>JAOXNO010000020.1:27598883-27612745 GCA_028565335.1 Limnodromus scolopaceus
TTTCCAGCTTGGCACCTTGTCTCACACACTGAACAGCAGAGCCACTGGCTACCTGGAGCTGTCCGACTGGCCAGAGGTGGCGCCTGACCCCTCCGTCCGAAACGTCGATGTAGCCGAGTCGGTACGTCAGCATCATTAAAAGTAACTTTGCTGAAGGCGCTCCTCAATACTGAGCATTAAATACAAGTATTTAAATACTATCTGTGTGCTGTACTGAAAAACGTTGTTACATGTGAACATCTGTGTTGCTTATTTTAGCTTGGAAACAGGACATTTGGAAACCTGCATGATGCTTGCTTTTTTAATGAGAGAAGTGGATCAACTCTAGGCCACTTCTGCTTTGCTTGTGGGTTAGATGGGCTTTTCCGCCCTCCATCTCACTTTTGATTCCATACCTCTTACATTCACTCTGCTGCAGTATGTTACCTGCTGTTAATGGTGAGTGTAGCTGGACTACCAAAGTAAGAGGTGAGTGGAGGTTTGTTCATTTACAAATCCAAGTCTAAACAGAGAAAATATGTAATATAAACAAAGGGCAGTGGCAGAAGGAAAAATTATGTTTCAAAGTGTAAAGTTTGGAAGAGACCAGGGTTTACCTTTCAGATCATCTGGAGAGAATGAGAAAGGTTTATAATAGGGAAATGTTATCTATTAGCGCACTAGTCATTTGTTGACATTGCAGGGCTGGTCTTCTACTACCAACAGTTTTTTGATACTGGATTATGAACTCTGAGGCAATGTCATGTTCTGGTACTGGAGCTGTGATTTATACATCAGATACCAGAGTCCTACTAAATGTCAGTTAAAGCTATTGAAGAGTAACAAAAATATAAAGGTATTGAAATACAGCGTGCTGATAGTGCTCCTGCAGGTATGTTGTTGTAACAGGTATGCCCAGAAAAGCACATTGTCCTTGATATGAGCCAAATTCTACAGTAAATTACATATGAATTAATTTGCATAAAAGGTGGTAGGCATAGAATGTGTAGACAATATTCTAAAAAATAGGTATGACTTCCAGTGAACTGCAATGTGGTAGAACAAGCATTCCTCTTTAGTACTGTAATGTTACTTGTCTACCTTCTTATATACATTTCAGGAAAAGGCATTTGTGTACAAATTTCTGAAAGCTTTTACGGGGAGAATCTGAAGGCAATCAACTCAAGCAGAGGATTATAAGTGATAGGCTTGGCATGAGAGAATGTGTGGAGGCACCTTTGTCCATAAAAACAAAAAGTATTGCAGAAAATTGGTCAAACAGAGTAACGTCCATCTACAATATAATAGAAGACATCTTGCTCCAACCATTTAAAGCTCAAAACAAAAATGAAAATCCTTTCCCTGTGTTTTTTTGCAAGAATTTTCTTTGTAGAGTGTCTCAGTGTCATAAATTTCTTCCAATGCTCAAGTTCGCAATTAAATTGTCATTTATATCCAAAAGAATACTGGATTTTTAAAATGCCAGTTGTTGGGTGGAGCATTGCAAACCTTTAGCAGCTTTTGGTGTTTAAGAGGAAGCCCGTATGTCTCTATAGCCGTACTCCATTGCAGGTCACTGTTAGACTAACTTTTGAAAAAGTTCTTGTTCCAGGTCAGAGCCGTATGTATACGCAACTATATTGAGTGATGCAGGTCACTGAGGTAGACCTGTATCATTCAATATAGTTGTCTGCCTATTTGCTTCTTTCCTGGCCTGAGTTTTCTTGTGCTTCTTTAGTAGTATAGGGGAATATGGAAAGAAAAAAGTCTGGCCAAAGTATTACCATGTTCCGGTGTTCTCCTTGTGGTAAGAATTACTTTTATTTGGAGAATTGCAAAGGAAGTGAAATATAATTTCTCTTTGGCTGCTGGAGCTTTTGCTGTCTACTGGGTCCTCATCTGTTTTCCCCTTAAAACTTGGGATGATAAAAGTGGTAACTAGCCATATTTACCCTTCATTCTAGTCATAGGCTAAACTCAGCTGGATCTAAAGATAAAACTCTCAGACTTCAGGTTCTTTTGGCATAGAAATTTATTTATGGTTACTGATGCTTTTAATCTGCCTTAGTAAATCTTTTTCTAGACTCTCTGATAGACATATCTCACCGTTTATAGGTATGTACAAAACTTTTAGTTCTCCTAATTGTGTCAAGTAAGAGAAGTCTAATAGCTTCTCTTGACTTGCTTAGAGGATTTATTTAGAAACTGCTTAATACAACTACTGGAGTGGTTTTTCTTTGCCGTGTTGTGTGTATATTTTTGTATTGCTGGCTGTAAAAGTAAACTTAAGTTGAAATTTATTTACAGGCGAAAGGACGGACTGGAATGCTAGGTAAGGCAAGGAAAGAGAAACCTGAGAAGTTCTACTCTGAATCAGAAGAGGAAGGAGATGAGTCTGCCAGTACCAGTGCATCAGGTGGGTGTTTGGAAAGCAACTTGCATATCCGCTGCCTGGAGAACTGTCTCTTCAGAACTGGCCACTACTTGAAAAGAATTGGAAAAAAATTTAAAAAAAAAAAAAGCCAGAGCTATGTATAAAATCAGGAAATTGGGTGGAAAACTACACTCACTTTAGCTGTGCAGTAACTGCCAATTTTACCAATATGGCTTGTGTGTTTATTAAATGAGTTAGCCTTTGCTTTGTTTCCCAGTTAAAAAAGCAGGCATCCCAATTACAACCTGCTTTGAGTCTAGTAAGAGTAGCGAGAGTTTGTAACTCCAGTTAAAACTAAAAGGTGCCTGACTTTTTGTGGGAAAGCTGCCCATATGCTTCATTGTTGGGAACCGTAAGTCTTGAATGTTTCTTGAAACTGGCTGTTGATGAATTACTCTTTTGATAATAATTGCAGATGCGTAGATAAATGACCAGACTTACTTAACTGTGTAGTGTTTCATGGGGTTTATTCAGTAAATTGTGTTATAGTATTACTTTCAAGTTCTACATGATGTTTTCTATTTATTGTAATGGGAGTGAAGATGGAGAAGATAACTGACAGCTGCCTGTCAAGTTCACTGTGCAAAAGTTCTTTTGACCGATTTTCCACTTAATGCTGGACAGGCAGTTCCCCAAGACATCAGTAGATCAGATGTAGTGAAGAACATCATTCTCCCAGGTCCAGAATTTAGTTACAGAAAATATTTAGCATTAGAGACTTAAAAGAATTATCAGCATGTAGTGGAATGGAAGAGGGGCACTAAGAATTGTATCACTGAAATTAATGATCTCTGAAGCAAGAAAATAATATATTCACTTCAGATATTTGAATATTTGGTAACTATATGATTAATTAGGGGATGAATAATTTGTTTAAGTCAGTGATTCAATCATCATCACTATCAGTATTCAAGAACAGATTATCTAATTAAACAATTGGTTGAAAAGATAATCTTGCAGCTAAGTGAATGTATAGATTAAAGAATTTGAGGTCGTCTACGACTCCTGATAGGGTTATATAATTTTGAAGAATCCACATGCAATTAATTTATTATTGGGCTTTCTAATTTGATAAAGTATATTACTGTAGGCTAAAGAGGGCAGGTCTATAACCACTAAAATTTTGTAAACGTTAGGAGAAGGTGATTTTCTTGCCTGCTTTTGACACAGGTTAAATAATGCTAAAGAGTGCATTTGCATCTTGCAATACTAAAACATTGTGTTATTTAAAATAAACTTGGATTCCTAAAATATTAATTAAGTAAGATATTTAGAAAAATAATGTAAGAGGTTTTTTTATTTCAGAGAGCGAGTCTGGCAGTGAAAGTGAGAAGGAAGATAAGGAGGAAAGCAGCAGTGATGAGAGTAGTGGGAATTCCTCTTCCAGTGGAGAATCAAGTGATAGTGAATCAGGCAGTAAAGAAAGTACTGCAAAGAAAACATCTGGAGCTACTGATGGAAGGTAGGTATATATTTGTATGGTTTTAATTTTTTGTGACACTAGCTGTTAAAGCAGTCTTCCTGTAAACAGTCGGACAAGCCTTTAATTAGGCTTTTTTGGGGTGTATTGGCCAAGGAATGATGTATCCTATTTCAATATGTGCCAGTAATATTCAGTGTTTGAACTGGATTCATATTTTCATTAATAAGACTACTCTTATGTTTAGAATTAATTTCTGACTTCAGTAAAATCTTGGGTGGCTTTTTGAAAATTGATGTAACCTTGGGAGGCTGAATAAGTGATCAAACAGTTGTGTGAAACACTTAATTACCTTTTGCAGCAATTTTGCTGAGAGCTAAAATTAAGTCCTTCAACACTTTGCCATTATGTAACTAAGACAATTGATTTTTCTAAATAATGTTATATTAAAAAGATTATGATCCAAATATTAGAGGCAAGGGCTGTGAAGGGAAACGGTCATAAGATATTTAAGTGTTAGCGCTTTTTAAGATTGCCCATTATCAACAGCATTATCATGTATTAAAGTATCATTAAAATTTTGAGTAATTGGGGCTAATACCTTGGATTGTATGAATCTGTTTCTTCCACTGCTGTCAGCAAGTGGCCTCTGCAGACATGATCGCCCTTTACTCTGTAGTCTGCTGCCAGCTCACTTGATGAGTTTGCAGCTCAGCTCAGTCGTGGCTGACAGCGCTGATTGGGGCGCAGTACGCACTCTGCTCCTTTTATTACAGACAGTAATTAAAGCAGCTCGCCTTGCCACTTCCATAACAAACACAGCATAATGCCCTAATTATGACTTTATTAATTTAAGTCAGGATTTAATGATTTTAAAAGTGATTTATATTGTTTTTCCTGTTCAGAACAAATGAAATCTGTAGGTTAAATTAATACAGGCTTTTCATCATCGCAAAGTTAAAAAGCTAGTTACCAGTAAATTCTTTTCATTAGAATAACATCTGAAATTTTAAGCAGTAAGGTAAACAATGATTACCCATCAAAACTGGCTGACGTACAATAAAGTAACATTTTTAGTCTTCAAATCTAGTTTTTAAAGATAAGCTAAATTGTTGAAAAACAACTTACTTCATTTATATAATGGTTTCACAACTATTTGTTGATGCAACATCAGCTTCTGTTCAATGGCAATGAAGGAAATGTAGATAATTTTGTCAGTACCTGTTTTATACATCATGAAGAAGAATTTTAAACACCATATGCTATGAATGTTTACGTTTAGCTCATTGACCTCAAACAAGTTTTTAAATGTTGTCATATTGAAATGTAATTTTGATAGTACCAATTTTTTCACCATGATTTTAACAATCAGATATGCTACATTAGACTGTTTTTGTGAAGTGTACTCTTGTTTCATTTTCAGCTTTGCAAGCTTCAAGTTTGCTGCTTTTAGAAAAAAATGCTTTTGACTAAAATACTTGGGGTTGATTTCAATTTCAGTTACGTGGGTAGGAGTTGTTAGCATGGCTTAAATGCTAATATTGATTTTTAATAAATTTTTAAAAATTTTATTTAGGCAATTCACTCCTGGGCAGTTGTTGGGAGGAGGAAGGCGTTGCCCTAACTATTTTCCTTTCTGTCATATTAGACTTTTCAATTTCCCTTCTCTGTATTTTACCCTTCTAAAAACATTGCTATCTCAAACAGTAGTGCAGCATAGCACATTCTTTTGTACTGCTCCTAAATCTAAGCAAAAATGTATAACAACTTAATTTAAGTCTAGAGGGACTCTATAGTTGAATGGTCTGGACTTGTTTAATTATTGTTGACCTTGTTAACCTTCAAGCATTTTAGTAACCACTTTATTCTCTTGGGGAGGAAGCTGAATCAGGTAGTGTATGAAACACCTGATTTGGAAGTATAAAACCGCTGCCTTCAGATCCAAAAACAAAGGGGTTTTTTTTGTATGCAATACTAATTTATCAGCTCCATGATAATTAGTAGAAAACAATTTTCATTTCCTGCTATATTTCTAAGTAGTAACTCCCCCCAAGACAAAAGGGTAATCTACTAATTGGTAGTTGTAGTATTATTAAAAATGAACACGGCATATTTTAATAATATTCACTAGCTGTTAGCACAGAGCAGCATAACCCAACATTGCCAGGGTGAACAGAACTTTACTGTGTGAAGAATAGTATCTCTGAAGTCCATTACCTGTAAGATACTCACTATGACCAAAGGTGTCAGGATGTAATAGCGTTTCTCTAGAAACTCTTCAATGAGTTTAAATATTTGTAGATATTATAGGTCATATTTCTAGGTGGTTTGATTTAGAAGAATTAACAAAGCAATAAATTCAGTGCATTGATTTAAAAAAAAATTTTAAAGCAGTATTACTTTGCAAAAAACATATAATAGCTCATCAAGATTCTGTTAATCATAGATGGAATAGTCTGAAAGTTTTTTTACATTAAAGGATGTCTGCACTTCTTTCTGAAATATCATAATGAATTGATGCATGCAAATAATATTTGTAATATTTTATATGTTCACATGTTTGTTTTGCTGGTTTAGAATATATGTGATGATTTATTGTGTAATGTGATAGAACAATTTTCTGTAGCCTTACATAAGCTACTACTTCTGCCATCTTAGCTGAGTTTTTTACAATGAAGAAATACTGTCTTAAAACCCATTTAATAAAACTTTGAAATGCTAACATAAGATATTGCCTAAGTAGATTCATTTGGTGGTTTTACATGTTTCTTAAATATTTTATTTTCAATATGTAGTGATTCAGAGGACATTAAAAAGAAAGCAAAGGGGATCTCCAAAAAGAGAAGCACAACCAGTTCCTCTGATACAGAGTCTGATTCATCAGAAGGAAGTTCCTCAGACTCCAAGTCAGAATCAGACTCTAAAAGTGACTCTGAGCCTGGAAAATCTAAAAGTGCTACCTCTAATAAGGTATATTATATTTTTTTAAAAAGCCCTATAAAATATGAAAAGATACATCTAACCATCTATACGTGTTTGTTCTGCAGGAATGGAGATTGGTAGTGGTTTTATGGTTATCTAAAAATCCAGAATTTCTGGAAAAAAATTTTGACCTTTCATAAAAAGACGAATCCCAAAGCAGTTTGATAGTTTAAGCAAGTAAGAAAATTTTCTAACAAAACACATATTTCATTGTTGATTGTTCTATATTTTTACTCCAGATAGATGAAGAATAATAGAACCTAACTATTTTTTTAGATTACTGTTGAACTGGTGAAAGCATAGTACATGCATAGTTCACAAAAATATTACCCTGATTTGGAATTAGTATATTAAAATGGGATCTTAAAGTATAACTACTATAGGACCTGTGTCTGACAGGAAACAAAACCAAGAAGCAACTGTTAGTACATTGTTTCTTAAGAGTTTGAAGACATTCTAGTAGAACCACCAGCTTTGTTTTAAAACTTCCTGTTAAAATTCAGAATAGTGCAGTTAATGCACCTATATGTATGCTTGAGGTGTATTCATAGATTAGAAAAATCAATATTCTTAATGAGCAATCAACTTTTTATTGTTCTCTGCGTTTCATAGGAATAAAACTTATAAAGCGTTCCATTACCTGAAATTGTATTAGCTTTCTTACAACATCTAAGATGTAGCAAACTTTCAAATACGTCTTTCTTAAGTTGGATTCTGAGGTGTGTGAAGATGTGCAAAAGTGTTCAACAGAGCCATTCATGTGTCAGCTAAGTTTTAATTGCTTACCTTAGTAAAGAAAAAGAGGTTAAAAGTTCATTATACTCAAGTTTACACTATATAGCTAAAGCTAATAGTGTGAATCTGTTAGTTTCTCAACCTACATTTCATTTAAAAAACAAGAAAAAGGAGGAACTTTATGCTAAATCTGTTAAGCTAGAAGAGTAAAAGGATTTCTGAAACTTATTTTTCTGTTACCAAGTATTTCCTGTGCATTTCTTTCTATATATTTATTAAAAATTTGAAGGGTACAATTGTAGCTCAGAAGTTTCCATTTTAATACTGATATGTGGTTTTGAAAATTAAATGATGCTCTGATGCATATTAAATTAAGCCAAGACATTTCAGTCTGGACTCCTGTATAGATTGTTGAGTAGTTAAAACAAACACTGTTTGTTGCATTTAGTGGAATTGTAGAAGCTGGTGGACAGGTGTGTTTTAAAAAGTTAAGAGGGAAGGCTGAAACTTCATTGAGCTACTTTGGTGTGCGTTTCCTTTAATTGGGGAGGTAAGGCCCTAAATCTGGAATGTATGTTGTACATGGTCTTTGTTTCATAACTTTATAGGTCCACCTGGGAACTCTGAGTTGTAACATTAACTCTTACTCTAGTCCCTTGTTCTACCAAGTAGAACAAAAGATTAAGTGGGACTGTAGTATTTGAGAAATGGAGATGTGTTTCCATGGTTTGATCATTGTTTCCTGTCCAAGTGCCACACTGGGTCATGCACCTATGTCAAAGTTTTTTCTAGTAGAGAAGCGAAACTGGATCTTGCCAAAAAATGGTAGCACAACAAATGTAACCTAGGTCTTCTCAGAATAAACTCCTTTGATGCTAAATGGGACCTGAATTAATTGGTTTAGAGGTTGCAGCTTCTCATATTAGTACAGTATTTTTTCACTGGAAAGTAATAGGTACTCCGACCTGCATGGTTCTGAGCAGCCACTGCAAAAACATATTCAAACAACTGTGTCTTCTGACTGCTGCATTTGTCCATTTTTCTGAGGATATCAGCACCATTTTTCATGGTTTCTTTCACAACAGTTATCTAAACTGTCTGGTTCTTTCACAGGATATGTGAGGACTACTAGCATTAAGAAGCTTTTTGTATTGTAAAACAGCAGTCGAGAATGTGTGAAGTCAAATATACTGAATAATACGAGAACCGGAATGTTAAAGAAGCTTGGGATTGTTTTGTTGAAGTCAATGGAAAATTGTCAAGCCCGTGGATTTTAAGAGAAGATAAAGAACATTGCAATGGTCCTTAAGTCTTACTTGATTAAGAAGCACCTAAAATGAAATGTGTTAGGAACAAAAAGTATTTATAAGCAATTGGCAGAAGACTTGATCAGAGACAAAGGGCAGAACTGAAAAATTGCAAAGCTTTTAAACATTACAAAAAATAATAAAACAAATAGGAATGGGCTCATACGCATGGCAGCAAGAAAAGAAACATGGAGGTTATTGAAAAGATAACATAGAGCTTACTATGCAAAAGCTAAATATTTATGTTCCTTAAATTCTTTTTCACTAAAAGTTAGCACAGTTAATGTAAGGGCAACAGCTATGGCTGGTGGACTGTAAACAGCAATGGTCATATATGAAGGGGACAGGGAGGAAGTTAATTTAACGCTCTTGAACATAGTGGATTGCTTCAGTGTACTTTATTAATCTCTAGGACCATGAAGTTAGTTTTCATCTAAGCCATGTTGGATGCCTGCATTTGAAGTGTTTCTGATACTTGGTTGTATTCAGAAGTGTAATTGGACAAGGGGGAGGCGAGAAGAATCACAGGTATTTTTTGTGAAAGGTGGTTGTTATGCTAACTAGCTTAATAGATTATTTTTTTTGAGAGAGAGAGACCTGTTTTGAGTCCATTGATGACAGATGGAGCTAACTGATGGTAATCTAGATAAGCCCTTCCAAGCTGGAAAGAAAAGCAATTGCTAACAAGCTGTAAAGAACATTAAAGAGAAAGTCTTGTATAGAGCCATTGTGTGAAGGTACATTTTACAAGAGCCACCTGTGTTTATTTTATTTCCAGAAAAACCCTGGAATTTTTCTGCTACCTGACTTCTTTTCAGGCCAACCAGGATGCAGACTGTTTCAGCCAGGCTCTCAGAAATGCATGTTTTTGTTCTGATAGATTTTTATTGGAAAAGCCATTGCTTATATTTTTCTGCTACAAGGTATTCTTAATTTGGTCAGTGTATATGGGGAGATGATTCATTGGGACTTCCTTTCTTTTTAAATAAGACTGAAAAGGTGTTCTGAAATTCATGTTGATAAGAGTAGTAGTTAGTAGGCTCTATTTTTTTTATAGTTTCTGAATTTGCCACAGATAATGAACTGTGTTACATAGCTGATGTTTTGGGTGATGTTTACTATTCTGTATGTTTTGTTGGGTACCATTGCCATGTTCAGCAGAATTTTCATAATAAAAAAGGTTTGATTGCCCTCGTATTGGAGCTTAATTTGTGCATACATCTGTGCATTCACTAGAATTAAAATAGGTTGCAAAATCTTCAGGTTAATTTCCCTGAACATATAATTAATGCTTTCATGTTTCTTCTCTTGAAGAATCATTTTGAAAAAGCTGTTGTATTCACTGTAATTGAGCTGCAGTGAACAGAAAAGTCACTCTCCTGTACTGCAGTGTTTTTTATCATTTTGAAATATGGATAGTTTGAGGTGTTCAGCTACATATTATACTGTAAGCATAAATACTGTAGAGCTAAAATGCAGATTTGAGGATGATGCATGTTTAAGTAGGTGTCTCTACAGTGGGATTTTAAAATCGGCTACTGTTGACCTCCTTATACAAGTATAATACAGTCACTCAGCTGTTAAAAGCCTGATCCACTATTTAAAAAATATACAAAAACAAATTGTCTATCTTTCTGCCTGATCTCTTTTTCAAGTGCTAACACAATGGAAACAGTGGGTGATCTGTCAATGCATTTGGATTGTCAATGATGGTTTTGTATAAATATTGGGAGGATAAGAAATAAAATTCGCACAGCAAAATATGATTTCATCTGCCTTTTCTCTGCAGCTCCATGGCTCATGCTGCGGTGTGAAATTCTCATTTTACACACTTTGCAGGCGGAGCACATGAATTATGCATTGAGCAAGAGAAATCTCCTGCTTCAAGTCCTATATGCATTTACCAGGTTCTATCTCTATTACCAAGATGAATTGCAAATGGAGAAATGTTTGATGGAATATAGCTTAACTTCTTTGTTTAGTATTCTGCTTTTCCCATAGCAGGCTCTCTTGGTAGGAAACTGTTTGGGTTATATTGAAGACTTAGTTTTAAGAAAAAAGCTGAAAAATTATGTTACAGAGAAAGGCCAGATACGTCAGAGCCTTTTTATTGTCTTGATTTGGAATGCAAAGCTTTTTTCATTCAACAGAAATATCTGTTGGTACTGTGTGTTGCAGTCATTGGCTGTTTATTATTCCTAGAAAGCCAATCAATTTTCTTTTCTTGGAAAAACCAAATTAAAAAATAATGTTTGTAATAGGCAAGACCCATGTAAATAGGTTTCTTTGGTGTTTTGCACAGAATTGCACACAATTAATATATATACCATACATAAAAATATGCACATAAACACAAATATTTTCATATTTATATGTATATATAGCATCCATATGCATGCATATAAGTAGCTGAATATTTACTTGGGGTAAGTACACACTTGACTGAAGTAGAAAATAAGATGTGATCATACTTCAACATTAGCTGTATCTTGATTTAGTTAGCTTCTGATTTTACGTTTCCCAGATGGTAGGGTTGGTTTTCCTGGGATTTTCTTGTTTGAAGGCTTTTTAAAATTTGTTTGTTTCTAAAGTAAACTGATGTGCTGAAATACAGTATTCTGATAAAGCGGGATTTTTTCTTACCATGCACTACCTTGATGTAATAATTCTGTGCTTGTGCCATATCTTAGGACCATTTTATTTTATTTTGGAGTATCAGAAATAAATTCTCTTGAAGGATTTCCCCCCCATTTTTAAAGAAGAATTATGTAGTAGATTCAAAATAATATCAGTGCAGAAGTGCGTTTTATCTTACAAAATTACATATCAAGCTTTGCGATATGCACTTAGTAACTACTTTAGAATAGCAAAATAGGTAACAGAAAAAACAATCTGTTTGGTGTTATTGGTGTTATTTGTGATGTAGAATGTCCTATCTTAATTGTCTTTGGTAAACAGATTAACAGTAAGGGGATTTCTTGGCTCTGACTCCTAATTTTTTTAAATATCGTGATTTAGCAATGCTGCCATAGGAAGAACTGAAGCATATTCAAAATTCTTATCCTTGTGCTGTACCCTCTCATGTGGGTTAGCCACTTTTTATAGATTTTAATTGGCTGCATAATAAAAGAGAATGGAGAAATTCCATCTCTACTGCAGTAATTAGCAAATATAGAACTCTAGCTAAAAATAGCCTTTGAACTTTAATCATAGTTGAAGATAGAACTGTACCTTATGGATAAGTGGGGGTAGGGAGTGAAAGAGTTCAGAAATTGAGTTTTTTTTAAAAAAAAAAATTGTGTTTTGTTTAACCATGTTCTCATTTAGTTTGTGCTGGTGTCTGAAGACTTTAGCAAAAAAGTTGTGCTGCAGATAAAAGCTAAACCCCTGATTCAAGGCTAAATATTCACCAGATTGTACTATAAAAATACTTGGAATTCATTAAATGAATTATCATGAAATTTTTTCTCTGACACTTCATAGACATGAGTAATTCAAGTAGAACCTGTAGCTTATGCCGTATACTATTTATCCTTATTTCACAGATTTTAAAAAATATATAGCCAAAAGAAGCTTAGTGGCTTGCTAGTAATCACACTGGAAGAGAAAAATGAAGTCTGGTAGATGTGGCCAGAATGGAACTCAAGAGAGCCAGTCCTGCAGCAGAGCCCCTCACTATATGCCTGGGCAAGGCATATAAGGAATGGAGTAACATTAGCGCCATTTTCAAATGTTTTGTAGTATTTCCTTTATCCGGAGGGGTTTTGTGTTTCAGATAAATCAGTGATAGTAGAACACTTAAATACCATAGTGTTGTGGTTTAACCCCAGCCGGCAGATAGGACCACACGCTGCTTGCTCGCTGACCCCTTTTGTCATGGGCGAGACAATCAGAAGAGTAAAAGTGAGGAAAAAAACTTGTGGGTTGAGATAAAGACAGTTTAATGGGTAAAGCAAAGACAGTTTAATGGGTAAAGCAAAAGCCACACATTCAAGCAAAGGAAAATGGGGAATTGATTCACTGCCTTCCATGGGCAGACAGGGATTCAGCCGTCCCCAGGAAAGCAGAGCTCCATCACGTGTAAGAGTTACTTGGGAAGGCAATCCAAACGTGATTATCCCTTCCTTCTTCTTCCTCCAGCTTTATATACTGAGCATGACATCATATGGTATGGAAACCAGCTGTATCTCCTCCCAACTTTTTATGTACCCCAAGCCCTCACTCGCAGTGGGGTGTGAGGAGCAGAAAACACCTTGATCACTTAGCAACAACTAAAAACATCAGTGTTTTACAAACCGTATTTCTCATACCAAATCCAAAACACAGACTTATACCAGCCGCTAATAAATTTATCTCGGTCCCAACTGAAATGATGACACAGTCATAAGGACCGTTGAAGTATGTTGATATAAAAACAATTTTAAAAATAGTGGCTTTCATTCTTCTTTATCCACAAGATTATTCTCCTCCCAGAATATCTAAAGCACGTCTGTAATGATCATATAAGTGACAACTGTCTACTTGAGCCATAGGTTTTTTGGAAGAAACCGATAAGCAGTGTCATTTTGGCTCAGGTCAAGGCTGATAGTCATTAACATCAGTGGCTTCAAATAGTGAGAACAGCAGCTATGTTCTTCCCTATTCTGTGAAGGGAATGGTGGAATTTCTCCCCAAAATGGAAGAAAGAAGACTCAGCATTATTGTTAGTTTGCAACTGCCTGTGAGGCTGAGAAGAAAGGGAATGCACTTTCAGAAAAGAGGGGTCATTTTATTCTATGGTGATAGTTAAAGAAAGTGATTTTAGCTTCTGAGTTTCTGAGAAGACTCCGGGCTCCTCCAGGAATTTGTATCCTGAGTGCTTGAAGAGACCATTACAGCTTGCAAGAAATGCCCAAGAAATGGAGGCCCAGATGGGCACACAGAGTTTTACTGATTTATTTAGACCTGTTCATTTATTGGAAAATGTAAAAGAATAATATATGTATACGCACTTGGTTGTCATGTG
>JAOXNO010000020.1:27624550-27649419 GCA_028565335.1 Limnodromus scolopaceus
ATCTTTTTGAACCTAAAAGAAAGTTTAACTTGATATGCTAACGCAGAATTGTATTAAAGAACCCAGGTATTATTTAAAACTGAAAATAATAACTAAAAAAAAGTGGCTTTTATTTTTAAACAGTTGTTTCTGAAAAGCTCCGAAACTTAGTCTGGAACTTGGAAACTGGTTTTCTTCTGTGATAAGGAGATTAACTGAGATTCTCTTATCACTGTTGGCAAATTTTATTGAAATGGTGATGATAATTTGAGTGATTTAACTGTTTGACACCTGGAGAAGAGCTGTGGTTTGCCAGCTTACTTATTTAATAGTTTTGCCAAGTACACTATTAGAAAGCACAAGGTATGTGGGAAATACAAATTGCTACTAATTTTAAATATGTAGTTCCATCTTAAAAAAAACATTCTCATGAATTTCTGAGCAAATAAAAATATTCAAAACTACAGTACTAGAGAGTGTATCCTTGTGGTGAATGTTAAACTGTCAGCAGGATTTTCAGGTCATTTGACAAAAAGGATACAGGTGCAGTAGCTAGCAGTGAAGGTGACTGCTAGTTTCATCAATCACTTTGCCTTTCTTTAAGTTGATACATAATGGACCCCTTCAATCAGCTTCCTTGTTCTTTGTCAGTTGTTTAGGAAGAAGAAAAAAGAGGGTGGAAGGGCTGGACTTTAAAGTCAAGGTTATAAAATGAATTGTTACTTATTTACACAGGGTAAGGAGGATAAGTCAGTGTGAGAAGGGGCTCTTCATAAAATGTCGAGTTTGTCAATGGGTGATAATATGCAGTTTGAAGCTTCGTGCAGACCTTGAGCAGTGACAGTAGTTGTCAAAGCAGTGATTCTGAACAAGAGTTTAAAATTAAGACATTGTTTAGTGACAGAGACACGACATGTGCCAGAAAATGTGCTAATCAGTATTCACTTTATTTTCAGAGGGTCACAGTAAATGATGATCCCATGACAAAGTTTGTTTAACTGCAAAAGCAGAATTATAATAGAAATAGAATGTGAATTTATACGGCACCTAGAAGGCTGTCGATACCATTTTCTTGCGTAACATATATTAACTATACGTAACAGTCAGTTCAACTTCATTACAACTGTATACCTAACATGTTACTTTTTTTTTAGGATGCAGCAAGAATTTATTTTTTTGAAGACTGTCTATGCGATAGCTGTTTAACAAGCTATAATATTTTATATTTCTTTGTGGAGTATTATGTATAAAACTGAAAAAGTAGAAAACTGAGTTTTCTGATGTTAAGACTTCCGCATTTGTCACCTGCAGCACAGCACTGTGAGACAGATGAGTATTCTGAGGGCAACGCATCAGAGTAGGAATAAAAATTTCAAGCTTTTAGCTAGAAGTTAATAAAAATACAGCTTTTCATATTTTTTGCATTCAAAGATTCATGCTATTGTAGCATATATTTTTTATAAACTTCCTTCATCTACATCTAGAGATTGTGTACAGGATTTTTTACATGACTGATTATAGTTTGGTGGTTTTATATTTTTGTACTGAGGTATGACACTCAAAAAACATAGAAGTCCTTTATAATTTTAAACTGTGTCATTCCATGTCTTTATCAACAAGTCTGTTGGCATATTCTGCCAATCCCAAATAAGGAAACAGATTTTTTTATTTCTTTGCTCAGAATTTAGACTTTATAGAGAAACTGCTGAAAACGGCTTGTTGAAGCTCCCCTTCTTTCTGAGGGGGACAGTTTATGGATTTCAATATGCAGTGATGGTGGGGTCTCAAAGCTCTTCTAAGTATTTGAATCAACACTTGTGAATACATCTAATTATCTTGCCTATAAGGATGTTACAATGGGCATAAATTGCTTTTGATCATCTTTTTTCTTGATTGCTCTGTGCTTAAGCCAGAGCGATATAAAGGGACACCTAAGATTACACCAGAAGATACTTTGCTGATCAGGATCCAAATTTGCCTGTAACTTACTTATATACAGTTCCACATACGTCTAACCATCCTGAGTTGAGATTAAATACTTGTTAAATATAGATGAAAATAGGAGTAAATGCTTTATAACTAACATAATCTCCTACTTCTGAAACTCTGTTTGTGATGTTTTTTTAGCTTGACATATTTTAAAAAAGTAAATAAACAAGTCTTGGTTGATGCACATAAGACTCCATCTTGTCAATTTTACTTGAAGAGTCATCATCATATGGAAAACACCTGATATTCAAATTATAATATTGAGATTTTGTCCCAGAATGTTAAGAATAACTTAAAGCTTGCTTGGGAGAATAAATATTTTGTCACTGAAAAAAAAAAAAGCGATGCATGGGGCTGACTCAACTTGTTGAGAGGTGTTGCTGGTGTTAGGGCATATCATTCCTGCCACAGAGCAGTCGTGTGTTGCCACATGAGCTGTGGGCTAGCAGTACAAAATAAGTGAAAGGCATTGTAGTTGTTAAAAGATTCCAAGTCACCTTACTTTAAGTCATGTCAATACAGATGTATTTTTATGTACTCTAAAGGTTCTCACTAACAGTTGCAGAAGGTGGGATACCCTCCATTGTCCCTCTCCAAACCCGTGCTAAGGTTGTTTTTTAAAAAGTGGGTAAGTGATGTGCCACTGTTGTCTCACACCAGCATCATTTAGAAATGTTTTCAATCCTCTTATCTCATAGATTCTGGAGGATATTGGAGAGACAGATGTCTCTTTAAAAGGCTGTTGAACAATGCTGTGATTAAATATACTACCATCAGAGAGATAGGTTTTAAAAAGCTCACTTTAGTGGCATGCTTTCATGTTGGTGGGGGGTTTTTTTGCATGCTTTTCTCCTAATGGCTTGGTGAACAGTGCATTGACATATTTAGACTTAAAAAAGCAGTTCTAAAATCTTCCTGAATTACTTTTGGTTCCTGTGCAGTTGATGAAATTTTTCATTTTAAACTGCTATTCACTTGGATTAGGAAACCTTTCCACCTTTGTATGGCTGCATACAAGTGTCGCTTGGTGTTTCTAGTCCCTAGTATCTGTGTTCTTGATTTGAAGATGCCAGAAGAATTGGGGAATAGTACATTCATGAGAGCTGTGAAACAGATCTTTTAATTGTATAGTGGAGTTTAAGAATTCATGGCTGTAAAAGAAGGTTTGTGTACAAATCTTCTGTTATTAGTTTGAAATGTTCATATGAAAAATGTACAAAAATCATTCTACTATTTCCGCTGAAGGAGGTTTGTAACACTAGCAGCATTAGAACATATGCTTACGACATAAATTTCAACTATTAAGTGCGTTTTTGTATTAAAAGTTGTTTTAAAGTGGCGTAAATTTTAATAAATGGTCATTGTCACAGACAGTCTTCCTGCTGCTATGTTTCTGCTCAGTTGACTAAAAATCTTTGGAGGATTTAGACAATAGTAGCAGGAGTACTCTATATTAGTTAGTACCAGGGTAATTTCAAAAGTAGATGAGAATAAATTACAAGACTAATTTGCCTTCAGTCATCAACTGAGGATTAACTATGGCCGCAGCTACTGTGTAAAGCAGCGTGTTTGTGTTCAGGGTCTGTGTCTGCACAGCGGAGCCTTTATTAGAGATACCCATTAGGTGAGGTTGTTTTGCTTGCCGTATGCTATGCATGTTGTTACCTATGTTACTCTGAGCTGTGGGTGGGTGGGATTGAGTAGCATTTCTTCTTAAGAAGTGTGGAAAAAAGTGTTCTTATGGAGGCTGAGTAAGTCATTTCATGCCACGAATTTTGTTTCCAAGTCCAAAAGAAGGAAGTGTGCTTCTGAGTTTAAGCAAAGACACTGAAGGTAACTGGTTATAAATAAACCTCTCTTAACAGAGGTTTATCAGATGACTTTTTTTCTTTCTTTTTAAGGCCAAAAAGTGAAGCTTAAGGAAAATAAAATATGGAAAAGCTGTATTTTAGCAGTGATCTTGGTTAGGTCAACTGTAATTTTTGTGAACTAAGGAATGTGGGTTTTTTCAGGTTAAAACATTATGTGTAAAATGAAATAAAACTTGGGAAAAATTGGCACATCAATATTGTGTATAAGAGAGGTATTCCAATACATGCAGAGATTCTACACCCACGTTGAGGAAGTCCTTATATAGGTGTATACGTGCAGCGGGCTCAGTGCTGATTTCAGATTTTTGTCCTTGCAGGTGGGTTAATGTGCATTAAGATCATCCTGACAGAAGCCATAATAACATGTTACATTCTTCAACAAAAATATTAGTGACCAAGATTCAAATATAGTTGTATTAAGCCAGCAATGTATTTTAATGTAATTTATTTTTATTTATTACATTTTTAATGTAATTTCTATTTTAGCATTCATAAATATCTGTGCTAGATTTCAAATACACCGTATTACAGGCTGAGTTCACTTTGGCTTGTAGATAATACTGTGTAGTAAGTATTTCAACTTACACACTTATCCTGGCACTAGAGGTCCTTTTCGGGGGGAAAGTTTGAACTTGGTGCTTCTGTTGGAAGAAACCACTATGCAGAAGTTGTTATATTATAACCTTAATTGTAAAATTATACATTAGAGCCAGTAGGGTTCAGTATGTTTTCACTTTAGAGGTCTCTAGAGTACTGGGTGTTTGCCAAAATCAAAATAATATATTAGAAACCATTTGTAGGAACTTTTCTGAAGTCATTTAGATTCAATGCCAAAATCTATATTAATCCCTCTCGGCAGCATCCGCTATTTCAAATCCATAATTCGGGCACAAGGTGAGGCTGCCACCTTATTCTGTTTTTCTAACTCTTGAACTACTTCAGGTAATCCTCAGACTTTCCAGTTAGGTGGTCAGTGGAAGGGTTGAATCACTAAATTAAAGTAAATTACTTCTTTGTATATTGGCAGAATGCCTTTTCCTTGAAACATCTAATGACTATTGTAAAGGAGCTTAAAATATCATGCTGCTTGATGAAAGTCACACACATGAATCAGCCACCAGACACTTGATATTTGCTTTGTAGAATTGTACATAGGAATAAATGATAGTCAATCTTGAGGCTGAATTTCACCACCTGGTTTGGTCACTGCTGTTTCAGAAGTTAAAACTTGGACTGGGATACAGTTTAAGTGCTCAAGTGTGGGAAGTTTCTGCAAATGCAATTAAAAGAAGATTCTTCCTTAGTATCTGTTGAATCCCTTTTCATTGCCCAGTGGTGATCTCAGAGATTACCTATGTCAAGAATGCGCACTTCTCTATTTAAACCAGGGTTTGTGGCCCATACTAATGACACTGAGTTCACCCCTTTCGTTCATGTTTGTGTAATAACCCTGACTTAATTATGAGAATATTCCCATTTTTTTTGCTACTGAAATTCTTTCTTGTGTGGCTTTTTAGAGTATTTCACTAATATTTTTGCTGGACTATCCATGTGGTTCATTAGTCTCAGCAGAAGTAAAAGGCAAAGATGCCAAATCTCAAACAAAATGATGTGTTGATGTAATGTAAAGCTTTAAGTTCTATTATACGTGCAAAATACAACCTATTTCACTGGCCTTCAGCTACACATAAAATGCAAAACAAGTGCACACTTAGTTTTAAAAATGCTTGATTAATCTGGTATGGAATTAATAGAGTTTTCTGATGTTCATGAACTCCAGGTTAAAGCCTAATTCTGCTTCCTTTATATCATGTAGTCATTTTTATGCTCTAAGAGCAATACATTTTACTGATAGAGAGTTACTGGAAATCTGTCTAGGTGGTTATATTTTAAGAGAACCATAGAAAAAAATCTAAGGGACATAAAAATATTAGAAAAGGGGTAATGTAATATTAGAGATGATTTTGATCATCTCCAGATTCAGAGATTACCTTGAACACACTACTCCTTGAAAGGATGATTTTATACCTATTTGAAACCATACAAATATTAGAGTAAAAAAAAAAAAAGCAGAGAAAATGATTAATTTTGGAAGACTATGAGCAGTATAATAGAAGTGCTCTTTTATTTGAGATTCATCTCATTGTGATTTAAAAACCAATGGGAGTTACTGGGTGGAGGGTGTCTGAAATTGTCAGAAACCAATACTGGTTTAAAGGTATGAGCATTAATCTGCTAATTTTCAATTAACCCCATTGATGTATTAATCACTTAGGGAAGAGAGAGAGCCTAAAAGTTGATCAAAATGCAAAAAGAAGGGAGTTAGGATACATTAGAAATTTAAGGACTTCCTAGCACATATGGCTTTTAGAAGGCGTTTAGTGCATGTAGAGCAGTTAAATGTGCCTTTGGTGGAAAGTTTTTTTCAGTATTTTCCAGAATTTGACATGATGTCCTCAAGTGTCTGTATATCCAGGTAAATTATCCCAGATTGAATCGTGGTATCCTCTTGCTTTCCTAGCCTGCAGAAAATACGAGATTGCTTGCTTGCTTGGTTTCCCCACCCCCCTATCAGAGGAATACTGTCCTTAGTTTCACAATCCATATTAGCATGACTTAAGTATGCTTTAATGTTGGGGTTTGCTGCAGCCTCTTCAAATAATGCAGACTAGGATGTTGACATTCTTTCTGCAATTCTTTGCTTGCTTTTTTAATATCTTTTTATGAATTATTAATTCTTTATTTTGTAAGAGCTGTATAAGGAAGACATTGCATTGTGACTATGAGTAATATGTAATTGGTAATGGAGCAAAAGATCATGAATATGCTGTTTCCTCCCAGTAGTTGTCTTTCCTTTGTTTGCCTGATTTTCCATCTTTCTCCTAATGCTATAAAATTATAGTTAAGTTGCTCTCATAGCTTCAGTTGAAAGATCATGTAAATGTGGCTGGGCTACGTGATAGCCCTTCTCCTCTTAGCTGTTGCGGAGTTACTGAAGCATAGCCTCACAGTGAGTGTAAGAGAGGATATAGCTCTCACAGCTCAGTAGGTCATTCTTGGATTATGTCATGGATATTGCCAATAGGAGGGCAGTAGAAGGGCTACTTAGATTAAATGATTCAGTCCACTGCTTTAACAGAATATAATTTAGAAGAATAGAACTATAATTATCATCATTCTTGGAAGCAAATATTTTTTCCAATATTATATGTTTTTATCCAAACATATACATCTCTGAATCAGGATCAAAAGTTAATCTATGTTTATTATTACAGCAGGATTAAGCTAAGGAACAAATACAAAAGAAAAAAGAGAACAGACATAATTTTGTACTTAATAATAATACTTTATACAGGAAAGTTTGCCCAGCCATGTTTTCTTTAGTAGGTTTAATAAGCCCTGTAGTGCTTTTTATTTTAAATAATTTTGGAAAATATTTTTTTATATTAACTTCATCTTAGTTTTTAAGGACTGATTTAGCTGGCAAAAAGGAGCATGTTCACGTGCAGAGGATTCAGTGGTTTATAGCAGTCAGCTCTGCTGTGACAGAGAAAGCCAAAAGTATTGTCAGTGGTGTTACACTTTTCCTTTATGTGGTTAATGAGTAGGAGACTTTCAAGGCAACATCTTAATGTTGCCCTTCTTGTTCTTGTATAAGAAGCCATTTAAAAATTTCAACTTGTGCAGTTACCAGGAGGCCAGTCTGACTCATACCAATGCAGTGTTTCCCATATGACTTCACCGTGGAGTCCCTACTCTGACTTTTAGTTTGTGGTGGCTTTCAGTCAAAATTGGGTTGGAGGACAGTCTATATTTGATTTTTTTCATTTCTGTCACTTTAAACAGCTGTATAAAAAAAAAAAAGTTTTGCAAGTTTAATCTTAATAATCTTCACCCAAAAAAAGCAGACACGCTATGTCATAAAATAACTATTAGTGACTAGTTTGTATCCTATAAATCTAACTTGAGTTGATAATATGGTCCATTACCAGCTAACTGCACAGAGTATTTTTCATTTTACACTCTTCAGTTACTTTTTAGTGAAGTGTTAAAAAATATGAAGCTTTTCTCCTCTCTAAAATTGCACACTGTCTGTCTGTTATTAGGGAGATAACAGCTCTTATAAATGTTTCAGTAAGCGTTAAGTAGACAGTTATGTGCACTCTCATTCCACGCTTATTTGCTTACTGTAATAAACTGATAAAATATGTGTGGTTTGTCTCTGTGTATCTGCAGGCATCATGAGTCACATAGATTTCCTTTAGAAATAATGTTGTGTCTGCAGAATTGATTGGTTATTTTCATAAACCATCCAAAGGTACACAAACGACTTCTATTATTTAAACATATGCTGTGTAAGATTTGTAGGGGATTATCTGCTGGTTACTAGGTGCTTCTTGTTCTATTAACTCTTTGGAGGATTATTTTAACCCCAGAGTGATTGCAGGTATCTTCCCTATGTGTTTCTTTAAGTATTGCAATTGTATGCATTAAAAATTTTAGAATAAAGCCAAAAAATTCTGTTCACCAAACTCATGCAACTGCTAAATAGACTGCATTACAGTCACACCAAGCTTTGCCAGCTCAAAATCCTTGCCAACATGTGGAGGGCTTGAGAATTTCCATCTTCCAGAACTGAATTCCTTTGTTCAGCTTGTATACATTTTATTTATTTCTAGTGCTGCTGTGTTAAATGCAACTGAAAATTAATGTTCTATGGGAAGGAAGATGGTTAAAAGATAATGTCATTATTCTGGCTGTCCTTTGCATGTCTATTGCTCTGTATAGTATATTGAAAATAAAAGTGAATAGGCTCACAAGTGAAATTATGACTGAAACACGAGAAGTAAAGCTGAAAGGGGCATAGATTAAAATCTCTAAAAATCACAGGACGGTTTCAGTAAAATTTGACTTAGTGTTACAATTTAAGTACAGTGAGGGATTTTTGCTGTATATGTATACACATGTGCCTACATTTTGGACTTCTCACTAATTTTTTTGTTTTCATTCCTATGAATACATAGTATTAATAAAACCAACTATATGTTAAAACAGACAAGCTAGTGTACTTCAAAATACTTGTTTTAACATGAATAAAACAGATTTCCTAGGCTTGTTAATGAAAAAATAACTTTTCTATTATGGATGTCCAGCTCAAATTGAATTAAATGTTAAAAGTTAAAGGCTAAGCTTAAATTTAAAAAAGATATTTGTTATATCTTAAAACTTAAGTTTTATTCATTTTTTCATCAACGGCTTAATTAACTGTTACTAGTGTGACTGCTTATAATCTCTAACTGGCTATTGTCTTTATGTACCAATAAGATATTTACTATTCAAAGTGCCTCCTTTCTTATTTCCTGACAACTGAATTGTTTCTTGAGAGTTCTACCTTGTCAGTTATTTCTAGAAACCTAAGCGGAGTATTAATCTATTGAAGTTTGGTTTTAGTATTCAAAGATGTTCTGAATTTTGAGGAACTTTAGAGGTCCATACAATTTGTACAGAAATTTAAATATTTGACTATCTTTTTTATTCTAAACAGCTGTATTTTCTTCTGATCGTATAGGAAAACTAAAAATATTGTCCCTGAGAACATTACATCATCTTTCTAGGGGGAAGAAATTGTCTGAACTTCACCAATTTACTTTAAAAGTATTAATATATTTAACAGATTTGAAGTTGGGGTTGTGAAGTTTCCTCAGTTCAGATGTATTCTGAAACTGCCTTTAGTCTTCACACTGAAGGTTACTGCTAAATCAATAATTTGTTTGTTAAAAAAAAACCTGATACCAGAGTTTTTGTGTATTAGAGAAAGAAACAACAGGTAAAAAGTTGAAAGTTACATCTGATGTGGAAGCCTCTTCAGAAGTGTTTGCTTGATCCTATCCTATGTGTGTTGTTTTAATTACAGTCACATAGTGATTGAGTTTAGAGCCTTTCTGCCTTTTTTCCTTCATTATTCTTCATTCAGTATGATATGTGTGAAACTCAGTGCACCTTCCAAAGCCACCTCTGAATACAAACTCACTCATTTCCTCATGTAGTTTTCTTCAGCCTTCGTCAATGTAACACTCACATTTCTGAACATTTATTAGTTGATCTTTCCAGATACTCATTTTAGGTGATGGTTATTACTAGGCTGGCTTTCCAGTTCAGAAATTGGTGCTCAAAGATGATGGTCAAGTTTGTTACATGCTCACTATCTTCTTAAGTTTTTCAACAGGATTCTTTTACAGCCTTATGTTTTCCAGATACTCTGCCGTTACTGTAACACCTTGTGGTTTTAAATCCCAGCTCTTACCAGCTTCTCACATTATTGGAAGTGTTCACTAAGCCTTCAGACCAGTCCCTCAATGTTAAATGTGGCAGTCAGGAAAATGGAGCAACCTGAGTTTTGTAGGGAAGAGTTTTGTAGGGGAGGCAAGACAAAAGCCCATTTTCCTTGCTTAGCTGCTTGGAGTCTTGAACATCCTGCTATTTACAGTTGTCTCTTTCACTTAATTACACCTGCAGGGCTATGGGGAGGGCAAGAGAAGATGGACACTCATCAGTGGAAACAGATAAACAGATATATCTATCAGATAACTATAAAGTTCAGTAGCTCATAGTGCATTGACCAGACAAATGGGATTTTCAAGCTGAGCATTTGGCTTTTTCAGCCTCTGTGTTCTGTTTGTGGAGTGTTACTTTAATGTAATTTCCTAGCCTTTCCTTAAAACCTGTTTAAAGAATTCAAATTCACTTTTCTGCAGTTTTCTGCATATTTCTCGCTTTTGCACTTTTGGGTTCATGATTATAGATTTCCTTACCAGCGGTATCTTCTGGGAATTTGTTTGCACACTGAATTTCTTTTATTCATGCTACTTCTTCAGGATAGAATGGACCCAGGCATCCTTGGGATTTCTCTTATTGCCTGTGGCAGCAAGAGTATTAAAAAAGTGGCAACATCCTTCTGCTCTATACAACTGGTTTTTTAGTATTTGACTCGCATAATTGTTAGGCAACGTTTTTTGTGGTTGTAACAAGAGAAGGAGAAGACCATTTCTCACTATACTTTCACAGTATGCAGGGGGCTTGGGATCGCCCTTGAGAGCTGATGCGTAGAACAGAGGGAGACTTCTTGTTGGAAACAACATAATTATTTTAACTATTTAACTATGTTAAAAAATCTCTGATAATTTAATGGATAACTCTAGAGTTAAAATATTTAAAACAGATTTATAATGGAAAATGAAGCAAATATGGCAAAGTCGAAGCTGCTATTAGCACCAGCAACATTATTTTTAGGCTTTATTATCTGATATCTATTAGTGCAATTTATTTATGGATTTGAATACATCCTTACATGTTTCTAGTTCACTAAAATTTCTGAAAGAAAGCAGGCGCTCTAGCTGAGTGAAAAGTGCCACCATTCACCAACTGTTGTTTTGTACTTAACAGGTCACTACCCAAGTCTCCGTGCCGACAAAAACACATGAACTGCTTCATCGAATGAGTGGAAAAGGTTTAGCAGCTCATTATCATTTCTCAAGACAGCCAGGCGTTTTTGGTGATCGTATGGTGTCTGTGCAAGTGACAGTAACAAATACAACTGATCAGAAGATAGAGAATATTCACATTGGGGAGAAGAAATTACCTCCAGGCATGAGGATGCATGAGTTTAATCCAATAGGTAATTGTATGCCATCTTTAAAAGTACAGGATCTTGATCTTTTCCAAAATTTCAAATATAGGAAAGTGTTTTTGCATAGTTGTATGTATGCTTATATATGTGTGTGTATATATACCTACACGCACACACACACTCAGGCAACTATCTTCTCTTAGATAATCTAATTTTAACAAAAATTTAGTTCAGCTTTCCTCGACTTGTATGTGACTTTGAAACTAACTCCTTAGATCAGAACTTAAGTGCCTGAAAGCTTACCTGCTTGTTGAAATATCAATTATATTATATCAATTCCAGTTAATGTAATAAAATTTTTCTGTTTCCCCACAAACTTTGATTCTCTTACAGCCTTAGCCCAGAATGGGCTACTATGAAAAATGAGGTTTTGATTTATATATTCACAATTATTTTCTTTTCAAGCTTTACAGAACATTTGTAGATGTATTATTTAGTTTGGTGGCTCAGAGCTTTCTTGTTTCCCTTGTGAGCTTTTGGCACTGGAGTGGAAGTGTGTCTTTTAGTCCAGTTTGCATCTACCATACTTCCACAAAGTGTAGCTTCTTAGACTAGGTAGAAAGCAATGCTATAGTCCTAACCTAAATTGTTTTACTTTCTACCTTCTGATTGGATTTTTTTTTTCTAAATTACTGTTAGTGGAAAAGAGTATAAAACTTGAGATATAACACAGATCATAGCAACTTTTATTCAAGGGTAGTACCTGTGCACACAGTTTGCATTCTTTTCCCAGCAGTTCTTTGTTTTAGGACATTGTGGTATAGTCAGAAGGAACAAAAGTGTGTCTATTTTATAATAGAACTGGGAAGGGCAGACAAGCTCCTTTTTGACACAAGCTCCTATACTTTAGATGGGTTTCTTCTCTATTAACGAGCTACATTACTATGTGAATCCATGTCATGTTAGAACAATACAGAAACAAGTTCTTAAAGCACAACAGTGAAGTAAAGATTTCAGTAGTTAAAAGGTGTTTGGTATTTAATTGCTCTATGCTATTGTATAGCCTGTTAAAAATGTATTTCAGATTTACACCAAGTAGCTACAAAAGCAATTGTACAATGCTACCATTTATTTCAGAGTTAAAATTCTGGAAACATATGCATTTTGATAATGATACATATTTGATCAAGACAGAGTAACTTTTAGGAAAAATAGTAATTTTTGCATTAAGTGAACTGTTTAATTTATTCCTCAATCAGAGTTCTGATTTCAAGTTAGTTTTGACCATCAGTCTATCATTCCATTTAAACATTCAAAGAAATAAAGTCACAAAGGCTTACCAGTAGAAAACTAGTAATACTATAAATCAGATCAGGACATACTGTACTTACAATAATAGTGAACAGTAGCATTCACTTCTGTCATGTAAAAACCATGAAAAAATCTGGAATTAATAAATTGTCCAGTTCAGGTTTTGAGTTCCACAGCCAATCCTACCCTTTAAAGTATTTATTTCCCTAAGAAAGACATTATTGTGGTATCTGTCCTATGAAGCTCTTGGTTTCTTCTGCAGAAAATAAGCTATATGTTATTTGTCGTTCCTTCCAAAAATGTTGCTTTTCTGGCTTGAATGCAAATTTTCTGTATTCTTTGTCACTTCATCTAGAACTCAGTTTATATGCCCTGTTCTTCTTATTACCTTTTGTATTTCTAGCATTTGGAAAACACATCAATTTTTCCACTTTATTTTTTCTGTAAATAATTTTCCTAGCTTTTCTAATACAAACCCATATTTTGTTGATGGCAGGGCTGTAAGATTGAAGTGGCAACATTCACTGTGAGGAGGGGGGATCCCAGACACTTAAACATGCAAGTGTGACATTTGGGTGATACCTACTTGAAATAAAACTGCAAGCATTGGCTCCTTTTTATGGAGCACTTTCTTTAAATATAGGTTTTATAATTGTGTGAAGTTAGGGGGTTTGCATCTTGGATCTTCTATTGCTTTGCATGTGTACTTTACCTGTTCAAAATGTTTTCATGTAGAGTGCATTGAACCTGCAGGATCCGTTATCGTTTCAATGGGTATCGACTTCTGTGATTCTACTCAGACGGCCAGTTTCCAGTTGTGGTGAGTTCTTGGGAAGGGAGAGTAATTTTTTGCTCTTGAAAGGCAAAAGTAGTGCATATTGGAAGTTGACTTGGCAATAGCAGACTTGCTGTTTATTAAATGTTTAAAGAATTGAACAGTAGTTCACAGCATGATGTATGCCCAGGATGTTTCTGGAGGAATAAGACATAGTTACTGTTTGATTTTACTATTACAAGGACTATCAGTTTTCTTTACAGTTCCAAATTTTTTAGACCTTGCTTCTAAAACCACAGATTTGATGGTAAGCTGGAATTTAAGTTTGAAATCACATGTATAAATTCAAAAACTCTTTGACAGGTCAGGTTTGGGAGGTCCTGTTTTTCCCTTGTTGTAAATGATACCAAATAGAAGCATGAACTCCTCTTCCAGTTTAGAATTACTTCTCTTTTCCTGAGCGTGTTTTATTGTTGGTTTTTTTTTTCCCCATATCCTTAGAATTCTTCTTAGGAACACCACCTTGAAGGGAGCAGTCGCATTTGACTAGTCTGCTCGCGTGTTCTTCCTTGTAAGAAATCACAAACAAAAAAGCACATAATGTGAGCAATTTTACTACCTTGAGCGCTTATGAAGTAACATTACTGCCAACTCTGAAATTTGCTGGCCAAAGAAGCTTATTCCTTATGCTGTAGATTCTTTTAAATTATTAGAGATAGAATGAAAATAAGTAACTGGCTGGCTAACTAGATTTTGTCTTATATACTTACATACTTGATTTATGCCTTTTATGCTCATTAATGGCACATTCAGGATCCTCTTTGTATGAGTTCCTGTTGCATTCTAGGCTAGCAGGGAACCTGTTCAGACAGTGAGAGCTCTGTTATCAACTAGCCTTTGAAACCAGTTAAAATTTACAGTAGCAGTGTCCAAACATCAGGAGTGAACAGGTGGGGGAAAGCTATTCAGGCAAATACAGTCTTTGAAACTATGCAAAGGCACTAAATAGATCTGCACAATTCTTTTTTTTTTTTTTTAGCATATTTTGAAATAATGATTTTTTACAGATTTGTTGCAAGACGCACTGCTTCCTATACTCTGCACAAAAAAATATATTCATCTTACTGCATTCCAGTTTAGGGGAAGTAGGAAACCCTTTGAGAAAGTTCTGTTCCTCTTTCTGGAATACTGTAGAAATTTTCATGTACTGCTGCTAAGCACAGCTTGCGCAACTTACAGGTTATTAAATGCAGTGGGATAGTCTTAATAAAGATGTAGCCAAGTGACTCCAAAAGAACTGTTGCTAAAATAAAATTTCTTGTTCTAGCAGCAAGGAGGTTTTAACATTGATTTTTACTCCCTCTCCTCCGCCCCTCCCCCCCCAAACCTTTTCCTGTAAAATGGATGCACATGTAGTCATTTTAAAAATATTAGTACCTCCAGCAAGATGTCTGCAGCATGTAGTATATGTGCATCATGTTGTTGTAGCTGGTTGTAGCCGGTCTGTATCCAGTTTGCTAGAATTTGGAAACAGCTTTGGATTGTTGCCTGATGCTATATTTGTTTGGGAAGTGAAGTTCCCTTCTAGGCAATGCAATTTCATAATTGCTTCAAAATGATAGGCTCTCTTTCCCTAAATATATTTTTGGGGTTTTTCTTTAAAAAAAAGAATGTTCCTACTTTATAAATTGGGCATATTTTATATAGAGTGGATATTTTTCTTTCAAGTACGTATTTTCAGTATACTAATGATTTGATTCCAAACTTACACCATTTATTGCTAAGAATCTTAGCAGTGATGAGGATAAGCAATGTAGCATAACACATTGATTTTATGCAGATCATCACCTTTATGTTTTGGGAGGTCTGCTGTATTAGTGATATATAAAAACTGATTACTTTCTCCAACATTGCCTAGTAATTGTTTATTATTTTCCTATTAGACAAACAAGACAGATCAATATTCCTGAACACCGACCAGACTATGAGTAACATCACTGTAAATAGATTTGCCTCAGACCTCAGCGGTGTATTCATTTTAATGATTTGGACAATGTGAGTCCAATGACAAAGCTCAAGCTAAGTTTAAAATTAAATTAAGAATAGGAATTGCTTACTTTGTTCCTTTGCTAATTGATAAGGCCTTGTCTCTTTTACACTAGTTCTTAGAAATAGTATAAAAATAGGTAAAATGTCCTTTGAATTAAATTTACTATTTTACTGTTAAAACATGTATTTTTCAAAATCCTGCTGATGTTCAATTTCTTCATTGAAGAAATTGTACAGTGGCATGTTTGGGGGGAAATGTCTGACAGAACTTAGCTGCAGCCTTTTTAACTTGTCACGCTTCTTAAAAAGCTTTTATCCAAAAGGAAGAATGACTTGTAGAAGTTTGTCAAAATGTAGTTGAAATACTATGTACACAAAGGTGTCGATATTCTTGTATTTCCTGATACCATATCTTTATGAAGGACATTGTCAGTTATTTTGCATTTTTGTTAGAAGCATGTTCAGCAGTAAAGTGTTCCTAATCATAATAATTTTCTTTACGTTGTTCTAAGAGGAGCACTTTGTCTTGCATCAAATGTAATTGATCCTGAAGCAGTGTAATCACAATTACTCACTTTCTTAATTGGCCTGCCCAAAATCAGAAAATGGAAACCGATCGGCAGTGTTTAAATCAATAGCTTTGTAGTAAAGCTTGTGGGGGTAGGGAGATAGTGGTAATGGGTAGATCAATTGGTCTTAGATGCCAATCATGGACTGTGTGTTTTGCATAGCAAACACTACCTTTCTGCTTGGGGATGTGCTGTTGTACTAGTGGTTCAATAAATACAAACTGTATAAAGAAAAAAACTAACATGAGTAACAAAATATTTAGATCTGTTTCTGAATTTGTTGTACAAATCAAGGACAATGAAGGAGAAACTGCATTACAGAGAGACGTTCGAAGGGCTGAGCTTTGAAAGTCCTCCCTCGTAAAAACTATTTTTATTAAGCAAAGCTTACCAAGATCACACATCTAATTAAAAAGAGGTGAAACACCTTAACTTGAAAATTGTGCCTAATGCGTTTATTTAGAATGTGTATTAGGATGCTCACACTATGTACTTGTAAGGAGAACATCTCTTCATTGCTATTTTTCTTGTGCCGTCTCCTTGGAGAGGCACACTACTTCAGCCACACTGGTGTTCTGCACAATAATGCCTCTCAAGCAGAAAGTTAAAGAGGAATAAATGGAGGAACTTAGCCTTTTAAAAGATTTTTGTGAGTGTTATTCATTCTTTTTGGGTTACTTTGTTCTGATTCTGCAAGCAGGACATACACAACTTAGAAGTGTAATGCAATTTGTTATTGGCTAACTCATATGCAAGGTAATCTGAATTGCTGAATCCTACTTAAGCATTACTATATTCACCATCCCAGTAAGAGAACTGTCTTTGGTAGGCAGGTACACATCAGTGAGCAGAGGAAAGGCTGGAACAGATCTTTGATGTTGCAGACTGAATGCAGTACTGTGGAATTTTAATTTTTTTCCATTGTCAGATGTTATATGTTTCCACATTGGTGTGTTTTCTCTTGTATCCTTGAGCTCCTGGTAATCACCATCCTAATGATCCTGCCACTGCCTCTTATTTTACTTTTATTGTTTGGCATGTCTCTTCTTTTCAGATATCCTTAGCTCATTCTCAGAGATTACCAGTTTCCTTAGATGTCTGAAAAAAGATTTGGGAGCTTTGCCATGTCAGAATTTAGCATTGGATCCTTGGAATTAAGACCTTTGAATCCCTAAAGAAAGCCAAGGAGGGTTACAGAGACAGAGGGGTATGGCATATACATGCCTTTATCCTATTTTGTGTACATATATTTGGCACGTCAGATACCTGTCTGCATTTGTAAAACCCAGTAGGTGAATCACAGAACAATAGGGGTTGGAAGGGACCTTTGGAGATCATCTAGTGCAACTCCCCTGCCAAAGCAGATTCACCTAGAACAGGTTGCACAGGATCATGTCCAGGTGGGTTTTGAATATTTCCAGAGGAGACTCCACAACCTCTCTGGGCAGCCTGTTCCAGTGCTCTTGCACCCTTAAAGTAAAGAAGTTTTTCCTTATGTTCAGATGGAATTCCCTGTGTTATAATTTGTGCCTGTTTTCTCTTGTCCTGTTGCTGGGCACCACTGAAAAGAGCCTGACTCCATCCTCTTGACACCTGCCCCTTAGATATTTATAAGCATTGATGAGATCCCCTCTCAGTTTTCTCCAGAATAAACAGACCCAGGTGTCTCAGTCTTTTCTCCTAACAGATGTGCTTCAGTCCCTTGATCATCTTTGTAGCGCTCTGCTGGATTCTTTCCAGTAGTTCCTTGTCTTTCTTGAACTGGGGAGCTCAGAACTGGGTACAGTACTCTAGATGTGGCCTCACCAGGGCAGAGTAGAGGGGGAGGATGACCTCCCTTGACCTGCTGGCCACACTCTTCTTGGTGCACCCCAGGATGCCATTGGCCTTCTTGGCCACAAGGGCACATTGCTGGCTCATGGGCAACTTGTCAACCAGGACTCCCAGGTCCCTCTCTGCAGAGCTGCTTTTCAGCAGGTCAACCCCTAACCTGTACTGGTGGTATGGAATTATTTCATCCTAGGTGCAGGACCGTACACTTGCCCTTGTTTAACTTCATTAGATTCCTCTCTGCCCAGCTCTCCAGCCTGTCCAGGGTTTCTGGTGTGTCAGCCACTCCTCCCAGTTTTGTGCCATCAGCAACTCGCTGAGGATATGCTCTGCCCCCTCATCCGTGTCATTGATGAATATGTTGAACAAAACTGGGCCAAGTATTGACCCCTGGGGAACACCAGTAGTTACAGGCCTCCAACTGGACACTGCACCACTGATCACAATCCTCTGAGCTTCGTTATTCAGCCAGTTCTCAATCCACCTCACTGTCCTCTCATCTAACCTACTATTCCTAAGCTCCACCTATGAGGATGGTATGGGATACAGTATCAAAAGCCTTGCTGAAGTCAAGGTAGACAACATCCACTACTCTCCCCTCATCCACCAGTCAAGCCATCAGAGAAGTCTGTCAGAATGGTCAAGAATCCATGTTGACCACTCCCAATAACCTTCTTTTCCTCCACATGCTTAGAAATGACATCCAAAATGAGCTGTTCCATCACCTTTCCAAGGATGGAGGTGAGGATTCTTGTAGGTGTCTGGTGAAGGGGAGATGTCCCCTTTGCAACATTGAGAGCTGGAGAAGGAAGCTTGTCCTTGACTCTTCTTCCCTATTTTTTTTGTCCCATTTCCAAATTCTTTTACCTTTTCCCAAAGCCGTGAAAGAACCACAGCTTTGAAGATAAAGTTAATTTTCAGAGAACCTGTTTTCTTCTCCCTATTCTCTTGAAAAGTATGCAGGATGTTGTTTAGCTCTCTTTGAAATGAGTTGGCATAGGGAATGTGTCTATGCCATGCATCTCTTCCCCTAGTTTTCTCAAGGTTTAAATGCAAAAAGTGTAGTCAGAGTTCCCAAAAAGAAAGAGAAATGGAATGAAAATTACTTCAGTGCCTTCCATTCTTGCTCAGAATAATGAGCTCATGGGAAAATAGTGTGACATATGACAGAGGTTTTTTGCAAACATGGGCTGGTTACCTTATATTAGCATTTCCTAAGTCTCAGTGTTATTAGAAGAGCTAGGACCGTGTACATAGAATCATAGAGTCATTTAGGTTGGAAAAAACCTTTAAGATTATCAAGTCCAACCATAAACCTAAGACTGCCAAGTCCACCACTAAACTGTGTCCCTAAGCACCACATCTACATATCTTTTAAATACATCCAAGGATGGTGACTCAACCACTCCCTGAGCAGCCTGTTCCAGTCCTTGAGCGACATAATCTTCTGTAGTTGTTATGCAGATAGGAAAGAAAGCTGTCTGTTCACCTCATCTGACCTGGACTGTATAAAGTGAGTCTTTTGCTGATTTCTGCAGAGGAGTCTGGTGTAGCAGGAACAATATAGCATTTTCTTACGTGAAATAAATTCTGTGAATGAGATTTGAAAAACCTTGTTCAGTTTGCTGTCTGCAGGTTCTACCTTATTGTAGTAGCTTTTGCTATATATTTTGTTTTCCAAGGAAGAGATTTTTTTGTAGTATGAAATTCTCTTACCTTGCTCTCTGTTGATGTAGGAATCTTCCCAAGTGGAACTTCTACCTGCAAGGAGGGATAAATGAAGAGGGTCGTTTGGGTAGCAGTCAGTATTTGTACTGAGTGCATTCAGGTGTAGGTGCTAGCACAAAAGCATCTGATTAAAATTATGTAGTAGAATATGTTACGGAATATATGCAGTGGAATATATTATGGAACGTATTAAAAGCTGATGTTAGAGACACAGTGATTCACATCACTGTCACTTGCATATTCACTTGTTTCTTGCTGTTTCCTTCCCTAGTGCTTTGTCAGCAGATCACTAAGTTGTTTACAGATGTTAGATATTAAGACAAGCAATCTGGTACTCTTCTCTTTATTACTGTAAAGTAGTCAGTTGGCCCAGTTCCAGGAAACAAATATATCAAGATAGATAACTGACCTGGAAAAAGCAAGGCTGGGCATGAACAATACTCTCATTTCTTCTATGACCCTGGCCTTTTATCCTGTAAAAGTAGGATGCCATCTTTTCCTCTCTTGAGTAAGACTGTGAGCGAAGTCTCCTGTACGTCTCCATTCCATGTTTTGCAGGAACTTAGTGTGTTGCTCTTCCTCTTCCATTTCTTTTTTTTTTTTGTCATCTGTGGAGATTTTCTGAATACAGAACAAAAATAGTAAGCTGGTTTTGGATAGATGTATTCTGGGTCAAGCAGCTACCAGGAGTAAAACAAAAAAGGTTAATATATATAGCAAGAAGAATATTTCCCAGCCTTCTATTACAATAATAATTTTTTAAAAGCTTTGAAAATTAAGACTTTAAAGACTGCCATTGTAATATCTTCTAAGAACTCATTTACAAGTGATATTATTATTTGTATTAGTTTTAAAGAAAATGTTGCCATCATTGTCCTCAAGGCTTTTATTACGGTAGTGAACTTTTTTCCCAGGAACCCTTTGGAACCAATCTTTTAAAAAAAGGTTGAGGGAAGAGAAGGGGAATAAAGGAAATGGACACTGGTTTCAAATGACAGGTGCTAGCTGTTCCCACTGCAGCCATATGAAGACCAGTTAAAACTCTGCATCTTCTAAAGGATTGAATGTTAGTTTTGCAGTGTCATTTATCACGGAGACGGTAAGTCTCCCTGTGTTCCTGTGGAAGCATTATCATCTCTCATTTGTTCATCTTAATTAGGTACATCAGAAGATAAATTCGTGTGATGTTTGGAATTACATCATGAAAAAAACAATAGTTTTTTTTACAAATACAATAGTTTAACAACTATAAAGGCAACAGTAAGATTAAAGATGTCTGACATTATTTGCCCCTAAGTTCACAATTAAATACAAAACAGATCTTCTGAACTAGTGGTGAGGTACTGTTCTCAGACATCCCTATTTGTTTGATACTTTTCAAGCTTCTTGCTGCAGGCTTCTCATTAAGCATACATGTTCCACAAAGGATGTTACTTTTCAATTGTACTTGCTAATACCAGAGAATGCAGTCTTTAACTTTTGAAATCTAAAAACAGATATATTTTATTGACTTGAAAAGCTTTGCTTTTTTTTTTTTCTGAAAAGCTTCTTCAGCTTGATCTTCCAGGAAAGTTAGAGCAGCATCACCCAAGAGAAGTTTCAGTGCAGCTTGAACCAATTACCTGCCAGATTCTTAAATGTTAACGTTCAAGCTCCAAACAGCTTCTGCAGTTTTTTTGTTTAAACATAATTTATATTAATTATAGTATTCAAAGTATACACAAATAAGTTAAATACACTGGAATTTAGTTCACTAGGTATTGGGGGGAATTATGTAGCTGTAGTGCAAGACTCAATTTTATTATTAAACTTATCTATTAGATATCTGATGAAATTTCCGTCTTTGGAGATACTCAGAGCTCAAATGGAGAAGGCCCTGAGCAATGTGAACTAAGGTGGCTCTGGGTTGAGCAGGAGGTAGGACCAGATGATTTCCAGATGTCCTTCCAAACTGAATTGCGCTATGGTACAAAAGCTGTGTATTTAGCCTGTAAAGTGCGTGATAAAGAGAATGATAAAAGGAAGCTTGATTTTTCTCTGGCTGAAAAAGAAATTTACTGAACGAAGTACACTGAAATTAAAGTAATGCAAAGTAAACCAGATACTAGCTAAAGTGAAATTAAGAACAAAGTGGTTTGAAGAACAACTGGCAATCAGAATTTCTGCTTACAGACTATGAAGAGTTCATGGTTTATCAAAAAACATCTATTAGCTTTTTAATCACCAGGGGAAAGGGAAGTGGAATGTTTGTTAACAGCAGAGGTGTCGAGTGGTCCTCTTGAGCAGTTACAGTCATAGAAAACTCAAGCTGTGCTCATGATTTCCTTCTTTATTGTGAAAAGATTGTTACAAGCATTTCAAAGCAATCTAATCGTTGATGCTATAAGTCAAGTTTATGTACAAATGGCATGTCCAGTCCGTGTAGGACATGGATCATTGTACACAAAACTGTTTGGTTTATGCTGAATTAGGTAGTGCACATCTTAAGTATGAAAGATAACATTGATTGAACAATTGGTTGGACTATCAGTTGAACAATACCAGTGAAAGTATTGTTAAAAGTTGTAGTCGTATAATCCAAGTAGTATATAGAATCATATACAAACAGCAAAAAGTTATGAGGCAGTTGATTAAAGACCTTTCCTTCAGCTTCTAAGATGATGGAGTTCTTGATCAGTTTTCAAAGGAAAATTTAAAGAAAAAAAATATTAATTTCTTATTTTACAGTGAATTTGATCAGGCCAGCCAGTCAAACAATCTTTTAGTATGCTAACAACTTTAGAGATGGATGGTATTTAAAGTCATATAGGGGAAAAAGAGTGAGAATTCGTTAGCCAAGCAAGTTTTTAAAAGCAGCACTTCATAAATGATTCTTTGTATAGGAAATAGTAGTAGCCAGGTTTGAAGGGATTGTTTCACTGTATGTTTACTAAATAGTAATTTTTAACAAAGTTAGCATTCATGCTGAATTCTGTTTGAAAAGCCCATGTTTGAGTTGCATCCATAAGCATAATTGTAACACATCAGAAGTCAGAAAGTAAGAATGTACTAGTTTCTAAGCACTTGGTTGTGAAATTAAGTAATTATGGTAAGTATTAAAATTTTAAGTAAGAGGACCATAAAATGCTTTTTGGTTTTCAGGTTGCTTACCTTGCATCTTTAGGAGGGAGACACATATGTTTTCTATATTATTTAACTACTGCTGTTTTTTCCATCAGTCTATCTTATTTCAGAATTTAAGTTGCTATAAAATATCAGTAACAAATGTTTGAGGTGAATTTAAATGCCATGGATATTAATTGATTAAATATACGTTCCATTCAAATGATCATATGATTATATTTAAGTAGGTTAGGTATTATATTTATATATCTGAGGCATATCAGCAATTGTATGTATTGACTATTTGGTACATCTGCAAAAAACAAGAAGTGTCCTTTCTTTTCTAGAATTTTCTGATGCCTCAAAGCATTAACAAAGATTCTGATTGCATGTACTAATCCTGAATTGCTAGGCAAATCCTTTATGGTATAGTTAGTCAATCAAACATAGCGGAGTGATTGTATCTTGAGTTTCTGGAGACTTGGAGAACTCAAGAGGAGATAGTTGAAAACTCAGAGAATTGAATGGATAGGGAGAGCAAGTTCACTGTACGGTATTTATTTCTTAAGGAGGAATCTATAGCATTTGATAGTAGTATGCTACTACTGATTGTAATTTTTTTAACTCTTTGCCAATACAAAAACTGCCTCAAATTCTGCCATTTTCCAGTGTGCTTTTACATCAACCAGTATGCTGTGTGTTTTTGCTGAAATACACAAAATGTTGTGAAATTGCAGTGATCAAGGATTCTCCTTCTTTACTCCTAAATATATTGTTTGGTTTGTTTGGGTTTTTTTTCTCCAGAGAGTAATAATCCTTTTTGTCTGAAATTATACCTTTCCAAGGTTTAGCCCTATTTCTGGGGCAGCTGGGGCAGATGACAGAAATTGTGTGCAACAGTTCTTTCAAAGGAATTGTAAAATGCATAATAATTTGTCCTTTATGAGCATTTAGTTTGAGTGTGATGCCTTATAGATTACAAATAAACATTAATATGAGTAAAAGGTACATTTTCAGATATACAAGAACATGCATACTATATTAATACTGCATTTGTACTGGAGGAAATGGATCAGCTTTACTGCTGTAAGAAATTAGCAGGCTTTTGGATTAACAACATTGAAATTCTTGCATTGTTTATAGATTTCATAGTAAATTTCTGGCTGATATGTATATATTAATCTGTGTTAAAGCATTTGTTTGAGTGTCTGTAATTTCTCTTTTCCCAGCACAAAGGATGATCATTTCAATGTTAGCATTCAACCGCCTGTTGGAGAACTGCTTTTGCCTGTCACTATGTCAGAGAAAGACTTTAAGAAGGAGCAAGGTGAGAAATATTTCAGCAGCTTCAAAAAATGTATTTGGATGAGAAGAGGGCTGTGTGTCTTTCAATTTCCAAGCGTACAGCAAGGACTTCTAGTGTAGTTGTTTGTGTTAGTCTCTGTTAGTATTCAGAGTGATACTAATTATATAATTTAAAAATATCTTTAAAAGGATGCATTTGACAGCTTTTCAGTGTGCCTTTAAAAGCATAAAGCTCACCCTTTACCCTGAAACAGTCTTTTGGCTCAGAGAGTTTTGGCTTCCTATCATGAAGTATGAATGTCTTTCCTCCTAGCAGTAAAGCAGAAAGTTGGAACCCCAGCTCAAGGAAATAAACTAAATATACATTGATATGGTGTCTGTCTTTACTCATCTTTATTCCAAGACTACTTTTAAATACTATTAGTGTATCTGTTCCTCAGCTGCTTTGGACACAATTTCAGTCTTTTTCCTTTCAAACACTTTATATAAAAAGTGTTATTGTTGGAATACTGTGTTAGAAAGGTGATGTCTTTTATATACTTCTGCATTCTTCTAATGTTGCATCTTTAAAGAACGTGAGTTTCTTATGCTAGTGCAAACGCAAACCTCCATAAGAGCTTTTAGTGACTTCAATATTTTATAAAAAAAAAATTAGAGAAAATTTGTACTTAGCTTTGACCATGTATTAAATGGAAAAGTCCATACTGCTACCCTTAAGATTTGGGTATGATTTT
>JAOXNO010000020.1:27649519-27670492 GCA_028565335.1 Limnodromus scolopaceus
GTCAGAGCTTTCCAGCTGAGATAACCTTTCAGCAGAGCAAGAAATGCCACATGACCTTTATGAAATCTCACTCTGCTACCCTTAAGATTTGGGTATGATTTTAAAATACAAATGATTACATTTTGGATGCATTCAAATGTAATAATGTTTACTCATCTATCTCAATGTATGGGGATTTACACGTGTAAATCTCTTCATATTGAGAAGAGAATATACCCATGGGATCCTGTCTCATTGCTGTGTAAGGCTCAGAAACTCAGTATATCCATCAAGCAGTCAAGAACACCAATGAGTAATACTATGTATTATTAATTATAGCTTTTGAGCATTTCTTGCTATTGTATTTTTTAATGATTAAGAAAGTAGTTTTATATATTATTTAGATCATTTTCAGTTAAGCTTATGGCTGCAGTGAAAAGTTAGGATTGTGCTTTGTTTTCTTAACCAATTGATACTTATTTGCTGTTCTTACCCTTTGCTGGCTAAAGCCTGCCTCTCTGCTTTATACCTGCTCAGCAAACCAAGGTGAGTGATTGAATGAGGCTGTGGCATATTTATTTTAAACTGTTCCCCTCTAAAAATTGTAGCTGAGGTTGTAGTGAAAGGAAGGCAGGGTACTGTGCTTCTCTTTCCCCCTCCTCACCCCCCCCCCTCCCCGTTTTTGTATTTGCTTGCTTTGTGATATTTTGATAGAGTTTTTGTATGTTTTACTGTGACTGAGGGCTTTTTTTACTCCTGACTGGCATTACAGAACCACAAGCACATAGAAGAAGTGTACTTGGAGAATAGCTGTGGTCCTCTGTGGAGTTGTTGCCAAAATTCCTTTTTCTTCTGCCATTTTACTTCTATGGTTGTTGATTATTTGTCTGAATAAATCTGGCAGCTGTTTGCTATGTTTAATAGAGCAGAAAGGCTACTCTGAATAAAGCTATTTGAAAATTTGTTTATATGAAGTATTTGTAAATCCATGAAGGTCTCTTGGCATTTCTGTATCGCTCTCTCTGTCTTCCTGAATTCATTCTTTGATGCAGGACTTGATGCTAGCAAATTTACCACAGGTTTAAAAACCTTTTCTATTGCATCTTTTTTCTTATAGATATCAGCTGTTTCAGAATATTCGTGGTAATAGAGGTCTCAGTTCTAAATTTTACATAAGTATTTTTACAATGATCTAGGAGCAGCTAGCATTTGGGGAGAATTACTATATGATCTTGCTAAATGAAAAATCCAAATTACAATAATAACTGCAGGGCAATTTTGAAGTTGGTATATATTATTCTGTTTTGTGTTTAACTTCAATTTGTCTGTATTCTCCAAATGAATCTGATTTATATAACTTATTTTTCAGTTGTCATCCTTTTTCTTTTTGCCTTTTTTTGTTGTTTTCGGACATGAGTCTTGTACCTGGAGATACCTTATTTTATTTGCAACCAAAACAAATAGGTGAAAACTAGTGAAGGAATGAGGAGAACATTAGAAATGCAAGATTATATTGGGGGAGAATGAGAATATGTATAGGTTTTAAGGATTTTTACATCTAAATTGCATGTGTAACCTAATAGGAATGCTAAAGAGGAAATAGCTGGTATTATACTGCTATGTAGAAGACAATTCATTGCTAAACATCTTTACTCAATTACAGTCTGCTGTTTTTCATTGTCTGTTACATTTGTATATGTCCATTTTCTTCCTGATGGCATAAGGAGAGAGAAACAGACAGGTTATTGAATATTCATGGCTGTGAAGGTTATCTAGTGGTAGCAGCAGAACTTTGAAAGCTGGATTTATCCACACACTGCACATGATACGCTTAGCCTCGCTACACCGTCTTGCCTTCCTTTCCTTCCTTTCCCTTCCCTTCCCTCCTGAGCTGGGGAATCCTCCGGTGAGGTAATTCCCTAGAGCAGCAGCTGAGTTAGTAGTTCATATTGTGGTTGACAATTTGGAAGCGGTGGATAAAAATGGTATTGCCAAACTACTCTTTACCTTTCTGGTTAAATTTTTCTACTGATCTTCAGGCCTTGGGATTTCATACCCTCTTTTACATCACATCCCCATGAAAAGTCTGGTTTCTGTAGCAGGAATTCTGCATGAGTGAGACATGTACTGTTGGATTCTCTGTATACAAATTTTTACTTGTCTGCTGTTTTTAAAAATCAGTAGCAAAACTCCCCTTGCCTTAGTTCAGAACAGGACTAGTCTGGTAGCTAACAAACCTTGTTGCCTACCGCTGTAATTTTTCCAATTTAATTTCCTTTTATTATTAAAAATGTGTAATTATTTCATTGTATCAGTTAGTTAACCCAGATTAATTGCTGCTCTGTGCTCTGACTGGGGTTTTTTTAGATTCTCATGTTTCAAGCAATGTTAAAGTTGGCATGTGATTGTTACAGCTGGATATTAATCAGAATTTTTATGAAAGGGTTTTTAAAATAGCCAGTTAAAACTATTTTAAGTATAAAGACTTTTTTTTCCCCCCTACGGACATGTTTTTAAATTATTTTGTTGGGTTTTTTTTTAAAAAAAGCTATACCTGATCCACATTAAAAAAAATTGTAAAAGCCACAAACAAAAAGCAAACACCTTGGTTAAGTAAACAAATTGTTTACCTAATTTTATTAAGATTTATATATCCAACTTGTTTTCGTAACAAGCAAGATGCTAATTCTTTAAATGGTTGGACTTTTACTATTTTCTGGCCCTTGACTACCACGAGCAATCATATTTGATGCCCCTTAATTAGAACACCCTTTTTTCTTTCCAGGTTCTTTTCCACCTCAGCAATCGAGACAATACATTTGCTTACCATGCTGCTCTCCTAAGTGTTCTTTTGCATGTAAATTAATCTTGATTCAGTTTACACTGTCATGCTGAGTGGTACAAATTGCCTATAACAATAAAACAGCATGAGTTAAAAATAAAGGGGGGTGAAAAGGCAGATTGAATGTGTGCCTTACTTGATAGGATGTTACTTTGCTTTATGCCAATACATTAGTCGACGATAATGAATCTTCTGTTCTGAAAAGCATGGTTTAGTTGATTTTTTTAATTTTACTTCAATGGAGCAGTACCTTGTCTTTTATAGAACAAGTTAGACAAACCATTAATGACAAGAGTGTTAAGGTTAAATATGAAGCAATGCATTCACTTCTCTGAGTGCTATCCATCTTTCCATTTACAGGAGCTTGACAAAAGTACTGGCTTTGTACAACATTTCCTTTAATTACATGCTGCGGGAAACAGGCTTTTAACATAAACATAGTTGCATTCATTTATTCAGCATTTGCTCTTCAATAGAGCTTAATGGAGAAGGTTTAAATCCTAAATGAGTACACACATCTCTCAGCAGTGTTATGTCAGTCCCTGTGCTCTGCTTAAAAGCAGTTTTAGTCTGCGTATGTAGTTTTTAAAGCTTTTGCCTAATAGTGAAGTTAAACAATTTGAAACAGAATGTTCTATTCCCAAGATAAAGCTGATCTTTATAGAAGTTGCTTGCTTATTTTTGTTCTCTTCAAGAGCAGATCGTGTTCAAAAATATCCCATTATTTACTTGAGCTGTTCCATTTTTTATAATATTTCCTTTTTTATTATTTGTTCTTTTTAATATTTCTCTTTATTAATATTTTGTATTTTGTGACACAGCTAGTGCACATTCTACTGCATTAAAATTTTGGATTTATTTTTTAATTGCTCTATTAAACCTCTTAGTGCCATTTGCTCTGGGTTAGAACTGTATGTGCAGCCCTAAAATATTAGCCTTTTGAGACTTTTGCATTGTTTTCATTGTTAATGTTATTGTGGATTGCAGATGCTTCATATTTCTGCCTAAAGCACTGTTCTCCATTGTTGTCTGCATTTTCAGCTTTTGAACACAGTGTGAAAATACACACATAATGTTAAGTTGTAGTTACTCTTGGGCTTTAATCAACGTGAGCGTCTGGCAAATCATTCTTCTAAACAATGGATGTTGATAGAAGAGAAAAGTGGGGTTTTTTTGTTAAAATGACCTTGAACAACATCTCCTTCTTTTTTTTTTTTTTGTCATATGTTTGGATGTAATCTTGATATTTCTGTTCCATTTTATAGTGATATTCAAATTATTTTAATCAAATAGTTTATCATGACCTTTTAGAGAGATGGATACTAACTGTATTTCCCAGTTTCTGATGTTATGACTTTATCTTCATGAACTAAATTGAGCCAATGACTACTATCTGAATTTCAAGATTATTTTTAGCAATTGGATATTAAATTATAATTAAATGCAGCGGGTTTACAAGTGAAAGACTAGAAGGTGTCTTTGCGTCTGGTCTTACTGAAGCTGGACTTTTCAATATCAGTCTTACTTAATGTTTCATTTCTGTGATTACATTCTTCTTTTAAGTGATGCTTTTTGTAAAAAAGAACCATCTTGATTTCACAGTTGTATTAGTATCACATGTAACATTGTTCAGTTACTAGTAATTTGTTTCCAACAATAGGGCATTGCAAGTAATACATTAAACTAATGTAATTATATAATTTCTTATAAAATTGTTTTCTTGATGAATGATTTAACTTTTAATACAAATGTGGGGGGTTGTTTAGAAGTCTCTTATTTTGGCTATATGCTTAATAAGCAAGCAAATCTTAAAGTATTCATAATGAAATACTTAATGTTTCAGGGATGCTGACAGGAATGAATGAGACAACTGCTACAATAGCTGTTGCTCCACAGAACTCCACTAGACTTGTAATAATTGAGAGGGTAGTGAAGGCAGCAAACCTGGGTGTAGTCCCTTCTGGTCAAGATAACATACACAGGTAAGATTACATCTCATTTGTAGTGGAACCGTCTTCTAATTCATGAATATTTGATAAAGTTGGGGAAAATTTTATTATCCACCCCTTTAATGGATAAGGTACCCAATTATACTGTAACACAGAATCCTAAGCACATGTTAACTTGAGCCTAAGAACTCCCCAGCTGCTTATTTGAATGAATATAAAGCAATCAAATATCTGGACTTCACTGTACACAGTTAGGGGGAGTTCTCCTTTCCTGGTTTTCTTTCAAAGGGAAAAGGTAGGCTTTTAAAACACAGTACTTTCAAGAGCATCTATATGAGTTTTTTTTGCTTTTGTTTCTGAAAGTAAGTGGCCTTATTCAGGTTTGTCATCTGTGAGAAGCAGCTTGTTTTTCCCACGTTAATTTTGACCTACGATACCCAGATAAACATAGAACATGATTTTTTTTTTTTTTTTCAGTTGGAAGAAGATTTTTTAAATGCAGATTGAACCTAAAATTGAACATTTCCTTGTCCTTCCTATATATATATGTATCTGTATGTATATGCAAGGGAAAAAAGTGATCAGCCAAGAAAGTCATTGGCTCTGTCTAAATTTCAGATGTTACTTGTATTTCATCCGAAAGCTGTGGTTCAGAATGTCAGTGGTATTGATATGACTGTTGGTTAATGACAGCTTGTAATGTGATTGACTCAAAATATTTAGTCCTGTGAATCTGTTTGGCTTCTCACTTATGATGGGACCAAACAGGAAAATTGCCACATGTGGAAAACTGAGTGGTCACAAATAACAACCGCAAGATGAAACTGGAAGCTATTAACCTGGTCTTAGAATAAGAAAATGCATACAATTCTCCTAGCATCTATTAAAACTATTCCAGAATGCAAATTATCTCCTTAGCCCCCCGAATTTTGCTATTTCACTAAGAGAAAAGTATCTCCTTTTAAAGCAAAGAACAGTGTTTTTCTTTGAAATTTTGCTGACCGAGATGGCTGTTTGGAATGGTGAGAATCCTGTAGCCTACACAGCACTAATAACCTGATATTTCTCTTTGTTGGATTTAGACTTTTTTGCATCACTGGGCATTTGTATTGCATTGCATTAACATTAGCCCAGCTGGATTTTTCTATGTATTTGATACGGTCAATGATAAAATTCTGTTTCACCATAAAAACATGGTACAGCTAGTGCGATTGCACTGAAATGATTGTCACTATTGACACCTGCTCCTCCATGAAAGAGTCCTCATTTGTTGCATCCCTGAGGGATCTATACAGCCTGTGTTCTCAACATCAATTCAAAGACTAGGTGAGAGTGTCAATCAAGAGAGACTGAAGTGTCTGCAGTATACAGGTGTTCTCCATCTTTGCCCTATCCATCACATGAGACTTACTGCACAGGGATGGATCGTTTTGTGACTGAGTCTTGAAAAGTCTCCCTAAAATAATAGCTCAGTTCCTAGCTTAGCCACAGGTTTCCTCTTTGTAGATAAGTTTCTAATTTGATCTTGCTTTCTCTTGCTCTTTTTTTTTTCTCTCTCTTTTTTTTTTTTTTTTTAAAAAGGACGTTTTCCACAAAACAGAGTCAATAACCAACAGTAAAGTAAATAAATTGGAGATGTACTTCCTGTTGGGTACGCTCCTTCAGAAACAGTGGTTGATGACATGTTCTGGTTGGGCTGAAGTACTCCGAGTGCTTTAGAGCATCCTGAATTATTTGGTTTTGATTCAAAATAGAATTTATTCAGTCTGCTACAGTAGTTAACAGAATAGTTTGCATTTGTAACATCCATCAGACAAAACCAAAATGTTTATAACGACTTAAATGGCCTACCAGAAATGCTCAACAATGATAAGCATTTAGAAAATGGCCCTTCATTTGCTTCACCATAAGTAACTGGAGTTCACAGATACTATGTAGTCATAATTGCACCTGGTTTTTACTGGGAATAGGAATGGGAACATTAACTAATTGATACTGTGTGAACCTGTTCATCTTCTAAGTAGCACTACATTATCGTTAAAGTAAATCCTAAATTTAGATGAATGAATATTTGCAATAGAGATTAGATAATGAATACTTTCAAAACTCTGAAACAAGTGGCCAAAGTATTTTTTATGTATGTATGTAAAATGTATACCTATCTTTGGATTAAATCAACTCTGCCACGAGAGTAAACATAAATGGACTCTCTTCTTGCAAAATCTCATGGTTGCAAGAAGTGTGCCATGTTTTATTTATGTGACAATACACCATTTCAGGATGATAAAATAAATATTCACCTCTTACCTTGACAAAGTAGTTACAGATTCAATAAAAACATGCTAAAAATGGTATTTTTTTCTTTTTCTATAATATTGTTATTTGTCTTGTTTGTTTTATCGCAAGTGGTATTTGGAGAAAAAAAAGCATATCCAAGAATTTGTTTCAGCTTCTCATGCTATTCTGTGAGGACTACTTGAGTTCACTTCTTGGAAGTGCTTAGTACATACCCTTTTACACAAGAAAAGAAGTACTATTTTTAAACTGACGTTCTGCACTGTGCCGCATGAATTATATTAACCTCTTAGTTTGTTATCCGCAACTTGAGTATTGCTACTTAATGACGGCTAATGCCAAGAAATTTGTATTGCCTGGTAATGCAATATACTTATTCAAAATGAAATTGTATAGTTTAGTACACGTGTATCTAATGGACATGAACAGGGGCGTGTTTCTTGGGTTTTTTCAGTCTAAATGTATTTGCAGTCATGAGGAAGATGTTGTCATGCTGATGGGACCCAATTACTGTTCCTTAAATTGATAACCCTGTGTAGGATTGTATTTTTGGACCAAGTAAAAACACTCAAAGCAAATATAATGAAGATTTGAAAATAAATACGTGAAACAAGTATCAACAGAATAGCATGTAGTCACCAATGAAAAATAAATGTAAACCTGCCAAATACATCAGCTGTTTATCAGTCCATATCACAGTATAGCAACACTTTCTTACATGCATTTTTTTTCTCTCTTTACATATGGCTACTGAATTTTTTTTGTTTTTATTTAGTTGAAATGTAATAATTTAACTGTTAACTGAGTGTAGAACAACATGCCAGGTAATACAGTTGTTTCTATTGTAAACTTTCTTTTCTGACCTGTTCGATTTGAAGTGATAGCTGCAAAAATTTTCAACTCAATAGTCAATATACATACATCAGAACACAAAGGTGAAAATTTATATTCGCATATTTGCAAAATAAATTTGCTGTAGTATTTCACTTCCTTGAGTGTAGTTCTCTGCTCTTCAAATGAGCTTATACAAGCTATTAGGTTACCGGACCTTGTAGGGCTGCATATGGTGCATTCTCGTGTTCTTAATAGAATTTGACTACTTTATGTATTGATCTCCCTTGCTTTTGTTATCGAGGGGAAACATTATTTCCATTTTAAAGGCTTCTACTAAAAATAAGAATGTGAAATGCATTTCAAAACGAAACTTTTTGAGGAGGAAATGCAGTGTCTTCTTAAATATGAAAACTTCAGAAAAAATGTGTATTGTTTTTCTTAAAATATTATTTTGCAAGAGTTATTAGGGCAATTGTTGCAATATACATAGCTTTGTCAATATTCTGAGAGCTGTTGTTTGCTAAAAATATTTTTAGAAATGAAGGGTTGAAAATGGGCCGAGGAGCCCATAGATGTAGACAAAGTGATTTCAGACAGCATCAAGCTTCTGTATTGTGATTCGGACCATATCTGTGGGCACCATTTGAATACCTAAAAACAAAGATGTTCAAAGAGCAGTGTTTGTTCCTGTGGGGAGTTAAATCAGTCTGAATAACTACATTCAGGAACAAAGTACTTTTCAGTTGAAGTATGTCTGCTGTCTGTTGTCGGTAGGGAAAGTCTACCAGGAACTTTTCCATGTTCAAGGTAAGAGGATACATAATTGGAGACACTTACTTGTTCAAAGTTAGTTCTTCTATGGATCATCACTTCAGCTCCCTGCCTTTACTTGGGCAATAACATCCATTGCTTTATATATAGAATCATAGAATGGTTAGAGTTGGAACCATAGAACCATAGAATTGTCTGGGTTTAAAGATCATCTAGGCTGTTCTCTTCTATTTCAAAATGTGATGAGATGAAGATAATATTCAACTCAAGATTTTCAGTAATTTTCTTTTTAAACAACTCGAGCCTTATTTATCCGGAAATGCCTTTCGTGCTACTTTTACTTTCAAGATTTGCTAATTAGTCCTCTCAATGAATATTCTAAAAGTTCCTTAGGTGTCTTCCTCCTTTATTTTCATCTCCATAAACTACTACCAGGATAGGTAATCTGAATTTTCTTTGCTTTGAGTATAGCAAAAGACAACAGATGGTGATAGAATGAAAAGACTAGTTGCAGACTTTACTTTAATCTTAGAAAGACTTGAATGCTCTTATGATTCTCTTGAAAGTGTCAAAATATTGTCTACTATTACATAAGGCTCTCTGGGTGAAGGAGAGGCATTTCAGGGTAAATTGGCTTAGAAAATAATGGAAATACATACAAAAGAATTTCTTTCCACTACCTACAAAATACGATGCAAAAGCTTTTAATATGTTGGCAGTCACAAACTGTGTTTGTTTCTTCACTCTTGCACTTTGTTTCATGCTTGTGTAATTCCATTGATGTCAGAATATAATGTGCAGTGGTAAGGAGAATTGGGCCATCTTGAACTGCCTACCTCTCTGCCTTCCACTTCCTAAAGCATTTCTTAAACAGGATGCATTGTATCCTGGTAGATAATTTCCCTCAGTGGCCATGGCTCTACAAAATGAAGCAAAGTAGAGCACCTTTTTCACGTTTTTCATTCTTGAACACTCTACTTGCACATTGCCCAACCAGTCAATGAGATAAAAGTCTGAACCCATCAGGGTGGATATGAAGAATGAATTTTAGTCAACCTCAACTTGTTTAGTAGTCCATTGAACTACTGTGTTGCTGCTGTTGTGTTTTGGAAGGAATCCACAGTTAGTAACAGGAAATAGTGGGGTTAGAAAGTGGGCATGGTGTCATCTATGTACCTCTATTCTGCAGATCATCAGGATGGCCTTAACCATTGATCAGCACTGTGAGGCACATGACGGCATTAATTTCAGTCCTTTAATTTGAGATGGTCAAGTCTGTAATTTCAACAACCCAATCTGGGACAATCTGAGGTTTTGGAGAAAATCAAACCTCAGCTTCTTTCACCATTGAAGCTCTAATCTGCTTCAGAACAGCCATTTCACATTTTAAAATAAGGAGTTTATTATCCTTCTCCATTACAAGCACAGAAGTGGTCATTCTAATAGCCATCTCTTCTTTCTGGAGATCACCAGAAGTTGCAGAGGGAGGATTCACATCTCAGCATGTGGTCATAGTAGACACCTGAATTAGCAGCAAACAAACTCAAAGCTTTTAAACATACAGCAGTTCTGCAGGTCTAACTAGCTCAAGCTCAGCATTGCATGCAGTGACTGCTGCTGCTGGGACCTGTGTTTTTAAGGACGCTTGGCTGCACCATATTGATATGCCAGTTTGTTCAGAGCTTGCTTTGTGTAGTACATCGTTGCTTAGCGTACCCGTGACCTATGTGATTTTTGTGAAGAAGCAAGTATGGAAAAAGACGTAAAGTATCTTCCACCTGCCTTTTGGAGGCTTGCATTATTATTCTTTAGCAAGATCAAAAATATACTGTGTAAATCTTGTAATATGGCAGTAAGCACACAGCAGTGGATGAGCATTGAAATCCTGAACAATGTAAAAGCAACTAAAACCAATATAGAAACTTGCATAAAATCCTTAAAAAACCAGAAATCCAAGGAACAATACTTGTTTTTCACTAGCCTTTATTTCCCACCCCATGCATCAGCCTGACAGTCTGGTTGTATTCACCCCTTTTTATCATTTTGCAACCTGTCATGTCCCATTTATAGTATATTGGCAGACTGATTCTCAAAGGAAAGAGGGTTTTGTTTACAGACAATTTTGATTATCAGAGAATGGCGTGCTTAGTAACCAGTTATCCTCCCCACATATTTTTAATCCAGCAACACTTAATGTGGGGAGAAAAGGTGTGTGATTGTGCATGTATGGAGCTAGGTTTGTATTTAACAAACCCCCATTTAAAAGGGGTCCATCTGTAAAATTTCTCTGTGTATGTCATCTTCCAGTTTGTACTATATTTGGAAGAATTCTCAGGCAGAAAGTTGGTGATCATACCCCATCAGCTTACCATAACTAACAACTGCATCTGCCTCCAGCATGTCAGAAAGGGCTATCACCCATCTGTTGAGGATAAACATAGTGTAGAAATTTCTGAGAAATATAAATTGTTTATAGTTATTCCATTTGAATGCAAACAGATATTCTCAGTAGCTGACAAACAGGTCTTAGAAATCCAGGAAGACTTCTTTTAAGACCTTTTGTGCTCTGTGTGCACACAGAAATCTTAGGATTTTTTTTACTAAGCAATTGGCCTGTCGGAGGGCTCAAATGAAGTGAAATCTACCTATGGCAGTAGCTCCTTTGATGGTTATGTGGACTGTTCTGCTTCTGTGGTTCCTTACCTGTGGGGCTCAGTCATCTTCTTCTACTCTTCTAGAGAGCTGCAGTGGGTAGCTGAGTAAATAAACTTGTAATAGACAAGTTGATTTTGCTTCCTAATTTCTCAAGTAGGAATTAATTAGGGAGCTAAATACCCTAGGCAAAACAGTTTCTCTGGTAGCATTTACCTGTAGGAGACAGAATTTTAAATGGGATAGTATGTCCATGTCCACAATATTTCAGCCTTCGTTGTAGCCAGAAGTTAACTCTTAATGTTTTCTTGATTTATGATATAAGTAATGCTGGCTTTAACCAAAAATATGAGAAAAAGAAAAACCAAAAAGCAGAGCTAGACTAACTGTTTATATTTCTTCAGCCAGGACTACCTCGACTAAAAGTCTTTGTGTTGGGTAAATATTTTTATTCCTAGAGAAAAATGAAAACTGGGATTTTAAAATATGAAAGTACTGATTCAGTAGTTCCTACTAAATATTCCTTAATTCCTCAATCAAATTCTAATGCCCAAAACCTTGACATTTTCTCCCTGCTAACAAAAGGACCCTGTATGTTTTAATACAGTTTTCACGTATTATCAGCATGTGAAGATTTTGATTAACTGGTACAAAATACTTGATCAAGAGAATGCGTTTCTACAACATCATTTTAAAGCCCTTAACATTTAAAATATATTGTTGCATTTAGGGAACTTGCGTGTGGATTGCAAAACTTAAAAGTAACTTGAAGAAATTAAATTTTAGCTTAGCATTAAAAGTATACGAGTGAGTAATTTTAAGTACAAGGTTAATCGAAATAGATTGTTCTAGTTTAGCTTATTTGCTGTCCACTAGAGGACAGCACTGCTTTTGTATCTGAATGCTGTAAAGTAAAAAATATGTGCAGCATTTTCTTTGGAAAACAAACAGGAACCTTCTGAGGCAGTTGTTTAAATAAAAAACATTTAACATTTTAAAAAGCTAACCGAACAGAATAATATCTTTTGATTTGAAAGATCTCTGAGCAAGTTTAATGTTTTAATATATATTTTGTAACTTACTTTTTTTGAATTAAATAATTTTTCTGCAAATTAAAATTTATAGCCTGTTTACAAAAATGAACTGCATGTAGTTCTCAAATACTCATCATATTAAATGCATGATTCTTTAAGAAAAATAAAAATAAAAGACTAGATGAGAAAACAAAATAGATTGAGTACGCCAATTAAAATTTTCTAGGTGTGAGGACCAAGTATTTTGATTCAAGCTTTTAGCTTATTGAAATATTGGGGAGGAGATAGAAATACCTACATATGAAAATGCTGAAATTTTTGAACTGAAGGTAAATTTGGAGGATGATAAAAAGTTCATGCAACATCTTTCTGAATATGTGGAGTAGTGCTATGTATTGGACAATAAGTTCAGAAGACTCACTTGCATTCCTGCATTTTTGTTAGAGGTACAGTGCAACTGCTAACTGACAACTGAGGACAAACTCAAAATCTATTTTTGCAATAGAAATAAAAACGCTAAAAACACGGTACAGATTTGATTGCAATTTATTTTAAAGTTTTATCTTTTATTAAATGCAAAAATAGTTAGTATTGCAAATAATTACATTACAGTAATGAATTGGGTATTTTGAACAATTTATTCTAAGATAGTGTTAAAATATTACTGGAAAAAAGAAAATGTCAAATTATCATAATAAGATTTTTAAGGTAAATATTAATCAAATTTTATTATTAAAAACCAATGTCAAACATGTTTTTTTTCTTTGAAGCTAAAATCACCCTATTAAGAAAAAGATGCTTCTTTTTGTGTGTACATTTCTGCTGATGTTTTAGTATTTAGCTTACTCTATCCCTAATTCAGAACTAATACATAGTAATGATGTTCTGAATACTTCTTTTTCGTATCCTAAGGCTTACTCAGAGAATGAATACAAGTATTTAGTAATTTAGCCCATTTTTAGGTGAAATGTTAATTATAGTCAAATTTGTACATAGAATTTATCAGTAAGGTAAAAATTCAGACTACTGAAATAATAAATATTTTTGTTGTCCAATTGATACACTGAAAGGTACTTCATAGTTGTTCATTCTTATATTTACAAATTGAAGATTAATTCATAGCAGTATTTTTTTTTCTCTTTGAATATATTCATTGCATAACTTGATTACACATTTGTCAACTTTGGACTAATTATTTTTCTACAGCTAGGGCAGGGCATTGCATCTTCTGATCGTCTTTCTTACTAATAGGATTCTGTCTGCTTCAGCAGGCAGTAATTGAAGGCTTCATGTACAAGATATAAAGAAAGGGCAGAGGAAAAAAAAGTTTTAGCCTCCGTGGGCCATTGTCACTGTTTCTGGTAAGCAGTAGAACAGAAAAAGAAGAAAATTTAGCTTGAACAGAAAAATCAAAGAGGAAGAAGAGCACCCAGCAGGAGAGAAAGTATGTTTTAGTGTTGTTGAATTATGCGTAACAAACCCTGCTCTGCTGTAAACAAATGTCCTGATAGTGAGTGTTCAGGTGTATATTTACGTTCTCAAATGTTGAATTTTAAAGAGCAGATTTTGAGTGATTTACTTTGTTGCTGTCTATTCACTGGCATGGAATTTTCATAACCTTTCCCCATAAAAATGCCTCTGCCTGTATATCGCAGCTATCTTCTGTTTACAAATAAAGGGAAAATAACTGCTAGTCTGGAGTTAGGCTAGTCATCATTACAAAGCCAGCGCTTGGCAAATGCTGTCACATTTTAGTATCTGGTACCCTGTGTTTTCCCTTTATATCAACTATAAATCAAATATTTCTGTGTGATAATCATTAACAGATCTTATTTTCATGGAAAGTGGCCAAGAATATGTACTTGATTTTTAACTCTTGGAAGACTGAATGACTTTATAAAAATACACAGTACTTCATTGATGTTAATTTAGAATTTATTTCTTAATATATATTTCCTTACCTACTGACAAGTACTGTCTTTATGTAAAAATAATCTATGAACAACTCCTCTTTTTTTTGCATGTCACGTAATTCACAATATTTAACATTCTTTTTAAAGAAAATAAAAATATTTGGAAAAACACAGAACATACAAGTATATGTCCCATTGTTATATTTCTAATCAGTCTGGGCTTTTTTTAAATGGGAAAAGTATTAACAGCTGCAAATATTCCTGAATATTTTTAATGATGTGAAATCAGGTTTAGAATTAATATTATCACAGAAAAAAAAAACAACCAAAACCCCAAACTAGAAAATAACTGCAGTGTAGCAGAAGAAACCATCTTTATTAGTAAATATTTGGTTCTGTTTTCTGAATTGTATTCTCATTTACTTTCTTTTTTTTCATATTCACTGATGCATCCTTTGTTGCAACAGAACCATGCTTGTAATATATTGTCTTACTTTAAGAATTCTCCATAGGACAAATTCTTTCTTTTGGACCTACGAACAACCAATTCACAAGCTAGATTTTAATGTACTACATTGCAGTTTCCAAGGCTTATTTCAGTCTATGAATTCTGATTGGTTTTATTTTCTTTTTTCAGTTTTTTGTTTGTTTATTTGTTTACTTTAATTCCAATTCTAACCTTTAAGGCAGTATCAACTTTCCAAAAAAGTAAAAAATAATTACTGACCTTGTGAGGAAAGTAGAAGTTTCTCACAAAGAATAAATACCTACTATATAGAGTGGTTAATTTTTGCTGCTGAAAGAATTTTCTAATGACTTTTTGGTGTAAGTATTTAGTTGAGCACAACACATATTTTGGAAAATCCACGTGGGCTTGTAATAAGAGTAACCATATAAATGCAATAAAATGTACTTAGTTGAAAAACAGCTATTAACCAAAACCTTCATTGATGCTAAATTTAAAACATCTAAATAATAAGCAAATAAGTTTTACTGCTAGTGTCTTCAAACCGAAAGTCAACTGCTTCATACTTTTGTAACTGTATTCAGTTGCACAGATCATATAATTATATTTATGTTATAACTCTCTCTAGAAACAAAATTATCTTCCCTACTTTAAAGGAACAGATTTTGATTTCCAAAGTTCAAAAGCAGTTGTAAACCCATTGTGTGGTTGATCTTCTATAGACCCTTTTTAATGGTGAAATAAGTCATTCTGTGCTGTTCCAATTCTTTTTTCACCAAGCAATTCCAGATCGGTGACCACTGGTACAAACTGATTAGCCACTGGTAGTTATGCATACTAACACTTTGTGTAAAATTATCCGAGTATCAGACCCTTTGCTTTTTGCAAACCACATACAAACTCACATTTTATTGGTTTCATGTGTTTTGTTCAGAGGTATGGAAAAGTAATATTGATCTTCTATGTGATTTTGCAAATCCACATGTAAAAATATCAACGCAAAACTCATCTCTGATGCTTTGGGCCACCTTGGCTTTCGCAGAATGCTGACTTTGTATCACTTTCAGGTTTTAATAAAAAAGGGTAAAATCAAGCCTCGGGGCTATGAAACACAGCAGGAGTGCCAACTACCAACCTATTTATGTGCATACTCAGACATAATCTGCTTCTGTGTTGTCCCAAGACACAACTGTTAAGTAAATAAAGTGACTAATAAGACTATTGTTTCTATAATTATCCCCCTGTCAAAATCAACAAGAGAAATAGTGATCTTCTACATCACAGTGCAAATAGATGAAATCATTGACATAACTACCTAAGTAGCTAATTTTTATAGTAGTAACGTTGTTTTAGAACCTTCTATTAAGGGGAGAGGTCTTTGAATGTATCTATAATCCGGACAAAAGAAATAGATTGACCTATGATGGGTGACATTAGAGAAGTGCCCCATGTTTAATTAGTATAATGTGTTACGAGATTTTGATATGCTTAGTTTAAAAAGAAAAAAGACAGAAATTACTTCTCGTTTAAAGAGAACCTGCTTCCTGCTTAAGTGGCTAATATTTTAATTAAGTCTGGAGTGAAGTTTTTTGAGTATCTCCTGATAAACTCCCTCCTTTATGTTGATGGTAATTAAACAGATCCCCAAGGGCCTGGGTAGGCGCTTTGCAAGGCCCATGCTAATTGTCAAACATGAGACACTGACCAGTTGGTTTGCTCTTGAATAGCCCACAGCGTGCTGTCAGCCCAGCAGTTTGATTTTTCTGTATTGTGAGCTGTTGTCAGGGCTAACTGGGTCCTATTGTGGCTGAAGATGTTGCGCAAATTGAGGCAGATGGCTCTGATTCAGACACGTGTCATTCAGAAAGAGGAGAGGAGATTGGCCCTGCAAAGTGGGGTCAGACTGGGTCACAGACCTGCTCTACACTTGTTAGTGTTTTCAAAAGCCCATGTGCAGCAACTTTGTTGTTGTCAAGTAACCAAGGGGGGCGAAAAAAAAAAAAAAGGGAAGAAAAAACCCCAAAAAACGCATGTTGCGTTCAGTTTGGAAGATGGAAGACGAGGCTGTTACCATCCTCTTCCTTTCCGTCTCTTGGGCCGGACTGTGCATGCAGAATGAATTAACAGGATTGACAGAAGTTCATTGTGCCTAAAATGGCTTTTCAGTCAATTGTGGTGCTTAAAAGCCTAGTTTTGCTTTTAATTCCATGTAATTAGTGGGTTCTTCATGTCTTGGAATTTAGTAATGGTGCATTAGTCCTAACTTTCGTTTATCTGATTGGTTGGGTGTCTTTTTTTTTAAATTTCTTTCATTGGGTTTTTAATAATGATAAAATATTTAGAAATATTGGCTACATTTTTATGATAAAATATTCTGGATAAAAATTAATAGGATGATATTGTGTCCTGCTGTTAACATCATTTAAAATGATTGTGTTGGATGTTTATAACTACGAATATTTTTAGTTTGAATTACTTCACGAGATGGCAAGATGATGCATTTTTCTGAAAATACAATACTCTGACTTTGCAGAAGTGTTCAGTTACATTTAGTGAAGTCATGTTTTCTTTGGGGCACTGAATAATGCTTGTTCTCCAGGCAAAACTCCATACAGCTGAATTCAGGTTGCCGGTGTGGGCAAGTGTTGTAGATGAACTGAAGAATCAGAATTTACATAAAAATCTTATTTAGCCAGGCTTTAGTTTGTACCATTAAACACACAGTTTTGTGTTATCTTTTTTTGTCCTTCTTAAATGCAAAAATATTTACACAATGCTGAACAAATAATTTCTGAAGAATTTATGGAGGTTTTTATGGTTTAGCCCCTGAAACACATTAATGAAATTGGAGGCATTTTATTATATTTGAGCTCATTTAATTTTTGCAGAAAGAAATATTAGCAGTCTTTGACCTTAAGATCCTCAGTGATTTTTCTTTTTTTTTACTTTTCCTTCCCCCTCCAGGTTTGCAGCTAAGACTGTGCACAGTGGGTCACTGATGCTAGTCACAGTGGAGCTGAAGGAGAGCTCTACAGCACAGCTCATCATAAACACCGAGAAAACCGTGATTGGTTCTGTTCTGCTGCGGGAGCTGAAGCCTGTCCTGTCCCAGGGGTAACCTGCTTACATCTGGACTTCAGAATCTGGCACACAACAAAAGTGCCTGGCATCCACTACTGCTGCCTTTCATTTATAATAATAGCCCTTCCATCTGGCAGTGGGGGAAGAATACACTCTTGACATTCTTGTCTTCTGCTTTAGAATGCTAGTGTGTATCTATCATGTATGCAAGTCCTTTCCTTTTCTGCTTGCTAACCAAAGAACATATATTTTGCTGTCAGTTATCTGCTCTTTTAAATGTATTTCCCATTTGTTCTTCCCTAGTCCTTCCCTCTCTGTTCCCTTCCCCCGCTACCTTTCTTCCCCATCGTTTTTCCCCACTGTAGTGGACAAATACCAGATAATAAAGTTCAGGGGAAATCACACTGCTTGAAACCTGAGTTAAAATGGCAGGTGGGTTCCGACAATGTATACAACAGCTACATGCTTTGGAGAGCTTCTGTGCGTAAGTGTAAAAATACAATAGGTACAGCAAAATGGTGTTTGCTTTCTGGAAATGCTTATAAACCTGAACTGATCTATTAAGAACATTGTTCCTACCTCCTGCCATTTTCTGAAGTATTTCTGTTAAGATGCCAATAAAGTAGTGCTATGAACAGAGGCTCCCTGTTTCTTGTTTTGGTAGAAAACTGATAACGAAGATCACCAGTATTGTATATAACTGGTTAATTGAAGTAAATACTAACAAGTTTGGATACTACATAGGCATCAGGAAACTGTTCTTGTGAAAGTAGCCAGTGTTTGTGCTCCTGTTGTGATTTTCTGCTATGCAGTTACATTTTTTGTTAATGAAGAAAGACAGTAACTGCCTGTTTTCAAATTGGCCCATTCATAAAATACCGATTGAATTATTTAAATTATTATATGGAATAATGATTATTAGACTATGGTGGCAAATGCTGTCAACGAGCTTAATAAATTATTCAGATATTTGCTTCAACTTTCTGTTGTAAACTGAGATTACAATGTCTCCTACCTGTGCATAAACCAGGGCTTGAGAAAAAGCGAAATTCATAACGACATTTGCTGCCACCTTTGTTGCACCCAGTTTTCTGCCTGTGGCTTGGGTGTCACTGATGTCAACCTTCCCTTCACATTCTGGTTACATGGTAGGACTGAAGATGCTGAGCTTTATCATTTCATATCAGTTTTCCTCATGACGTGGCTTTTCATAGTAAGTCATGGCTCTGCTACAGATATTTTCATAACACAGAGAAGATATTTGGGTAACTGTACCCTCACTGTCACCAGGACCCTTGCGTGGTCCTTTGATGATGACTAAGTGGTGCTGTTTTGGTTTTGCTTTTTGGATGACAGGAAATATCGCTTAATCAGAGGTGCTGCATTACTGCACACCGGAAAATTCTTCTAAAATTTTCTACTAAAATTTGGTAGAACTAAAACATAGTTCCAACATGTAGCAGAGTTTATTGGCAAATGCTAAAGAGGGTTCAGGGTTTTTTTTACGTATTTAAGTTGCACTTCTGTGAGCAATGTAGTTTTGTTAGCACCTAAAAATATACTGGCATTTCTCAAAGAAGAAAGAATCTTGTGCCCTCAGCAGAAATGTACATGTTCTTAATCAACAATTACATTAATTTCTGAAGTCCTAATCCTTCAATAAGTTTTTTCTTGAATTACAGCTTTCAAATGTGATGTAAAAGTTATTCAAAGAGATGAAAACTTATTCATTGTACGAAATGCCGTCATCTCAGAGAAAATGCAGATCAGTCTAGCCGGTATTTGATACTAAGACTCCGTGAGAAGGTGGTGAGGTAACTGTACAGAACCACACTTCCTGAGAAAAGACTGAACTGCAAAACCTTCAGCCATGTTTGTAAAGGAGAAAACAAATGGCAATTTTCTTGTACCACAGTATAAATTAAAGGAAAGCATATTAATGCTATGTAATTCACTGTAATTTCTGCCTCCCTAGTGTACTTTATACACTTTAATAGTGAAGCCCAGAAATGTGTTTCCAGAAACATGTAAGGATATTTGGGGAGTTTCTGGTATAAATTTGCGTTTTTCAACAATTTGTGACTTGGTCCTGTAGTTCAATAACTCTTGATACAGGTATCTGGGCTGACAGTGTGATTTGAAAATTTATGCTGCCTTCCCCAAATAGTAATTTGGAGAGAAACTTTCTTTAAGGACAGATACTTTAGTAGTAAAACATCTCTGCATGCAGTAAAGCTCAGCTCTTCTGGAACCTAAACATGAGCACATGCGCATGTCTTACATTAATAGTGGAAGTTGCATTCGGTCATAATTCAGCCAGTTAGCAGTAGTTAACAATAATTTCTTGGGTTTGCTGTGTATCATTTTTATTCACTTTCTTCCATACCTTTCATCATTTATAGAGGCATATTAAACGTTATTGGGATATGAAGTAGGTGACAAGTCTAAATTCAGTCTAGAATTCACTTCAGAGTGATTTGCTTGTACCAGGTAGCAGCAGCTCCTACCTCTGTGGGCAGACTTTTCAATCAGGAGCTGCACACTGAGAACCACCGGGCTTTGCTGAAAATCTAGACCTGGGCAGCCTGGGAATGTACCTGCATGTGCGCGAGTTGTGATGCAGGAGCAAGGCTAAAGCATAGTATTGCAGGACTGGTGACGTGCATTTTGCTAAGATGGTTAGGGAATTGTATTGAGGTTTAGTTCAGGGAGAGGGAGGTTGAGGGTTAATTACTTAAATAATGAAGGGTTCAGGTGCAATGGAACCTGCAGAAACACAGGAAAACCAACAGCAACTGCAAACTGGAATACGTTATCATAAATAGAAAGTTTGGGTGTAATTTTATTAACTGTTTAATTCATTCATGCCCAAGGTAAGTAAAACTCAAGAGACTCCAAGATTATTGTGATCTAGTCCAAGCTTTAAAACTGATGCTGGTAATTTTGGATTGAAGAATTATGCAACAAGAGCATGGGCAAACAGGTGAGAAAGTTTCTGCATAGTGAGAGATTCACAGATTACCTCATCTTCCTGGTTGTTTCCACAAACACATATTCCCTCTTGTGAAGAAGGGATTTTTCTTTTCGTTTTCTTTTTTTTTTTAATAACTGAATTTTCAAATTCAATTATTCCAAAACAACTCAAACCATTTCAAAA
>JAOXNO010000020.1:27670592-27688181 GCA_028565335.1 Limnodromus scolopaceus
AAAACAACTCAAACCATTTCAAAAGAATAGGGTATAGGGAAGAGTTGTTATGTTACTATGGATGGCAGAATATAAACATAGGCTTGATGCATGACAGCGAAAATAACATAATTTTTCCCATCTTATTTTCTTTTCACGTTTTATGATGCTGTGTAAGAGGATAATATTTTTTTTCCTGCATACCCTGTTTTAATTCCAGTAACTAATTTCTAAAAAAAAATAGCAGAAACAGGAATGGATCTAGAGCTAGGAAGAAAAGATAGATAAAGATAGATGGAAGATAAAAATAGAATACTGTGTGAAAGGATAGTGGAAATAATGAAAGTGTTTTTAGAGCAGGGACATGATACAGGATATGAAATAATGAATGGCATAGAAAAGATAAATTGGGCTTTCCTGATGATCATTTCTACAAACTCAGGAACAAGGTGGCTTTCTGTAACATTTCTAAAGCAATTTATGTAAATTGGAGGAAGAAATAATTTTTTTTTCCCCTGTTTTTAAATACAACATGTACTTAAGCTCTGGTCATCCACCGTCACAAGATAATAAGTTTACTAAAAGTGAAATAAAACTGGAAATGTACATTAGCAAATGAACATACAGATACGTATTGGATAGGATACAAAAAACATAAGGGCTTTAAATCCTCTTGATCTGAGGCTTAGGCTAATTACTGATATTTGGTGATAGGATGAAAATCTTTTGCACACTTTGTTTTGCAATGGTTCATTACCATAATTAATATAAATTCTTTTTTAAAAGTATTCAGTTACTGAACTCTCTAGTCTTGCATACAATATCTTAAATCCTTAATTTTGGGTTAGCACTTAGGTGCCCTAACAGGGGTTCTGGTAACCAATATACAGGTAAGTTAAATTATCCCAAGCCCTCATCTGACTTTCAGTGAGTGCATGAAACAAGCATCGGATTGTGTTCCCTTCATTTTCTGTCAGTCTGTCTTACTTTTACCCATATTTTTGTTTGTTTTATCATAAAGTGCGTGTTTTTACAACACTTACCTGTTATATTAAATGTTTTGTGGTGCAGACACCAGGCTTTGCTGTGTTTACATAGTGTGGTTTCATTGCTGATAGAAGCCTTTGTACACAACCCTGATAACAGCAATGCTTCTGTCCAGGTTATTTTTCTCTTATCTGGTATACTTGTTGTCCTTATGTAGCACAGTCCAGTGAACCTGTTTGGAAGAGAAAGAGATGGTGAACATCACTCCACCAGGTTCCAGTCCCACACCTAAAATTGGTTTTGCTTCAGAAGGTACCAGGTGAACTACTCTTCAGTGGCTGGTAACTCTTGAGTCCATGCTGTGACCATACTGCCCCGAGTCCCGATCCGCTTAAATCCCTGTGTACATTCTGGTGCATACACATATCTTTACCATAGTGTTATTCTAAACTACCTTCTTCCCATTGTGCACATATAAGAGAGAGGGCAAAAATGAGTTTTTCTGGCTCCACCACTGCTTTTGTATCCTCTCCACATCCCAACCTGCTCTCGCCCTGATGTTTCGAGTCACCATCTGCACTTCCATGCCCTAATCTGGCTCAACCCAGGCCTGTTTTTTCTCTGTGATGGGAAGAATTTAGACTAAGCTTTGCAAAAACATCTGACAAGCACCCTGCTCCTTCAAGAAAGAGGAAGACACATTGATGCACTCAGGTCCTTCTCTCCCTCCTGCCCTGTAAAAATGCCAGTGGACTCTGGATGGGCAGTGGAAAGAGAGGTGGTGAAAGGCCTCGTCTGGTACCAGCCATGGCTGGCAGCCATTCAGCTGCTAGCCGTGGCAAATGGCAGGTGGGTGAGGGAGCACCCTGGTGCTTCCAGCCACCCTGCAGAGCTTCAGCCCTGTCTTGGACCTTGGTGCACTCACCATGGCCCAAGGCTCACAGCACATTCCTGAATCTAGCACCTGTAGCAGTGTGGGCCAGGGAGGCACAACAAAGAGCCTGGGGAGGGGCAACATCAGCTCTTGTCTTTCTGCAGCACATCACAACTGATCAAAATTGCTGCCCCTCATCTCCCCCACCACCAGCAGCCGCAGGCCTTCCATGTTTGCAGGGCTTCCAGGCCTGGGCAGGCTGATAGCAGTAGCTACAGGCACCCCTCGAGTTGAGGCCCGGTAGCTGAGACTTCACAGGGCAGGTGGGGTGGCCTCTATCCACCCTGCAGCCACCCAGGCACACCTGGCTAGGCTGGTATGCCAACGAGGGCCCATGTGCCATCAGCCTCCCTGGGTGAAGGAGGACAGAGAGGCAGCAAGCCCCCTTCCCTGGGCCACAGGAGCAGGAGTCCTGTGGGATAGTGGCCTCCAGAGAGGGCCCCAGCTTTTATGGAGGTTCGTAACTAAATCCCAAGTGGAGGGGAGGTGTGGGCTGAGCAGCTTCCTGCTTGTCCCCAAGAGGCTTTGCCCGGGTGCAAGGCCTGCTTGTCATAGAGTCACAGAATAGTTTGGGTTGGAAGCCACCTTAAAGATCATCGAGTTCCAACCCCCTTGCCATGGGGGTGTTCCACTTGACAGGTTGCTCAAAGCCCTGTTCAGCCTGCCCTTGAACACTTCCAGGGATGGGGCATCCACAGCTTCTCTGGGCAACCTTTTCCAGTGTCTCATCACATTCATAGTGAAAAATTCCTTCCCGATATCCAATCTAAATCTACCCTCCTCCAGTTTGAAGCCATTACCCCTCATCCTATCACTATATGCCCTTGTAAAAGTCCCTCTCCATCTTTCCTGTAGGTCCACTTCAGATACTGGAAAACTGCTGTAAAAAAAGGCTGGCTTTGACAACCTCTGCTCTTGGGGACCCTGAGGAGACCCATTTGAGTGGGCAACAGGGCTGCACCTTCACAAGGGGTCGCTGGCTCTGCCCTGTGGCACTGCAGACCCCCTCATCTTCTCCTAAACAGTGCCCGGAGGCTTGTATATAACATACCTCGGTGCAGGGCACACTTCCCTCTCTTTGCAGATAGTGTTTCACCCACAGAATAATTTGATCCCGCGGTATTTATTATTTCTTATGATTTTCATTTTGGTTTGTCCTCATTTTGTATATTTGTGTGAGGATGTTTAGGCATTTAGTTGCTCTCTGCAGGTACACCAGCAATCGACATCTTACCAGCACTTGCTGAATCCTGTTTGGAAAGTAAATGATATTCTGTAGGACTCCAAAACATCAGTTGTGAGGGAGATTAAAGAGATGAAAGAATTACCAATTCAAATATTTTTTTAGACTGTTTTTTCCAATCCTGGCAAAAAGCAGGCATCCATCCCGCTTGGTACCACCGATTCCTCCCTCAGTTGTCTTCAAATGTTTACAGATCCATGCTCTAAAGCAAAATAGCAAGATTATTTGGGTTTAATGACTTGGTAACCTTTTCCGTGAGGCTGCAGTGTTTTGGTGGGGTTTGGGGTTGGTTTTGGTGGTTGGATCATTTCACTGACAGAGCTTGGAGTGCAGCCCTCCAGACATTTGGGTTTGGCACAGCTAAGAGGGATTACAAGCTGGTGAGGCAGAGAGAGGAGCCCATGCCATTCCTCTTGCCCTTACCATCTCGGCAGCATGTCATAACAGCACCACAGTGGCTTCTTTTATCAGAAAAAAAAAAAAAAGGCACCTCTGACACTGGATACAAAATAAGCTGTTCTGCTTCAGATGGATCTGTGGGCCTCTGCCAATGCCTCAGTTTGGGCAAAGTTAGTTGGTGGCTCAGCTTGACGTAATGGAAAGTCACTCTCATTTCTGCACTGTGGTGTAATTGCTTAAAAAAACACGTTATTTGATGATTAAGATTCTGGAGTGAATTGTGTTCTTTTGGGTTCTTGCACTGTTTCTCCATCAGGGACTTGGTTTCAGCGGTGTGCAGCTGCTGGAGTTGATTTACAGTGCTGCGGCTGTGGCTAGTCATAAATAAATCCTCTTATATAGTTGTTATGAACACCTGTTAGATCATCTGTCAGCAAAGCGCTGTTCACATTTATCATGGTGCGGTAGTTATTTTACCTCAATCCATTTCCAACTGACTCGGCCTCCATCACTGGATTACTATTACCACACCATAATCGCTCGTTTCCACTCCATGTTACAACTTGCAGATAAAAGATTTCACTACTTGGCCAAATTTCATAAATAAAGGAGCAGTTCAGTGCAGTAAAAGTTTATTTTTGTCATCATTTGTCACCCCATTATTCTATAAATCAAATGGAATAGCGCTATTGCTAGCTCAGGCGTTGCTGTCAGCCCTAGGCATGGAAATGGTCCGTTTCTTCTTTTTAGATGAGATGACATGTCTTTCAGACTTAACTGGCTTATGGCTTTGTTTCACCCATTTTATTTTATCGCCCCTTCAGAAAAATCCTTGGGGACCAGAGAGACTAAAGGAGTAAAATGGAATCAGAAAACACAGTAAAACATGCTGCTTTAGCTGTGTTATGTACATTTCCTTCCCCCACAATCATTCATTTACAAACTCCTCCACAAAAATAATGGATCTGGATATAAACAGCCCCTCAATGCATTCTCTGGCTTTGCACAGATTTTATCGCTCATGTCAAAACCCTTGGACTGAAAGGGCTCCGGAGAGGGTGCTTCAAAGTCCTGCTAATGCATCTGCTCCTAAATGGACTTCCCACCTGAACAGGGGTGCATTCTGGGGTTGTGCTTTGCTTTTGAAGGTCTGCACTGATGACTTGCATTTTGGAGTCTGAACAGTCTGATAATGCCATGCTGCCTGCACCTTGCTCCGCAGCTTCACAACCAAAACCCTCAGGATATTTCCCCGCGCCTTCCCAGGCACAGCTTTCACAGAAATGTTATTTGCTTTTTCATTTTTCAATGATTTCTTAAGTCTAGCTGTAAAATCCGCTCCTGGGCCGTGCCTTGATTTTTTGGCCCTCTGTTCATTATAAACACTTTGGTTTTGCTTGATTTATTGAGAAGTTAGGAGATGTATCTCAGACTAAATTTTGAAGAACACAATATTCTTTGGTTTAAAAAGAGCCAGATAGGATGATGATAAAGGGATGGGGTAATAGAAAAGGGTTTATAGTTGATATTATACTTCAGAGTTGGTTCTAATTCAAGTTACATTCTTCATAGTCATTATGTAGCTCATAAATTCAATAAAGTGTTTTACTATTACTATAAAAATGACAGGAGGGGGGTTTTATGTTGTAAGTTTCGTTAGTTTCTCTTCCTGTTTTATGTTGAAGTTCTCAGGCCATTATGTCATTAAACTCCTTGGAGTCTGAAGGGCTCAGGCCCCTCCACTCCTTATCACTGGTGCAGAGCCTGCTGCGGGGCAAATGTCTGTGCAGTCGGTCTCTGTCACCATCACCTTCCTCATCGATGACTGTCTTTGGTTCCATTTTGGCTTTCTTTTTCATTCAGAAGCCTAGGTGCCCGCCTTTTTGAGGAGACAATGGGAGTTTCTGGGTGGCTTTGACCCCCACTTTGGATTCTGAGCTCTGGACATCAGTTATCACCTATGGCTGAGCTACTCATGGATGAAAACGGCTAAAGACTCTTAGTGCTGTGGGTCCTGGGTGGCTGTGGGAAGAATCCACTGCCAAAGAAGGGTGCTACATTATAGAAGTAAAACACCTTTGAAGAGTCCGCCCTCCCCTTTGCCTTCCCAGGAAGACTTGCTGTGACTTTTACACCTTTGTTGTAAAATTACGAGCTCATCTTGGTTTGAAGTCTTGTTCAGTTTGGCTGTGGGCAAACATGGTCTTGTGTATTTGCTGGGAGGGTTTTTGCCTTTTCATTGATGAGGGGGATTTGTTTTTTTCTAACGCACTGTATAGTTTCTGTTATTTCTGCTTCATTAGAGGAAAGAAGCATTGAATATCTGACCCTGGAGCCTTTGCTTTCTCCAGATGTTTGCTTTGCACACAAATAATCTGCATGAAAACAGCAACTGCTAATTCAGTGGCCAAAGTGCATCAGGACCCTAATCTAAAACCTCCCAATCCATCCAGCTGTCTGGCATTTGCTATTATAGGGCACCAACAGAGAAATGAGGCTGTGGCTTTATCACTGCACCCTGGGTGACAACTTGATTTTCTGCTTTCACCGCAGGCAGCAGCAGCCCAACATGATGGGGCTGTTAATTTGTGCATTTCATGGTGTCTGTCAGGGGGCCGGGAGAGGAGGGTTTCAGGGGAAGGGAATGGAGCATGTCCCAGCCTCGGAAGCACCTGTCTGCATTGACGGCACAGAGCACTTCTTATTAGCGTGCAGGTCTCTAAATGCAGCCCCAGGATGACAGCCTGGCATTCCCAGCACCCACACAGTGTGACAGGCGCAGGCAGCCGGTCCCATTGTTTGCCCTTGATGAGCATGTCATTAATGGAAATGGAAGAAAGTGAGGGCCACATCAGTATTCAAATAGCCTCCATCCTCTCTGCCATTCAACCGCCTGGCTCAGGCGGCTGCAGATTTCCTTTTGCAGCTCCGCTTACACGTTTTCACAAATTTATTCCCATTGCACTCAAATCCCCTCCATGTGGCTCTGACCCCATGGTCCCCCACTCCCCTCACAGGCACAAACATGTTCCTCAGCATCTTCTGATCCGCCAAAAAAACCCCTGGGGTTTCCCCCTTCCTCCGTGTTTTGTGAATTGCTAAGGTACCATTAGTAAACACTTGCGGTTTGCAACCCAGGAAGTGGCGGGTGCTATTATTTAAACTTGAAGTACCAAGCAAGGGCCTGATGTATTGTTTGTAGTGTTCTTATTTGCTCCCAAGCAACTGTTGATGTTTGTCTGGGTGACCTGTTTCTTTATAATAGAATGCAGTATATTTGTTTTGGAACATTTTACCTGGTAGGTATGGAGTAAGAGGATTGCAGTCAGAAGGAGGAATAACTGAAAAAAATCTATGTTCCTCCTTAATGACAATCTCACTGAAAATATTAGTAAATCACAGTGTTCTCCCTCAAAACACTCTTTTTAAAAATTCTCTGCCTTGACGATAGCTGGACCATGGATACCTGGAGACAAATACCCATCTTTCTGGGTTACACCATCTTTAGGCTGTCTGTACCCCTCTGATCTCTCACGTGCAGTGTGAGCTCTTTGGGGGCGGGGGTGTGCTGGCCTTCTGTATTTTTATGGCATGGACCACAGCAGGATGCAGGGTGATGATTAGTGCTCCTGAGGACGCCAGCAAAACAAATAACACCGTATCATAATTCAGCTGGTATGAAGAATGTGCCTTGAGCACACTGGCATCCGGCCAGATCTTAAATGTATGTTTCTGTGCTTTAGTTTTGTGTTAGTCTGTTTTCGTAATAATATAATTAGTGCTCACAGGGGAGGCTATTGACACTACCACCAGGATCAGTTTGCTCTTTGCAGTATTTCCAAATCGTTCTCGTTACACATCCAACTTGCAGGTCGGATGTGGTACCCCTTGCCTTTTGTCTGCTCCTGTCCTCTCCAGCCAGTGATTTACCCTCAGATCTGAAGCTCTCTCCACTAATAAAGGCTGGAGCCAACAACCAGTGAACGCTGCTGGGTGATTTCCAAACCTTGTTACAGTTTGTAGCCCTCTTTAACCCCAAGTGGTGTGGGAGAAAGCGAGCCCAGAGATTTTTCATTGGTCAGTTCCAAAACAGATACCACAGGACTAAATAGCACAAGCAGAGCTCTTGCAGTATGTTTTGGTAAGCAAGAGTACTGCCAAACTACTGTCCTTCCTCACACTCTTTCCAACCACTGCTTTGGACTCAAAAGTCCTCCTGGGATGTGACAGTGTTGGCTCTTGGGTGTATTTGCCCTATGGGGTACTTGTCTTTCACTGGGGACTGTGGGGACTGTCCCAGCATTCTGTTTACTGCAGCTTGGCTCCTGGCATCAGTGGTGATGTCCATCCGGTTTTGGCTATGATCTCTGAGAGCAGGATGGAGAAATGGTTGGGTTCACATTTGCGTGCCAAAGATGCATCCCAGCGCTATGACCTGTGTGAGTGTGCGTGTGTCCTCTCGTCTTGGCTCCTGCTGCTTCCTCTGTTCACCTTTCTCTTACTGACCAACTGGAACTACACAATATACGGCAGGATCGTGCCTTTCTGTGGGTGTGTACAGTAATTTGTGCAATAACCCTCTGATTTCAGTAGGAGCCTCTAGGTGTTGCTGTAATATAAATAATAATTGTCTTCAGAGATTAATTCAAAAAGGGCAGTTGAAGTTGAGTGAGACCAAGAGAAGAAACCCATGAGTTATTTCTCTTGTTTAGAATGATTAATAATTTCTGCATAGTTTAATAATTCAACAAATTGCAGAAACTGCATTTTATCAGGCTGCCTACAGCTCAAATTGGAAAAAAAAAAAAAAAAAAAAAAAGGCCTTTCCGTTGTTTCCATTGGCAAGGAACCAAAGGCTGGTCTTCCTTCACCGGAGATACATCTAGAAATGGCTGTAAGGATATGCCGATAACTTTAAAATTAAAGCCGATTCTCGTATTATGACAAGTCAAGTACCCTGTTTCTGGGTACACAGCCACAAGAAACATCAAAACCAAAACAGGGGCCAAGTCACTCACCTAGAAAAAATGGAAAATTTTCAAAACTGACACATGGAAATATTGCATTCTAGAAATCAAAATGTCACTGTCATTGGTAACTGTAAGAGTATTTTATGTGGTAACCATCCCGCAACAACGTCTTGCACAATGTACATACCAGGGACAACAAGGAGAAGCTAAGAAAAATAGTAAATTCTAATCTGGAGGGATCAGCTGCTGTTCTGCTTTTAAAACTGGGCTCCCACCGTTTTAAAAGTAATTTAGGAGATGTGACAGATGCCTACCTAATGCGGCGTCGGGAGGAAGAACTGACAAATGGAGAACAGACACGTATGTAGAGATGTATGGGGTACATTTTCGGAAGGAATGAGTACTTCTAAATGCATTACATGTGACTGGAGACTACAGACAGCACCTGATTTTCTCAGCCCAATTCATAGTCCTCTGAGAAGCAAATCCTTAGGCCATCTTCAGTTGGACACCTTAAAAGCTAAGACGAATGGAAAGTCTACATCCATCTGTATGCAAAGTCTTGCAGGTAGGAAAATTCACTCACTGCAAGCTTGGTCAGGTATGTCATTATCTCAAACAGACTCCATGGCTGTTCCATTTGCATTACCTTGACTTACCACAGAGCCGTCCATGTTGTACTTTACTGCTTATCCCTTGTATGAATTCAGTGGAGATGAGAAGAACTCAATAATTTATTTTCTTTGGGGTTGAACCAATCAAGGGTAGCATTTCCTCATTGGCTATGCAATTTAGAAATTTCGTGGATGGCAGCCAGAGAACAGTTCTGGATTTGTCATCTAGGGAGCAGATCTGACTGCATGCACAAATGCACATACAGTTGCACCAAGAGCAAAAGGACAGTTTCGCAGTCAACGTGTAGTATTTTAGCTTACCAGGCTCGTATGGTCTAGTCTTCAGGGAAGATATCCCTTTCCCTGCGTATGTGGTATCACAAAGGTCCAGCTTGATGATACAGGGTCTTTGTCATTCCTACACACAGGATAATACATAAGAGACTTTAGGTAACATGCAAACTGTTGTTGTAATACCTAAAAGACTCTTGGGAAGACGAAGGAATAGCTTGTTTTCCCTGTCCGTGATGGATAGAAAGTAATGTAGCAAGGCTTGGTTTAGGCACAGAAAACTATCTGGCAACAAGGGATAGTGCAGCCACTGAGCAGGCTGGCTGGTGAGGTTGTAGAGGCTGCAGAACTCTTGTTCTCTAGAACAAGAACTCTAGAAATTGTTACAAGTTAAGGCAAATAATCCATTGGGAATGACATACTGCACAGCTGATCCAGCTTTAGGACACAGATGAGATGATTTCCAGTCCTTGTCTTTCTGTGCATGTGTAAGGAATATTTTAAACCCAGTTGACCTTTCATCCTACATACTCCTTGCTTAAGTTTACATACTTGGACAAGGTCACTGGGGAACAAAAAGCATTTTTGCTTAGTTGCTTTCTGGTTTGCTCTTTCCCATGCTCCCATCTTCTGGCCAAGTTTCTGCCTTTCTTTTTCTCTGGTCTGTAAAGTGGTCAAACACACAATTATGAAGATGTGGAGCTGCATATATTTTGAATTAGGTTTACCTACTTTCTGGTACTCAGATAGTTGCTACTAAGTAGTAGCCACCAGCTACTGATTTTCATCCCACTAAGTGCTGTCAGCTCCTACCTTTTCAGAAGAACAAAGTAATTCTGTGGTGGATTTCTATAGCACAGTATCTACCTGTTTTGCTGACTGCAACTATATATTTCTCAGGAGGTATAAAAGCTTTGTAATGAAGAATTAAGCAGTAGCATAACACAGTGTCTATTACTATTTTTTCCAAGACACATATATTTCACTGTTGCTACATTCCATCATATCTGTCTTGACAAAATCTCTGTTCTATCTTCCTTTCTCAGGGCCCTAGTGGCAAAGCAGTTCTTTATGGTTTGGTACCTATATTGATTGCTTCAGGTTTTCTGTGCACATTTCCATTCAAAAAGTTGTGGTTTGTTTACCAAGCACCAGATTTAGTATGTTTGAAGTATATGATAAATAAAAACCTGTTCTTTTTAAAGAGTCAGGCAGACATCATTTACGTTGGCTTTTTCAACGAACTTCTTTTAACCATGCATAAAGTTTGGGGCTGAATTTCTAGTATCCCTTTAACATGGTTGGTTTTTTATTGCATATTTTCCTCCAAGACTTCATGCTTGCCTTCAATTTTCATAATGTGTGGAGCACATTCATCCATCTTCTCTTACCACTTTTTCCTTCTGGAGTTCTAATAGCTGTAAGCAGAGTTTTCAAGGAAGTCTCAGTTCACTGCTCCACTTCTGAAGGCAACTCCTCTGACTGAGTTGCAGAGCACAGGGGAAAGAGAAAAGCTGTTGCCGGTGCAACGTTTCCAGCAGTCTTCTCACTGGAAATGTGGCGCTTATCAGTATCTGAACGTAAAAACCATAGTGAGCATTGGTGTGACTGGTAGGGTGCTGTGGTATCTGGATTCACCTCCTAAGGGGACAGTGCAGTTGTGTTATTGAAAATGTGTCCTTTTTTCTCTGCACATGCTTTGAAATGAAAGTTACTGTATGGTGCTTCCCGTTTGGTGCTTTATTTCAGCTGCAGTTTAGCGGGTTTATGTGGTGGGTTGACCCTGGTTGAAAGCCAGGTACCCACCAAAGCCACTCTATCACTCCCCCTCCTTAGCTGGGGAGGGGAAACAAAAGGTAACAAAAGGCTTGTTGTCCAGATAAGGACAGGGAGATCACTCATCAACTACCATCATGGGCAAAACAGACTCAACTTGGGAAAAATTAATTTTATTTATTACAAATCAAACTAGAGTAGGATAATGAGAAATAAACTCAAATCATAAATACAGCTTCCTCCCAACCCCTCCCTTCTTACTGGGCTCAAATTCACCACTAATTTTATCTGCCTTCTCTCTCCCTGCCAGTGCAGGGGGATGGGAAATGGTGGTTGCAGTCAGTTCATCACACATTGTCTCTGCTGCTTCTTTCTCCTCATGCTCTTCCCCTGCTCCATCGTGGGGTCTTTTCCAATGGGGTCCTTCCCACAGGCAGTTCTTCATTAACTGCTCCAGTGTGGGTATCTCACTGGGTCACAGGTCTTGCCAGCAAACCTGCTCCAGTGTGGGCTGCTTTCCATGAGACCACAGGTCCTGCCAGGAGCCTGCAGCAACATGGGCTCTTTACGGGGTCACAGCTTCCTTTGGGCGCATCCACCTACTCTGGCATGGGGTCCTCCATGGGCTGCAGGTGGATATCTGTTCCACCATGGACCTCCATGGGCTGCAACAGGACAGCCTGACTCCCATCGTCTTCACCATGGGCTGCAGGGCATCTCTACTCTAGTGCCTGGACCACCTCTTCCCCTTCCTTCTTCACTGACCTTGGTCTCTGCAGATTTGTTTCTCTCCCATATTCTCAGTGTTGTTTCTCTCCCATATTCTCACTCCTCTCTCCCAGCTGCTGTTGTGTTGCAGTTCTTTTTCCCTTCTTAAATATATTATTACAGAGGCACTACCACCACTGCTGATTAGCTCAGCCTTGGCCAGTGGCAGGTTCATCTTGGAGCCAGCTAGAACTGGCTCTATCAGGCATGGGGAAAGTTTCTGGTACCTTCTCACAGAAGCCACTGCTGCAACCTCCCTGCTCGCAAAACCTTGCCACACAAGCCCAATATAGTTTGGCTGAAAAGCTCTTGCTTTTTCTCACGCACCTGCATACTCACTGTAGATTTGTATATTTTGTTTCCTTTCTCCCATGTGAAATAACTGTTATTTTTACTGCATTCAAGCTAGTACAGGTATGGGAGAGCCAAATAGACAAGGTGATACCATGATGGCACAGTACCCAAACGTGGCAAGGAAAATGGGCAGCTTTACGACCAATGGCTCAGAAGTGTGAGAAAAAAGTATCAAAGAGGTCACTAAACAAACCTAAATCAGAAAGAAAATGCCCTCACAGCTTTTACTTTTTTAAAGGAAAAATAGTATGTGTTATTTAGACCTCTGTAGTGTATTTACAGCTGTCTGTGTTTCTTATATGACACAGCCCTAGCTGTGAGAAAGGAAGGTTTCTCCATTTGTACTTACAGCCAATATATTAAGTATACTTTGACATATTTGAATATACATAGAAAATTTAGATTTTGATAGTACTTTTGTAGAATTTAAAATAAAAATTATCATGCTTTATGCATGTGATAGAAGGTTCTTTTACATTATACCCACCTTGTGTCATCTCATGGACAGCAGAGTTTGTCCCCTGAACTGTGTGTAAAGTGTAGAGGTGGGGGGAAGCATGGTGGGCTTTTTTCCCCAGGTGTGTGGAAGATTGGTGCCATGAGGAGGTGGAGGTCTTTTTTTATGAACACACATTTCCCATGGCAGATGCATCCAGACACCTGCCTTGGGACTGGGAAAGATTTGACCCATCCACCACTTCATCTACATAATTTTTGGAACTGTGTTGCTCTTCATTTTTTATAAGAAAGATGCAAAGAAAATCACAGGGTTTTCAATTTTGTCTTGTCACGTGATGGACTCTTCTGGAAACCCACCAGGGGATACTGGTCTTGTTGTGCTGCAGGTGATTTAGTATGAGTTTCTGTCTCTTACCATCAACAGCTTTGGATATTTTGTAAATAATTGAGCCACAATTTTATCCAATTTCTGCTGGGTTATTGAATTTTTAAAATACTAAAGGCATGTGAAAACATCTTCCTTTATTTAAGAAAAGTCCACGATTGAATGCAAACTAAACATATGGTTTCTTTCAGATCATATATGTAATATTGCACTCCTCATTATATTGTTTTTGTTTCACTGACTGTTTTCTGGAGTCTGCTGTTCTGACTGTATGCCCTGGTATTTATTTTTAATGAGATGCACTTCTGTTCTTTCACTGCTTACTAACACTTTAATTTGAGAAGCAGTTTTCACTAGCCCTGCAAATATCCAATGTTCTTTGCAAAGTCAAGTCCATTTCCTGCAATAACCTTGCTTTGACCTGTTATCAGTTATATCACAAATTATTCAGTCTCTAATTGGTTCATCTTTTAACTACAAATTCATATGACTTAGCTTTATTACATGGCTCTGTGACAAGCTTCTGTGGATCAAAGTAGTCTCACATTTTTAAGGAACTTTCTCTTGCGGGTCACAACACCCTTTGTTCTACTGCTTGAATATATTTTTTATATTATTAATATTAGGTTTTCAGACATGCTGCTGTCATTCTTAAAGGTCTCAATTGTGTTTTGGGCCTCATGTAAATGCTGTTCAAACCCTGGCAAGTTTTTAGTATGGAGAGCATGAGGTATAGCAGTATGAAGGATTTTTTCCTCTCCAGTAATTGCACTATTTTCTTGGAAAATATGATGATGCTGTAGCTTCTTACTGCTTTTAGCCAGATCCTAACCAAATATAGGGATGAAGTTCACTTGGTATCTACCAAAAATATAGTTTAATCCTGCAACAAGTAACTAATATGCAACATACACATGGGTGGTAAAAGGCCAGTTGCTGTCTCTCTGACCCCTGCACATTCAACATAAGACAAGGTCTCAGCACCTGTTTTTAAAAAGAAATGCAACATCTAAATGAGACAAAAGCCCTACAGAGGAGGCCCTTCAAGACAGTTCATAATCCAGGCCAGTAATCAAATATAACCATTTGCAGTAAAGGTGCATTGGAGCTGGACAGCTAGAAAGGACTCTCTCCCACAGTCTCCATAGAGCATTTTTTTCATTAAAATGGGCAAAAAGAGGATTTATTTTCTTTTTCCATGCAGAACCTTATATTATCTGCCCTGCTAATGATTTGTGTGTTGGTAAGATTTCTAGCCTTTATTCAGACGCATGGCCAGGTCTCTAGCGGCTGCTCAGGATGCATCACAAAAAGGGAGAAAGAGTCTTTTCCTTGATGCAGCCACCACCTAAAACAATGCTTGAAGGAGAAAAGCTATTCAGTCAGCCCAAGCAGCCATTCATATTGCTTAGGGCTTGTTGTGCTGCAGTCTCTCATCTCTCCATTAATTAATGGTGAAAATACACATAACTAGGAAAACAGCAAACGTAAGCAGGGAATTAATTTATTTTTCATAAATAGGGAATGCCTCATCAGTAGAAAAGCAAAGGCTTGAAGTGTCTCTTCATGTTCTGATTTTTGTTCTGAAGCTGCCTGTTTGGTTGCTTTCTCATCTCTTCTATTTAAACCAAACAACAATCTATTTATTATGACATTAAAAAAAATATTGTGGCTAAGGGAGAAAGTACTTTTGAGAGAGATTCAAGTTCAGCAGCTGGAAATGAGGGGAAAAAAATTGGGACTACACCAGTCTAATTGATTTTGTTATAGAACAAAATTAGCTGAAGCCAAGGAGCAGTAAAATGCACTCACCTTTATTGTAAGCATGTGAAGCTGTGCTAAATGAAAGGGGAAAAAAATCTGCTCTTTGCTCATGGCACAGGGCATTTATTAGAAAATAAAAATAATTAGTTGTAGAAACAACAGTTGAATTGTGCAAAGTGTTTTGCCTGGATTCCAGGAATGGCGGCTTTAATGAGGCCCTACACTTCACAAATGCAAAAGCAGTTCTTAAATGGGGTTTAATAGGATATTTTCACTTTCTTTCAGCTCTTTGTTTTCAAACATATAGGTACCCCAGAGTGCACAGATTTAATTTAAGCAAGTTTTACGCAAATTCATCTCATGTACCTGATGAATATGTTACTAAATATACAACAACTCCCTATCAGATCCTCACACAAGAAATCAGTGGCCTTCAAATCAAATCAGAGGCCTATTTGTTTCTTGTGCTCTGCATTACAAAAAAAGGATTTTAATTAGCCAAGAGACACTCTTCCCAGTGTCCATGAAATGCAACTGGAATCCTAATTTCTCAACCACATCTAAGAGTAATTAACTTCTGGGAAACAATGCTTAACAAGCCACTGTTGACTGGATTTAGGAATATGACCTGCCACCATACAGTAACTGTCTGATAGGCTTTATACTTTGGCTTATGAAGATAATGGTTTGATTTCAAAGGTATGTCCCTTGAAAAGGAGGGAATGAATACAACTGTGCCAGTGTGTTATCCCTTTTGGAGATGCACTGAATCATTAGGAATTGTTTGAAGTTCAAGTTTTGCTCTGTTTTACTTTTCTCGAGGGACAATATGGCAAACTTGAGGCACAGATGGACCATCACCTCAACAGACATCAAAAAAGTGAAACCCACCATTAGAAGAAGTGCTGTCATAACCCTGCTAGTACCAGACTAATGGGTCCTAATGCTTCAGGTCTTCTCAATCTCATATGGGTAAGCAAAAATGCACAAATAATAACTTCTGTTACATTTTGATCTCTCTGCTACATTTTGATCTGCTTAGAAAGCATAACAAGAACAATTTTTTTAACACCTGAAAACAGGGTTCAGGGTGAGGGATGTTGGTGTTGGTGTGGGTTTTTCTTTCGTTTCTTCTTTGCTCTACGATGTTATTGGCTAGTTATGGTATTTCTATAACAAGACATGAGTATAAAATGACAGGAAAACAATTTTGTGAGCTAATACCTTGTCAGCTTCTGGAACAGTTTGCCCTGAGCTGAAATCCAGGGGGATGTTCACACCATTTTTAAAGATTTTTCCAAGAAATGCATGTGGATGCACACGTGTGTGTTTGCAGTAGCTTGGGTTTTTTCACGATAAATTTTTAGATGCTTTATTTTTGTAGCACCATTACTGTCTTTTACTGTTTAGGGAACAGAAGGAATTCTTCCTTCCAGCTGTCTTCTACCTGCTTGCTTTAACTATTGATATCTTTCTTAACCTCTTCCTAGAATTGCTAGAATATTGCTGCTTGTCAGCACACTAGAACGCAAAGCCAGCGGAGCAGAGGGTACACGATTTACAGTTTTAAAATTTCTCAATGTTAAAACTGCAGACAAGGGCTGAAATCCTCTGTCGGTTGAATGGAGAGCTCCAAAGAGTCTGAGGAGTTCTCAGCTTTCTCATGGGGAACTACTAACCTTCTCTGATGCTACCAGCTCACAGCTGATAAAGAGGCCTGGTGGCCTCTTCTAAACCATTTAAGTATTGTTTCAGTTTCCAGTGGGGAAATTGTCCACTCTCTAACAATCATCACACTGCAATTTAGAGAAGAGACTGAATGGGCATAGAGATGGGGTGACTGAACAGAATGTGGCCTCCTTCAGTTCAGAGCTGAGGCCCATTAAGGGCGCTTATGTGATTGCAGTCTGCTCTGCTTGTGAATACAAATAGGAATTTGATCATGAAGGATCTAAAAAATTTGAATTGAAGGAACTTTCAGACTAGTAATGGCCAGACAGCTAATATTTGGGGAGTAGATTCTTTCACTTCCCATTCTGATGTTCACTAGAATATTTTGCATTGCTTAGTATATTGTTTGCATCTCAAAAAGATGGATTTGATAATGCTAGAAAATGTTAAATCTACCTTAAATTAGGAATCAATTTGCACTCACCTGAGCACATATGGTAACCTCATAACCCATAAAGTCCTCCTGGATACGTAAGCAGCACCTCACGTAGAGGGTGCTGAACTTTATGGACCTTGTAGTAATCCTCACAGTTAAATTGACACTAACTGCAGAAGGCAAATCTTCCATTCTTGGAGTGTCCAGCAGGTAATCTGTTGCAGGCCAAACAGGAAAGGAAGATTTAATAATAGGTAGATAAAAATCAGTTCTCTGTCCCTTTAGTCTCCTTATTATCTTTGACTTTGACTGATTGTACAAAAGTGGTGTACAAACATCTCAACCACAACTTGTTATGGAAAGCATTATATAAGTGATGTATCTGAATAATAGATGAAACAAGCATATAAACATCCCGCCAGAATGCTACATTCACTTAACTTTGGCTGTCAGGAAAACCTATATAAAAACTGTAAAGGTAGCTGTTTAGTCCCTAAAAGGGAACTGAACCAAAAGGGAAAGTACATTCTCTTATTTTAAAGCCAATCCGTGAAACAGC
>JAOXNO010000020.1:27694812-27708129 GCA_028565335.1 Limnodromus scolopaceus
AAATCAATAACATTAATGAACAATCTTTTTGCCAAAGCCACCCAAATGACTTCCATTACCTTACTATATTTTCACAGAGCCTTAACTACATATTCATAAATATTTAGATTTTAGCTTCAAGAGGAATCAAGTAGTCTACTTTCCTGCTCTATTGCAAAAACAGTTTTTCTCATATCCCAACAGTTGTCAATTCTAGCCATAAGAATTTCTGCTAATGGCAAATTCTTATTTCAACCTGTCTGCATCCAGTTAATTTTCTGCTTGATATTTTTCTTTTAATTTATAGTTCCTCTTATTATGTATTTAAACTGAAAAGTCTCCTAAGTCAAGGGCACTTGCCTTCTCACTGTTCCTTTTCAAAGACAGGTCTATTGTCCTAAATTAAACCAAATATTTTTCAGACAGTAGCCAGGACAATTTGTCTTCTGTAATCATAATAGTATCCTTACTTCTTACTTTCAGTTTCTGAACAACATAGACTGTTCATCTTCTCTATAAAAGCATAAATCAAGCAATTTTTGAAAGACAAAGAAGATTAAGAAAAGCGATAACTGAACAAAAGACAAGTATTATGCATACAAAACTCCCTCTTCATTCTGCTGTGCATTTTCCCTACCAAAGTCATCAGGAATACTGCAGCTAAGCAAAGCACATCAGTAAGACAAGTTAACTTCAGAAAATGCTCTTCTCTTTGTCTTTGGCTTCCTGATTTAGTCCATCTGAGACTTCCATCATTTGTTCCCTTGTGCTTTGAATTTACCAGCTGCGAGACCACCAGTGTGGCACATAATCTTGCCTTCCTGCATTGCAAAAGTTTGACCTGTGGTCACTGCTTATCAATGCTAATTGGACACAGGGTGGCTGCTTTTCTCACTTCCTCCTCTTTAAAAATGAAGTAATTGCATATGCCACCCCCATACTACTGCAGCAGGTACAAATATGAGATGAACAAACTGCAGAGGATTTTTTTCCCATTAATGAGTGGTGACAGTTTCCACACATATATGTGAGTCTGTCTTCAGGTCCTTATCCAAAAAACTAGACTGATAAAGTAGCATGCTCTTGTGACACTTCTATGACACGAGCTAGTATCAGGTGGAGAAACGCTAACGTCCAGCAACTGAAGGAATCAACAGCTTGATTTGTCATGATTAGACAAGGTCTCTAACAAAGGCTCAGTACAAAAAAGAGATCATTCAGCTCGCATTTATTTTTTGACTGAAGGGGTTAGGATTTTACCAGTCCCCTCATCACTGTGATATCAAATGGTGGTCTCTGCATTTGCATTTTATACCCTTTCACCTCTTCCAGGAATTTATAAAACAGAGGGATTCTGGGGAAAATGGGGGGAAAATCTTCTTCCAGATTATGAGCTTGTTGGGTTGGGAGCAGGGGGTTTTGTTCCTCCACAGGAGTCCGAAAACTACAGAAGTCACTTACTCTGCATTTAAGAGTTTTTTATTAGTATATGCTGTCATGTTAACCATGAGTAGAATAATGTGGCTTTGTCAATAAGGTTTCATAAAGATACCAAAACACCAAGTAACCATTGTATTGGTGAAGGTTATTCACTTTTAAGAACACACTTTGACCTTGATTTTCAGAAATGGATAGAGATTGTAAACAATTCAAATTTTAGATACCTAGCCTCGGATTTCTAAATCTTCCTGACTCATTGGTGAAGAGGACGTGAATGGACAGCTCTTTTCAGCATCACCTCTTTATAAGAACTCTTCCATTGAGAACTCCAAAATGAATGTATTCAAAATCACTCAGAACTTCTTTTGTCTCCTTATGTCCTCAGAAGATTCTTTAGGTACACAATTTTTATTTAAACATTTCTCAGGACTGCTTTATAAGCATAGAGGACATGATGATAGAAGTCATAACCTGTTCAGGTGTTCCTTTTTGAAATGGGAAAGTGGCCTTTTGGAGATTGATTTGAATTTTAGGTTGGAAAGGTGCACTGCACTTTTGCAGCAGCAGCTATCAACCAGAATTAATATTGGCTCTGTCAAAGATCTTCCAGCATCTCTTTGTCAGCCAGATTTTCCCAAGTTTGAAACTGGCAATATGCAGTGTTGAGTCATTTTGGAAGGAGAAAAAGGGGCACATCAAGACGGTTTTGCTAGAGAAGTTTTGATATGTGCACATCATCAATCAGTTTTACAGTCCTCAATATCCTGTCTCATTCTCCGTCTTTCTTTGCCTTTCACTTATGAACTTCTCATGCAGCCACTCATTCATACATTAATCTGCCCTCCAGCTTTGCTTCCTCTGGTGATCATCTACTGCTTGTCTATGGAAATTCCTTATCTCCATCCTTTTCTTGTTCATAGAACTCCCTCCATGCTGCAAACAAGTTCTCCTTTGCTTTTATCCTTCGTCCAGCATCCTGGACTCTTCCAGTCCTGTTCCTTTTGTTTTCAAACTCCCCATCTGCCTTACAACCATGTTTGATCCATTTGCCACTGTTCTTCCTCACACTCTCTTTTTTCTCTCCCTCTAGTACCTCCACATCCTACATACCATCTGTGGTGTTCAAAGCAAATTCATGCAATGTAATCTGTACTGTCTTATGAAGATAGAGTGAATATAAGAATAAGAGGAAAAGAAAATGGGCACATTCTGTGTTTTTATGTATGAAATTGTGAATGGCAAGCATCCCCAAGGAAAACAAACAAAAAAAAAGTGTTTATAAAAGGATCCAGAAATACTGTTTGTGTGGGCTGCAGCAGTGGAATCACAAAGGGAATTGTCAAAACGAAAGATGTGAAGCAAATTCTTATACACCGCTGCTATGTACAGGACACCATCAAAAATATGATCTAGAAGTTAAGATGATCCAGGCTCAGCTACAATCAGTATGTTATTTTTAGAAATAAGGTAAAGATAAGACACTTATTTCTGATACTTGAGCAAAAGGTATTTGTTTGCTGGAGCAGATCAACACTGCAATTCTGGTGAAAAACGGAAGATAAGACTTCGATCAGAAATCCAAATTAGTCCAACTGTAAGCAGCATGGTTATTTTATGTTATATGGGAGTTCCCTGATTGTGTATCCCATTACAAACTCATCCTCACAAGGGATGTGATGTACCAGGAAGTCTCTTCCAACCAAAGGAAGGCAGCATATCATGGGAACCCCCAGATGTTGTGTGCTGTAGAAGATGTACTGTGGCCAGAAAGCCCAGCCCTAGGGAACAGGCAGGACATCTGGCAACTGAGCAGTAATGAAGTCCACTGGTGACATGTCCAAACTGATATATTTGGATTATCAGGTGTGGGGTTTTTTTAAATTAGAATTTAAACCTTCTCATAGAACGCAGTTCTTGTGACCTTTTAATTTTTTAAAAATTTGAAATGTTTTGGGGTTTTTTTAAGTCCATGTGTTTTGTTTTTTTTTTTATTTGGGTCAAATTCATGAGTAAACTTATTCATGAAATGCCAATCTGAGTTGGAAAATCTACCTTCTGTGAAGCTACCAGCACCAGGGAGGCCTTTGATGATCAGTTAAGAGAGTAATCATGCAAGTTAGAGCTGTTCTGAAGTGACTTTAACTTACACAGTGAACCTTTCCAAGACTACAAACTGTTCTGTTTGCAATGGAACTCAAAATACAAAAGCTTAATACACAATAAAGTTCTTTGTCACACATACACAAAAAAATTAATGCGTTCAGTAATTTTTCCAGAGCCAAAGCAACCTTTCTCTTCACTAATGATTTCACCACCACCAAACATGGAAATGTGTGGAAAATATCCATGGGTTTTCTGACTGCCAATAACTAATATGTGGCTAATTGTGTAAGACAAAATGCTGATGGAATTCTTCCAGGTCTACCCTTCTTTAAATAAGAAAGTACTCATAGATCATATGAGACTGACACTTTCTTGAGAAGCTGGTAAGTCACAGAGCCTTTGAATCTGTGAGAGGTTGATGACAGCATTGTCATCCTATATCTTTTTAGAACATTAAACGTTCAAGCATTCTGTGTTTTTCTTAAATTGCAATGGAACCGACATTTTTTTCCTATAAAAAAATGAAATCTTCCTTTGTTTTGAAAAAGTCTTGCTGGTATTGATATAAATCAGTATCTTCCAGATCCCACAGAAGTTAGTAATCTATCCTCAAAAGTGACTCTGACAAATGTGTCTTTCGCTTGCTAAAAATGCAATGTAATCATCCACTGTTTGTTAAATTTAGTCAACTACACCATGTTAGAATTTGCTCTTTCAGGTTTCTCGAATATAATTTTCATTCTACTTTCAGTTATTTTTCATTTGAGACTATTCACTCTTGTAGTTGATATTTATTCCTTGTAATAATGTAGCATCTGCACTCCTTGTAATAACACGGCACCAGGAGAACAAAAACAAAAACAACAAACAAAAGCAAATAAACAAACAAACAAAACCCCAAAACAAAACCAAAGTAGAACCAAAACAACGCAGGGCTCCAGTGTACAAGGAGCTGTACAACAGCAGAAGCATACAGTCTCCAGGAAGCATACAGTCTAGATAAAACTTTAATTCTACCGTGGACAACAAAAAAGAGCTTTTATCAGTATGATGGGAGATCAAGTCATCCAATTAGGAGCTTGAACCTTGTCGAGCTTGTTTGTTGGCATCCCAGCACAAGAGAACTGTGCAGCGCTATATGAGGGCAGATGGTGAGTATCCATCATCACATGAGAGGCAGCACAGGCTCAATCTCCGACAAAGTCTTGCTGGTATTGATATGTATCAGTATATTCCAGCTCCCACAGAAGATAGTTAATTATCCTCAGAAACAACCCTGACACATACACTTTTAGCTTGGAAAAACACAACCGATGTTTTACAGCTTGGCCTTGCTGTGTTTGAGCCAAGGGACTTCCATGAAGAATGATGCTGTAGGTGATGTGAGAGGTTGCATGAAGGTACATTGTTGCTCAGTCTTTTGTACTACACCTACACAAGAAAGTATCTTTTTCTGCACCTGAAGTGATAGGGGTTTATGGTGTTGTGTTGCATGGGCTCACTGGCTTCCATCAGAGCCCACTTGGAGGCGAGGCATTCTTGGTTGTGGGCTTCGGATATGCGTGTGTGTTATTTCGGATGCTTGGCTGTTGGTCGCAAGTAGAGAGGCACTAAGTTACGTGGACATGGCAGCTGAATTTATGTGGAAAGGTATTCCTAAGGTGAGCTCTCCTATACACCCCTCCAACGTCTCAAAAATTTAGATAACCTTTGCATGTAGGTCATTTAAACTATGTGGACAAATATGTCAGCTTTTAACTTTTTTCTTTTTTTTTTTTTATTCCATTTATAATCTTATTTGCCAAAACCACCACCCTGGCCTCTGGGGAGACTTTTGTAAGACTAATGATTTTGTGTCTTAATTGAGGCTTTAGCTAATGTTTCCTTTGAAAATCAGCCCAAATTTTATATTCAAATAGAAAGCCCAAAACTGGATACTTCCAAGGTACTCCATAAAGTGCTGACATAAATCCTTGGATTTATGTAGCCCTGTCACACCACAGGATCCTTTGGATCTTCCTTACTATTCCAGCACACAGAGATGAGAATTTAATCAATGAGAATCAATTCATAGCCCAGCTTCCCTGCAATTTGTTTTTCAGTATATGTGATGCAACGACAGTTTGTCTTTATAAAAGTGTGATCCTCATTCCCAGGAGTTTTTTCTCCCCTGTTGCTACAGGATGTATTGGCAACTGTGACTCCCAGCTTTGCAGGTGCAAGAAGTAACTCTTCTCCCCTCTCGCCCTGTGGGGGGTGTTTTCTTCACTCTTCCTGGAGTGTGGGAACAGGGTGTAGGGAGGATCATCAGCAAAAATCTGCAGCAGAGCTAAAAAAAAGAGAAAACGCTTTAGTGACAGATTTTAACTAATGGTGGAAAAGGCTTCATGGGGAAGGGAAGAAGGCCTTTTTACCTCCCTAACACGATTTTTAGTTACACTGACTGGCAAACCAGGCTACAGCACCCCACAGTCAAAATCACTGTAATCAGCATGAGTTGCACACTACACACACCTTCCATGTATACTTTACCAATGAAAAGGTAATGCCAACAGAAAAAGAGTTAACTGTTAGTAGGTGCTAATATTAAATACTCTTCTTTCCTCTGTGAATGGTTAGTTTGGCTGTATGTTGTAATGATGTTTTTCTTTTTATGGAATCGATGAGTCTGGGGAAGCAGATTATAGAGTAACAAACTGGGGACTTACTGGAGGAAAAATAAAATATGCCTGATGGACTTCTGACAGAAACAAACAGTGTAAATCAACTTTATTAACCACTCAGACATGGAGGCCAGCTGCAGTAAGTCTCTAGTGTAATAGGAGAAAACTGAAGACAAATACTGGTTGAAAACTGCAGATGTATTGGCACTGGGTCTCACAAGGCACGTCACTCTTGCCCGCTCGCATCTCTGCTCTACAGCCTGCTTGGAGACACAGGGCTCTGGCAGCTCCTATCGTCCTCCAAGGTGGTCTTGAACTGCAGGGGGGAAATTATAAAAGCAAAGGACTGAGTTCCTGTTGCCCCCTCAAGTTGGCTTTGCTGATGTGCAATTTCCCCATTATTCCCTAGGGTGTTCCTGCACCTAGAGCCCCGCACACAGGGAGACAAGTTTGGTCTTGAACACACATTCAGTCTCCTAAAAGTGAATGCCAGAGCACTATGGAACTGGATAACCTCATCTTCCCAATTGTCTTTATTCGCGAGGACAGTTTACAGGTAAATGGAGATACCTAAGGCTGCTGCTGGCATTGTGAAAGGGCATAGTTAAGCCAAGTTAAAGCTAAGTTAATTAAACTTAATTAAATTTAATTACATTAAATTAAGCTTCTAATTACACTGTTCACATTGAAAACATTTCAGCTCTCTTTTAAGAGATTTTTAGTAGTACTAAAATTTTCCTATTCGATGTTCATCTCCCCTGACCTCGCCTGTCGTCTATGTGTGCCTCAGAGGGAGGCTTTCCCTATCTCCCCATCCCAAGACATACGCAGAAAGGTGCTTTTTTCTCCTGGATATGACTTTAAAACACTGAAATAACATGAGGACATTTGTCCTTGACTACACAGTCTGGTATTGTTTCTATTACACGACTATAGCCAAAGAAAGCTTGAAATGAGCTGGCGCTCCTATAGAGGTTACAATCTCTATCATTTCCACTGGCATGTTCATCCACTTTGAAGTCAGGGCAAGTCCTTTTTTAGATTAGAGTTTCCCTCTTTATAGATTTATTTCTCGTTGACTCTATAATTATACAATTAAAGCTAATATAGGTAATTTAAACATTTAATTTATTTAATGGCATTGAAGAGAGTGCTTAAGGTCAGAGGAGATCTGAGGTCCTATAGACTCACAGAAGTCATGATTCATGAGTGATTTCCAGCCTGTGGTGGTAGTTAGCTGGGTGACATTGGAGGATAATGACCAAAGGTCTGAGAGAGGCACGGCCAGGAAAGCATCTGCTGGCAGAAGTACATGAGAAACCTGGGACAAGAAGTCTTGCTCATGTGAAAACATTACATTTTAAAGTTTATTTTAGAACAGAATGAGACAGAGGTCCTGTTTCCTTATTATAAGGAAGGCTTTCTGTTTTGGTTTACATGTAGAAAATACCAATCTAAGCCGTGCCTGAAAACCTGGCATGTGTCCTGGAGCAGAAGCTTAAGAAAGCAGAGAAACAAACTAAAAAGTCATATGGCATTAGTGCCTCTGGAGGGCTTAGCATTTGCTAATGAAGTGGAAGTACATTAGTAACGTGAAAGATGGAAACAAATATAAATGAATAAACACACAGAATCCAAAAGTTGAGCCAAATAAATCCGTTTTCATTCTACTGAAGTGCATGCCATGGATGCAAACACGTAGAGAGAAGTGCCTACTCAGGAAGAGTCCCCTCTTGTGTGTGTGTGTTCCTATTCCAACAAAACATCTCTGCACCTTATGTCTCTGAGGTGCTGGGAATCCATGGTGAGTCAGTGGTGCCAGAGGCAACTGCCTTCAATATCTTCCTGTAAAATGCCAGTGGAGAAGCAGGCAGTGAGGGCTTATTTTGTTGTGTCTGCACTGTCTTCCTGTGAGACTGGTAAGGAAATGCCCTCCCAGCACGTCTGGGCACTCACACCTGCGGGAGTACGAGCTCTGCCCATCACTGCACAGTTGTTCCTGCCTCACTGCCCTGTGTCCCAGTGATGAGACCACTTGGGACTGGTTGTGCCACTGGACTCAAAATGGGTTTGCCGTAATTTGTTCTCTACTGTGTTCTTCCGCGAAGGACAGGAGCCTACACAGGGTCTGTGTCTTATATCACACCCAAAAGCAGGTTAGACTAATGCTCTACTGAATTAGAGCTGAAGGGAAGGAAATTTTTATCTCAAGGACCTTCAGCTGGGAAATCCTAGAGATGCACAGGGAGTCAGACACCGCAGCTTAGCGTTTGCAAAAATGTCCAAATCCCTGCTTAGGGATTCAGGGGTGACCTGGACTCCATGAAAAGGGCAAGACAGAAAGAGGTATTCAGTGCAGGAAAGCAGCTCAGACCACTGCAAGAAAGACTTTCCAGAGTCCCACAGGTCCATAAAGTCTGTATTTACTCACAAGTCACTATAAGACTATCCCTCAGAAACCCTCTTTCTTTGTTCCTAAGCTACCACAGTATCACTGTAGCACAACATAACTTACACAAAGAAGTATCGAAACATGTTACATGCATGTTTCCTCATGGATATGCTTAACTCATCAGGACAATTTGGCCTTGCTGTATGACCTAACAGAGGACAATAAACAATAAATGCAAAGGTTGCGTTGTTTGTAAGGGATTACAGAACAGAGTTCTGCCCTTATGAGCCAACTGAGAAGTATTTTGCCTTTCTCTGCACTCCCAGAATCTGGCTGGTGGCCCAGTCCTGGAATATTTTGGTTCTTCAGGGTTACTAGTAGTTTAATTTGGATGCGTGGAATAACCCTAACCATATGCCTGTGGGATTCTACAACAGTTAATTTGGGAGCAGTGGAGTATTTGATAACAACAGTCTAGACAAAAGTCTATTTTAATGTCCATTGCTAGAAGTCACAGAATTTGTCCAGAGGTAGATTTTTAGGGTTACTTTTTTTAGAACAGCATTTTTGTTTTAGAATAAGGGAACATGTTGTACTAAAAACCTTTCAGTGTTTGGTGGGTCAAATCAAAACACAAATTAAGACATTTGCCGTAACTTATCAATTTATCTAGATAGTATTGCTGTGTAAAATCAGAATGATAGTTGTTCAAAATCGTTTTTCCTCCAAACCATTACAAACTTAGGCAAGTTCTATCTAGAAATGGCTACAATCAAATAAAATAATAAAGCGAAGTAAAGTAAAATAAAAATGAGATTAAGGCAATTGCTAACCCCAGCGCCTTACAGAACACCCATCCTTTCAATATCACCTGCTATTGCCTAGCTCGGGTTTTCATAGCTCTTTTCTGGTGTGCACCAGAGCCTAAGACACAGCACCAAGGACATCCTGATGAAGATTAATACCAGGTGGGGGGGTTGAGGTGGGGGGGCAGAATATTAATAAAAGAAAAGAAATTCAAAGACTACACTGCCAAGAAAACATTCATCTGCAAACTAAAGGGAACACCAAGCTCTGCACAGACAGGTTAAAAAAAAAATCAACTTTTTATGTAGAGGAAGAAGACACTAAGACACTTTGACCCATTCACCCATAGATAATTCTCCCTTCTCTTCAGCCCAGAAAAAGCATTAGCATAACTCATGTCATCATAAGTAAGAGACAAAGTGGGAAAATTTTGGCTGATATCTGACAATGTGCATTTCTATTCTGACAAAAAAGAAAATGTAGTCAATGGATTTCTGTAGATTAAAAGCATTGCAGTTACAGTGCTGTCCTGCCATACCTCTTCCACCAGTGAAGCACAGAGCACTGTGCCAGGTAAGTTTGGGTTGAGTAGCACTGCCAGCAATGGCAGAGGACAAATATTCTAATGCTCAGTAAGCTTTTATACTGTGCCATAATGTCCTTGTGCCACAATATACCGTGCCTTTACTAATGTCCTTACAAACTTGATTGTATGAGAGATTGTTTGTGGAAAAAAAAAAATTGAAATGAAGAAAAAAAGAAAGCTGCCAGTTTTTCTCTAACTTACTTTCCTCATTCCAGAGCTTCTTAACTGTGTCTACACAGAGAAGCTTATTTTTTTGCTTGTTTATTTCTCTATTTTTCTTCAGTTTCTCTCCTCCCTAGTGCAAAACATTTCAGCAATTTCATTTAAAGAAATTTGTGGGAGGTCAGAGGTGTTGTGGCCAGTGATGATATTTACACAGAAAAAAAAGAAGAACAAACAAGTGAAGACTTGTTACTTGAAGGCTTCAAGACCACAGCATCATTTGGAAGCCAATTCTGTGCAAATATACCATAGTTCACATCTGGATTGCCTGTGCTTACAAACACCAAAAATATAAAAAATATGGTATAAGTGTGTTGGGAAACAAGTTGTGCTTTCACCTTCTGAGGAAGTGGAATGGCACAGTGACCTTTTTGGGATGGAAAAGTTAGAATATAAGATGTTAGGTGGTGTGAGATAATGTGGCAGCTTTACAAAAGAAAATGTTATCATTTTGGAAATGAGTGGGACTTCTTCAGAAGTCCCAGCTATGATATCTGATCTGTGACCAACAGCACATAGCCAAGGCCCACCATAAATAAGAACCAGTAAGCAGCAGATACTTCTAACTGTTCTTCACCTAATTAATTTTCATCCTTTGCAGAACAGTGTAAGGCAAACTTAGCAAAGTGAAGACTGTACAGAAATGGAAAACCTGTATATGATGGTGTTGTGCCTATGAACTGACATCATCCTCTTGCAGTACAGGTTTTGCTGGGGTGTATGGTGGTACATATTCTCTTCAGCAGAGCCTCACACCATCCAGGGCTCCAAAGATTCCCTTCAGCATCTTGAACTGCACTCAGAAATTAAACTGAAGCTCTTACAGGAGTCTTGCTGCTTTATGGATTTAGGTATCAGTATATATAGCATAGCATAGCATAGCATAGCATAGCATAGCATAGCATAGAATAGAATAGAATAGAATAGAATAGAATAGAATAGAATAGAATAGAATAGAATAATTTCAGTTGGATTGTACCTACAGTGATCATCTAGTCCAACTGACAGATCACTTCAGGGCTGACCAAAAGTTAAAACATACTATTAAGGGCATTATCCAAATGCCTCTTAAATACTGATAGGCTTGGGACATTGACTACCTTTCCAGGAAGCCTGTTCCGGTGTTTGACCACCCTCTCAGTAAAGAAATGCTTCCTCATATCCAGTCTATACCTTCCTGCTAGCACAACTTTGAACCATTCCTATGCACCTATCACTACACCCCAGGGAGAAAGTCTCAGCACCTCCCTCTCCACTTTCTCCCCTCAGGAAGCTGTAGAGAGCCATGTGGTCGCCCCTCACTCTCCCTTTCTCCAAACTCGACAAGCCCAAAGTCCTTAGCACTCTTCATAGGACATTCTTTCCAGCCCTCTCACCAGCTTTGTTGCCCTCTTCTGGACTCATTCAATGACCTTCACATCACTCTTAAATTGTTGGACCCAGAACTGCACACAGTACTCCAGGTGTGACGGGGCAGATACCTGCAATTGATCACATGAATCCCATCCCTGCCTTTTACTGGGATGTTGCTATACGATGGTGCTTTCAGAGTATCTTGAAGTGTACTGAGGTTTGTCATTGTATAGTGTATCGTCAAAATGTTATTGCATTCACCTTTAGAATCTATCTCCATCCCATCACATACATATGGAGAAAATCTACACCATCTTGAATGCAGCTTTTAAAATTATTCTTTGCACTTATAGGTCTTGATTTAAACTCTGCAAAAGACAGTGGACAAACTTTTGTTTTCCAGGCAGGCCCGTATAATACTTTTTATGTGTAGCACTCATAGCCATTTAAAGGACAAGTAAGTATATGATCCCATCTTACAAAAAAGGGAAATGCAAGTGAAGAGTTGCAAAGGGAAATAGTTTTTAAAATATCTGCAAATTCAGGATGCACATCTAGAGACACAAGACCTGGTTCTCACAAGAGAAGCTGAGTGTCTAAAGATGGTATTGACTTCAGTTACAATGGTGAAAATTCAGCAGTTCAAATTTTCATGTTCCTTGAGTCCTAGAAAATTTAAAGACTCACTGGATGTAAAACAGTGAGCCAGTATAAAAGATGAGAGTAAAACATGGTCTTTTTGGCTTTATCATTCCAATCATCCTGACTCTTCTATTGCCAGGTCATGAAAATGCTGAACTTTGACGTATTACATAAAAACTGTAATTAAACCATTTTTATATTGATTTAGTCTGGAAAATTGACATATTATAATGCAAATATAAAATACTCCCAATTTCTTAATAAAGCAAAAGTCCCCTTTGCTTCCCAAGAACCTAAGAAATCATGAAGGGCTTCATGGTTCAGCCCAGTGATGTCAATGTAGACCTTACACAGGTGCTAGCCGTCTTCAGGCTAGCAGTAACTTGAGTTTCCATTTTTCCAAGTACAAAAATAGCTCATGTTAGAGGGTTCATATAACAATACAAACCAATTCAAAATTCAATTTGATTAACAACATCCAAGAAGCCAGCCTCTATCTTCTCCTCAAATACTGATAAATTTATCACCTCAAACAGTGATAAATAAATGAATTCCCAGGCTATTCCCTACTGATCTCTCTAAGCATATGTAACAATATAGATGAGGTTTGAGGACTTACAGTCCCATCAAACGGCCTGGAAAGACGCAAGAAGGTAGCCTGTCGCCTTCAGTTTCCTGATGGATAGCTGACTAGGCTGCCTGGTTACTTTCTGGAGTGCTTTCAATCTCAACTTGTTTTAGTGCTTCAGTTTGCAGGTTGCTTATTCAATTCACCAATATAAACAAAACAAAATTGCTGATCTTTTGTTATTAAGTTAAGATGGGCTTGCACTTTTGTTTCTTTAATGTAATTTAGAAGCATTTATTAGGAGGGGGAGACATTATTTCTACCTTTTCCTGCTTAAGCCAGTAGCACAGGAATTTGAATAAATAAAGCCATTTCTTACCTGGGGAGGAATGCTGTAATTCCTAGCAAAAGGGAATCAGTTTATTGTCCTTTGGCATTCTGTTCTCTGTGAGGCAGCAGCATTGGGAATATGGTATAATAATGTAATGGGCATTTGAAGCATCTATACCTAAAGATCACAAAGCAGTTCAATACCAAACAAGAATTGAGTTTTTTCACCCAT
>JAOXNO010000020.1:27730739-27744443 GCA_028565335.1 Limnodromus scolopaceus
ATCTTAACTACAATGTTTAATCATTAATGTTATAGTAACTTAGTTTATACTTCTATCTTAACTCCCGTATTCCAACAGTATCAGATGCCTCTATACAGAAGAAATACACAAAAAAAATCAGTTCACTTAGCAAAGGATGAAGATGAACCAGGATCACGATGAGAACAGGAGGAAGAACCAGAGGTAATTACCCAATCCTTATTCCTGGATGAGCTGCGAGATATACGAAAATATTTCAGTCATCGTCCAGGTGAGCACATTATCACCTGGCTGCTTCAATGCAGCAATAACAGGGCCAGTAGCTTGGAATTAGAGGGTAGAGAAGCCAAGCAGCAGGGATCCCTGTCTAGGGAAGGGGGTATTGACAAGGCGATTGGAAAAAGAACACAAAACCTCAACCTTTGGAGGCGATTTCTGTTAGACATGAAGGAAAGGTATCCCTTCAAGGAAGATATTATGTATCACCCAGGCAAGTGGACCATCATGGAGAGAGATATCCAGTACCTGAGGGAATTAGCTTTGCGGGAGCTGATCTATTATAACCTGGACATCCTGCAGTCAACCAGAAATCCAGATGAAGTCCAAAGTACCCGACCCATAAGGCGGAAGTTTGTACAGAGTGCACCATCATCGTACTGTACCTGTACAGACCAGTATTTCAGCTATTAGGAGTAAGCATTTTCCTGTTCAAGAGAGAGGATATAGAGGGCACACACCACAAGGCACCCTGTGGTATTAACTCTGTGACCATGGAGAGGACATGAGGAAGTGGGACGGAAAACCTACCCCAATCCTACAGGCATGGGTACATGAGTTGCAAGGAAAAAGAACCAGGAATGGGAGCTCTTCCTGGAAAATTGCTGCTCCAGTTTCCAGTGGGCAGTTCTCCACACAAAGCAGAAGGGTTTCTGATCTTCTTGAAGTAACTTTGATTTGTATATCCAATAAGTGAATAACAAGGATGGGATCTGAACCTACACAAGCCTCACAAATGCATTCATAGCAGATACTACAGTCAGACCTAGAGGGGCCCGGGTTTACTGGACTGCGTGGATTCAATGGCCTGACACATCAGACCCCCAGGAGTATAAGGCTCTGGTAGACACCAGTGCACAGTGTACCATAATGCCATCAAGCTATAAAGGGGAAGAACCTATCTGTATTTCTGGACTGACAGGAAGGTCCCAACAGTTGACTGTACTGGAGGCCGAAGTGAGCCTGAATGGGAATAAATGGGAGAAGCACCCCATTGTGACTGGCCCAGAGGCTCCATGCATCCTTGGCATAGACTACTTCAAGGACCCAAAAGGGTATCAGTGGGCCTTTGGTATAGCACTGTGGAGACAGAGGAAATTAAACAGCTGTCTACCTTGCCCGGTTTCTCAGAGGACCTTTCTATTGTGGGGTTGTTGAGGATTAAAGAACAACAGGTGCCAATCACTACTACGGTGGTGCATCGGCAGCAACATTGTACCAACCGAGACTCCCTGATTCACATCCATAACCTATTTTGTCGACTGGAGAGTCAAGAAGTGATCAGGAATACTCGCTCACCTTTTAACAGTCCCATATGGCCAGTGCAAAAGTCTAATGGAGAGTGGAGACGGTAGACTGTTGTGGCCTGAATGAAGTCACACCACTACTGAGTGCTGCCGTTGCCAGACATACTAGAACTGCAATACGAACTGGAGTCGAAGGCAGCCAAGTGGTATGCCACAACTGACATTGCTAATGCATTTTTTCTCAATCCCTTTGTCCACAGAGTGCAGGCCACAGTTTGCTTTCACTTGGAGGGGTGTCCAGTACACCTGGAATCGACTGTCCCAGGGGTGGAAAGACAGGCCTACTATCTGCCGTGGACTGATCCAGACTGCACTGGAGAAGGGTGAAGCTCCAGAACACCTACAATACATTGATGACATTCCTGTGTGGGGCAATAGAACAGAAGAAGTTTTTGAGAAAGAGAAGAAAATTCTCCAAATCCTTCTGAGATCAGGATGATGCAAAATAGCTACTATAATCTCCACCAGTTTGCCTGGCCTCTTTTATTGTTTTCTGTCCTCTTCTATCCAAACCCCACCCTCCTTTTGGTTTCCAACACCTTCATTTACCTATCCCCATCTTTTTCTACCCCATTTCTTAATTTAATCAGATGCAGAATATGCTTACTGAAAATAAATACTTATACATGGTGATCTTTGTTTTCAGTATTTTTTTTTAGCAAAAGTTTATCCTTCAGCAGATACTGCTGCATGGTAACTTTTTCAGAGACGCCCAGGAAGACTTGTCCTTGCAGCTGACTTATGTTGATATCTCATAAAAAAATACATTTGCATACAAGAGTAAGAGCTCTAGTTTGGAGGAGACACTATTTTTTACACGACAGAGATGTGGATTGCTTATTTTAACTTAGAAATGCAGTTCAGCTTCAACTTTGGTATCACAAGAAATGGTGCTTCATAGCACTGGAAAGACAAAAGACAGTTATACAGATATATACAGATGAAGTGTGTGCCAATTTGAAGGGGACTTTTCCTTAATATATTTGTTGCTGGCTTCATAATGTGTATTTGTTAAAGTATGAATGTTGGGCTTGATGCCTATGCCATTCATAATACCTTTGCTCTTTTTAACAGCAGCTTTACGGGGATAAGGTGGAAGAGAAGACTGGTTGGAAGGGCTGGGTTTTTTTGGGTAAAGAATAGTTGATTGTTTCTTGGCCTGTTTACTTATTTGCCTTGTCTTAGTCTTTGTTAAAATTCGAGTATATGATCACGTTATATGGTAGTTGCCTGCTAGGGATCTAATCCTACAAGTGTGTTTACTACTCACATTCCCTCTTTCACCAGTAGTTCAGTATTCCCAGAGCGCACCAAGCTTTTCTATGAGAAATAATATGGAGTGTTTAAATAAGTGATTTGTTCAAACATCAGGGAAAGGCTTTTATTCCTTTTTGTGTACCCTGCCCTCTGTTTCCAAATTTTACTCAGATTCAAAGGATGCCTTTGGGGGACAGTCCACTGTACCAGCGTGCCTGTGTCACACACCCCCACATCACCCTCTATCCCTGCTTCCACACACAACATCCCTGTGGCCTGACTTAGCCTGGAGGGGTAGTGTCAGAGCAAAAATGAATCTGCCAACAGTTTTCAGTTTGAGTGTCAAATGGCTGTGTACATGTATACATGAGGTTCATCTTCCCCTATTGTTCAAGATGAAGAAGACTGTAACTTTAGATGGTGAATTTCAGCAGCATAACACTTCCTCCTAAACATATCGCTCCTATGAGCTTTACCTGCTTGGTAATCTGCACAAGAGTTTACTTGTTAACAGTTCCCTAGAACTGTTGTTACATAAATAACAGAAGATGATACAGCAGCCATGTGATGATATTTTAAAAACTTAAAAATAAATGTCATGGAAGAGCAAGCACCTTTTACTGATTTTAGACTCTCTTCCGCAGCTGTAACTGAAATAGGGCTTTTTTAGTTTCTTTTTATATACTGTTTCATGGGCTTCTCTCCACTATTCTAGAAGAGGCTTTCTGAAAGCTGGGGTCCTGCTACAGCAAGGACATGGCCACACAGGCTGTGGGAGATCAGCTTTTCACATATGAACCATTTGTAAGGTCCCGGTCTGATTGGTCCGGGAGGGGTCTGCAATGATTCTGAGGGTGCGATTAAGACACAAACAAGGTCAGATGCCGTTTACTATAGTTACCTTAAAATAATGCCAAATGGCGATAGACAAAAGGCAGAGGTACAGGAAAGAAGGAAAAGTCCACTTTCTCACATCCACCCCATGGCTCAAAGGTCATTTACGAGTTCTTCAGGACCCGTGGCTGGTGACTGGTGAGGAGTGGATAGTAAAAGATGATAGAAAGTTAGGCAAGAAATTACACAATATCTACAGGCACAGAAAAAGGTTCTTGGATGGCCTGTACATACTTCATGCCATTAGGGGAGACGGTAGATACAAACTGCATATTTTGTACTACACTTTGAATCAATTGTATTAAACAGGGAATTATACAGGGTAAGAATAAAAGCATTGCAATTCCACACAGCAAAAATTCGTAGACCCATGGACCTCCCAGAAGCCAGGAAAAAGGATCAATTTCCCAGTCTTTCCAGGTTTGAACAGGGACATGGGCTAACTTTCTTATTCCAGAGGGTATTTGTTTGACAACTTGGCCATTATTATCAATTTTTAAGCAACAATTTGAGTCATTCAATTTGCCACAAACACCTCCTTATTCTGCTAGCAGGTAGTCGAGAACCATGCGGTGTTGCAAAATTGCGGTTTGCATTTCTGTGGCCTGGTCTGCCAATAGATCTAGGGCACAAGCAGTTTCATTAGTAATGATTTCTAAAACAGCTCAAAGGTGAATTATGTGATTTAGGTTGTAAATGGGTTCTCAAGCACCACTAATTAATTCATTATGGTTCCAGGTGGCTGGCCCATAATATTCGATGATTCATTGGGGAGACCAGTCACCTTTTACCCATTTTTGAGCACTTCCAGATGTCAGACTGGTGTCAATAGATCGCTTGTTCCATCTAAGGTCATCGTACAGCTTAACATTTAGATCTTTACCACCATTTTTGGGAAGGAGGAAAAACAAAGGGTGGATTGCTCCAACATAACATGTTCCTGTCCAATTTGCTGGTAGCATTTTGTATGCATGGTGTCCACAGATCCAATAGTGGCCTTTTAGTGCCCTGGTGCCATTTTCAAATAAACCAGTAGGAGTGTAAGGCACCTGAAAATAGGTTGAATTGCTCATCCCTAAAGGAGTGAAGAATGTCAAATTCTGCCAGAGACTGGAACAATTGGGTCTATATATAGCATGGCAATACCAAGCACCTGTGTCATTCTTCCAATTGCAAATCATTTTTGCTTCTAGTGTGTGCAAAAAGTTTGAGTGAACAGTCATATTTACCAGAGACCAGAAGCCATAAAATATCTTCATATGCCCCGATTCATTTACCCAAGCCCATCAAAAGCCTTTGTTGGTGAGGCTATATTGCTTTGTGGATATCACAAAAAGACCTTTAGGAGGAGGTATGTGGTTCCCATATGTGAAGGTCCAATTATAAGTGCTGATCCCTACAAAAGTGCCACCTGGTTGGGTGCGTTTCAGGCAGTATTGGTCTCGAGCTGGATATTGTACTAGCCAAGGAGATGGTGAACTTTCTTTTTCCCAATAGATGTTCTTTTTGACTTCGCTGTAATTGCTCACTAGCCATTTAGGGGAAACAGGGACCAAGGTCGTCCATGGCCAGCTCTCCAGACCAAATGGTCCTCCGCACACCCAACAATTAGTGAGGTTGAATGCACGGGCTACAGAGTTCCCTAAAGTCACAAACTCATTTTTCCATTTGTTAACATTTGTGAGATTACAGCTTCCCCAAAAATTAAGGGTGAAGAGTAAGGTTGCCAAAAACAGTTTCTGTGGTGTTATACAATACATCCTGGAAACATAAGCAAAGCAATTGTTACCAATATGATGCAAAGGATTGAAGCCTTGAGGCCTAAGTGTATCTTCAGTACAGCCTGCAGTGGAGTCTCCATTTTTCAGTGGACTGTTCCTGGAAAGACAAAAAGAAGAAAAGACCGTACTTGGTTCAAAATAAGAACCTGTTCTTCATGAACAGGGGTCCAGTCCCAAGACATACCTTTTCTCAGTAAATCATGCAAAAGTCTGGCAATGATAGGAAAGTCTGGGATATGTCTTCTCCAAAACACAAGCAGTCCTACCGCATGCTGTAACTCTTTCTTTGATTCGGGTATTTCTACCTGGTCTAGTGTGGTAAGGGTGTCTTTCAGAATGCATGTCATCCGTCCTTTTCACCAAATTCCTAAGAATTTAACCTCATTAGAGGGCATCTGAAACTTTTCAGGTAGAATCTTTAATCCTAAACTCTCCAGATGGATGATAATGTCATTTTGTGTTTTTTGAACCTTTTCTATCCAATTTCCTCCTATTAGCACATCATCTATGTATTGGTAAATTCTGACTCCTTCTTCTAGTGGGATTAGTTCTAATTCTTTTGCCAAAGCATGGTGAGCCAATATGAGAGAATGCTTGTACCCCTGAGGGAGCTGTGTAAAAGTAAACTGCTGCCCTTCCCAGGTAAACGCAAAATGATCCTGGTCCTCAGATTGCAAAGGAACCATAAAAAACATATCCTTAACATCAATAGTTGCCATAATAGGGTGAGCTTGTTCCTGGATGGTAGCTATGAGATCAGCTATGTTTGGCACCGCAGTTGTTAATGGACCAGTATTTGCATTTAATCTATGATAATCTACAGTGAATCTCCATTTGGCTTTCGGACAGGCCATACCAGGGAATTAAAAGAGAAGAGTAGGAACTACAACTCCCTGTTCCTTTAAGTCTTCTAACACTGGGGCTATTCCCTCCCACGCCCCGAGAGGTAAAGAGTAGGGTTTGATGTTTGTTATTTTCGAAGGGGGAAGTAGTGGTGCAGTTTGTAAAAGTCGCACCTCTACGGCACCAAAAGACCAGCTCCCTCCCTCTGTGTCCATCAACTTTCTCCCTTTCAAGACATCCAGGCCTAAGAGATTAAGTGGGAACGGCCCAACAACCACTGATGTTAAAATGGTTGTTTCCTCTCCCAGCAGCTACAAATAACCATCGTTTCGATACTGAAATGCCACTACGGAATGCATCCTCAGTTTTTAAGGCTGAAATTTGAGCTCCAGTATCTACCAAAAACGTAAATGGTATTTGTTTAGGTCCTACAAAACAGGTAGTCATAAGATCGCCTCGCTGATTCATAGTGAGCTATCTAACATGCACCCATCCTCTGCCTCCCCGCCCACAGTCAGGAAGCAAAGGAACTAGTTTCCTGCCGGCATCAGCAGATTCACCTTGGAGAGATCTAAAAGGGGAGGCAGCGGAGCAGTCAGGGTAGAATCACTTGTCCAGCCTGAAATTACGGGTTTCTTGGGCCACCCCTTAACCGGTTTTTCTAACGCTTCAGTCAGTAACCCATCCATCAGATCCCAGGGAATACCTTTCCACCATCCCATAGTCCACAATGCATTTCACCTACTTGGTATGTCCCTCCCCCCCGGCGCAGTATCTGATCTCCACCCGACAATGACACTCTCCACACATATTCTATTTCTGATTCCTTAGGAGTACGGCTAAATTCTTTCTTTAATTTAGCTAATTCCATAGCACTGCAAGGCACTTCCTTAACGGTAATTTGTGGGGGAGCATTCTGATCATTGTCAAACTCATATTCCATTTTAACAAGAGGCCTGAGTGAACGAGGAGGGGCTGCCACCTCATCCAATTTAGCTTTCACTTTGCCTAATTCTGCACTAGGGTATAAGGGATTTTCTCCCCTCGGAGAGAACAAACAAGTATCTTGATCTCTGTTCCTGTCTGCAAGGACTTGCTCTTTAAGGGCGGACTGCAAACAACTCGCTTGAGCTCGCTCTTGATCTAACTGCCTCTCCAACTCCTCCACTCACCCTTGTAAAGATTGTACGAGGGTCTGCAGAGACTGTATAATTTGGGACTCGGCACTGCATCGCTGATCCTGAGCTTCTACTCCCACAACTAGACTAGCACCCAGAATGGTGCATATAATAGTTTTCCCTTTTCCATACGAAGTCTGGCATCCTTGTGTAAGGTACTGATTCGATCGGTGACACTCTGCAAATTATGCCAGTTCTCTCATGCCCAATTGCTACCTGGTACCGAAGGGCGTGCATTATGTTTCTCCAAAAAATCATACAACACATCTTGCCTGGAAGGGAGTGAGAGGCTCTCACTCATATTGTCTCAACAAAAGTCAAAACTGAAATCAAGCTAAAATCAGGTTCACAATTAAGATCGGGAGCAGTCACTCAGGGAGGTCACACGTCGCACACAAATTCACAAATTTCAACACAAATTCCTACCCCCTACATCCCCGAGAGGCACACACATATATTCACAAATACTTCAGCACTGTTCCAATACACACAAAAACAAATAATAAAAACAGCACTCGCACACAACGGAATCCTGCCGACTATGCCAGCAAGATATAAGGTCCTGGTCCAATTGGTCTGGGAGGGGTTCGCAATGATTCCGAGGGTGCGATTAAGACACAAACAAGGTCAGATGCCATTTACTATAGCTTTACTATTGTTACCTTAAAATAATGCCAAATGGCGATAGACAAAAGGCAGAGGTACAGGAAAGAAGGAAAAGTCCACTTTCTCACATCCACCCCATGGCTCAAAGGTCACTTACAAGTATTTGACAACTTGGCCATTATTATCAATTTTTAAGCAACAATTTGAGTCATTTAATTTGCCACAAACACTGCCGCCTTCTGCTAGCAGGTAGTCAAGAACCATGTGGTGTTGCAAAATTGCGGTTCGCATTTCTGTGGCCTGGTCTGCCAATAACTCTAGGGCACAAGCAGTTTCATTTCTTCATTTATCCAAAACTTACTGTGTGTTAGGTGCAAGCACAGCATAGGTTCAGGACTTTGGTATCAACTAGTTTGCCTTTGTTTGGGTAAATTTCTTAATTTGTCCACAATTTACTGTTTATCTAAAGATCCTTGCTGGTAGGTCTATTCTGCTCTCTGGGAGTCAGCTGGGTTTGTTACTTGATCTTCAAGCAACATAGATCTAAGTCAGGGTATGTACATGAGTTTTTCACAGGAATAGTGACGCGCAGGACTACTTCACAACCGTAGAGGGTTATAAAGGAGGTATGTTTATTCAGCGCCGGACGCACATGGGATCGCTCCCCAAAGCTGTGCGCGCCGAGCACAGTCATTTTCTGCAGTTATATTACACAAAACATTACATATTCATAGGATTACCTAATATGTCTATACATATTCAGTAACTATCCCCGCTTCGTATTCAAATGAGTTCTCCACCCCCTTGCATCTGCGCAGTACTTCTTGGTAGTGGTCGTTAGGGGTCTCAGTGATGAAGTTAATAGTCTTCCTCATTGTGAACTTTTCACCCCTGGTGTTTCGTGCAAGTTCAGATCATCCCCAGAGCTCATCCAGGCCCCAAGTCTGGTTTTAACTAGCCTCGTGGCCTTGGCTTCTTGTTATGCTTCCCATCCTGTTCCTAGAGGGTTAGTCATTTGAGATAAGCAAGCATCCAAAAGGCTTCAAAACTAAGACAAACTACTTCAAGGTTTCACGCCTTATCTATGACAGAAAAAAACTACTTAACCCTTTATCAATAGCTCCATATCTGGAGAGAAATAAAACACGGGATGGTGATGGGGAAGGAAGAGGGTGGAAGAATTATAGAGAAAAAGTGAAAAGAGGAAGGAACACCAAGGGAGAAGATAAAAGGGCTAAATGAAATCTGGAAGAAGGGAAACAACTTGGACTCTAAGTCTAGGCTATGGCTTGGGATGCCAGAATATCCACAGATCAGGGTAGACTGGCCCAGCATGGCCTGTCTCCAGAGGACTCAGCACAGGTGTCCCCAAAAGGGTCTTGAGTGGGGTAAATCAATCACTACAGAAAATATTTAAACTCAGAGCTTTAACACTTTAGCCCCCCCACCTTCATGCTCATTAAATTCTCAGTTCATTCCAAATCAGGGTCGTTACCCCCTGCCATCCCCCACCTTCACAAACACCAATGAAGTGGAGGCATGGAAGAGTTCAGTGGTTTGATCAGAGTGATCAGAGTGACATCAAGCAGATGTCAAATAGAGACGTGTGATGTACGTGGCATCATCTTCAGCCCATCACAGAATAAGGCTGTGGGAAGCTGGTTCCTGTGTCCACTCACAGGTGCATTTTATTATTTCATAGCAATTTCACCTCAAGCCCTGTGCAAATGACTCAGGAAGCCAAACACAAATGCTACATGAAGGGAGATGAAATTATTTTGACCTTTATTGAAAACGTGCTGTGAAACAAAGCACATAAGTATTTAGAGTCTGTTACATCTTCACATTATACACATCCATGTTGATGGGAAAGGTGGTAACCAACTGGTTACAGCTGAGAGTTGGAGGGTGTAAAACTCCTCAAGGGAATATATTACATCCCCAGTTCAGCCTCTGCAACTTCTGGAAGCAGCTTTTCTCAGCCTGTGCAGCCCAGGGTCTGGAAACCAGGGGAAAAGGTGATCCCTAGCTGAAGAGAGGGAAGGCAACCATCCATAGGGTGACCTTTGGATCCTTCCTAAAGCCTCACCGGAAGGAAAGGAAAAAAGGGAGCAGGAAGAAGAGTGTATCCTACCGCTGTCATCACTGCCTCTCCCTGTCAGTGGTCCAGGAAGACAAATAAAGCAAAGATGTACTGTCGCCATCCCCTCCTGTTAGCAGGGCTGTTTTCCCTCCTCCCTTCCACCATAAACACTCCCTTTGCAGCGCCCACAAGGTCGGGCACTGATTCAGCTTTGCCAGAGAGCAGCAGAGGTGCTGCGGGGATGCCGGGGAGACATGAGCCAGCAGCAGGGCACTCCTGGCCTCGCCTCGCCCCGCCGGCTCCATCTGCTTTCCGGTCTGGATTCCCATGTCAGAAAGTTGACATGTTAACTACAGCAAAACACGAGGCTTAAAGTCCCTGATGCATGATGAATGGGTGCTGGACCAGCATTTTATGCTTTTGCTTTAAATTGACGCTTTTACTGAAAAGAGAAGCTTTGGCAATTTAATTTAACCAAGTGCACATTTATCAACATCCCAATCCTGTCCCGTCCATCAGCCCTCCTTCCCCCGCCTCCTGCGGTTACCCCTTCCCCCGGGCGAGCGGGGGACAGAGAGGGGTGATAGAGTGGTCCCGGACGCAGCGTTGGAGGGCTCGGGGCTCCGCGGGAGGCTCTCAACCTCCGGCTCCTGCCAGCCGCCCTCCCACCCTTTCCCTTTCCCTTTCCCTTTCCCTTTCCCTTTCCCTTTCCCTTTCCCTTTCCCTTTCCCTTTCCCTTTCCCTTTCCGCCTCTCCTCTGGGTGGAGAAGTTGGCGCGCTGCCCATTTAGGCCTTCAGCATCAGCTCCTCAGAGATCAGCAAGCAAAGACACAGTCTGCACAAAAAGAGCTTTCAAATTTCATAAAATTCATAGAATTTTCACAAATGAATGAACACAATTTTCTACCAATTTCCTCATTATGCAAATATGCAAAATATCAAATTTAGGCCAATTAGGGTCCTCCACAGTCCCAAATTCACCCGTTTAAGCCATAATTGCAGAAACTATCAAATAATTACGGTCGCTAATTGGAAATATTTGTGACAGATACAACAAATTCTTGCACAAATTACATTTCATTCTAGGAACCACTGCGCGCCACTGAAATTTTATCGAAGTCTAATTTAACTTACATAATGAGTTGAATTGAGTACTTGTTATCAAATTTGAGCAATTCATAGCCCCGTAATGTGGAATGATCAAATAAATTAAAAGGGAATTTATTCAATATTTTGTTGCGATCCTTTTTTTCGAAACCATTGCTATTTTGTAGGGAATTTCCTTCTCCTGCTCCGGCTGCCCGAGGTGGGTGACATGTGTCATAAAAACCCCAGCAGCAGCCGGAGAAGCAGCAGCAGCCAAGTGTCCTGAGAGCTGACAGAAGATAAAGGGCAACATTTCCAGTTATAGCTTCTTCCCCCGCACCATCACTCTTCCTGCAGATGGAGGGAGAGGGATCGTAAAATGAACGCTCTTACTTTGAAAAATACCTCCGGCTGCTACACCATTTCGTTTCTCCATTCCCCCCCCCCCGCCCCCCAACCCCGTTGTTGGTTTTTTCCTTTTTGTCTTTTTTTTCTTTTTTTTTTTCTTTTCTTTTCTTTTTTTTTTTTTAAGATAACGCTTCCGGGTGACAGAGGAGCAGAGGGGTGAGCCCGGGGCGGGTTGCCTCCCCAGCTGCGGGCACAGCCCGCGGGAGCAGCTCGCCGGGGCCGGGGCGAGCTCGGACCCACCTCCCGGTACCGAGCTGTGCCCCTCAAGCCCGGGGTGGAGAGCCGGGCTGTGCCTTTCGGGAGAGGCGAGGAGGGGGGGAAGCCCTTTCCGCTTCCCTCACAGGTGTGTGCACCCACCCACCGACACCCCCACCCCACGCGTGGGGGGCCGGGGCGACCGCTGCGGCGTCCGAGCCGGCCGTGGAGCGAAGCCCCTGTGCGCGGCGATGTGTGCACATGGCTTTGTGTGTAGCCAGAGGATTATATAGCCGCTTCTGGGAGCTCGGGGGGGCTTCGGGGGAAAGGACAGCGTAAGATGCAAACTAATGCTATGCATTTGTACACAATAACTGGGTATAACAGATAATTATTAAATACATACTTTGGGCTTGCGTGTAAGACATTATATACAACCTATATTTATATCTATACCCCTTGAGTTACCCTCCAAGAAGAAGGTCAGCTCCCTGGACATGAACATTTATTTTTCTTTCTCACAGCATACACACACACGCACACATTTTTTAACTGCCTGTGGCCTCGTTGGCGGATTATAAATGTCTCCTTCTCGCTGTGATTTGTTTAATCCGTGGAAATGGTGCTGGTCCTATGTAAACAAGCCAAGTGCGGAATGAAGGCAGTCACCCATGCGTGGCCAGCCTGCCTATTTGTCAGAAAACCTTCATAAATACTGAGCCGGGGCTGGGCAAGGATGTGATGTCTCCATTTTTGCCAGGAAAGGGCACGGGGAAGACAAAGCGAGGCAGAGCACCGTGTAACCTTTCAGGGAGAGCGAGTGCGGTGCTCCCGCCCGCCGGGGCCGGGGCCGGGGCCGGTCCCGCCGCGCCGCCACCGCCGTCTGCCCCGGGGAAGGCGAACCGGCGTTCGGGAGGCAGTGCAATAACACCCTTATAGCACGGCAAGCATCCAGCCTGTTCGTCCCGTGCAAAATCACACAACAAGCCCGAGGCGCAGAGACGTTGTGTTTCAGGTTTTTCCTTTCTTTGGTTTTGGTTTTTTTTTTTTCCCTGTTTGTTTTTTTTTTTGTTCCCCCTCCCCTTTTCTTTTTAATTTTAGGATGATCGCGGGTGACATCCTCTTCGTGTGTTTCTCTCCAGTTTCTACAGTCAGTTTTTTTCCCCACAAACCTGTAAAGACGGGCTGCTCTTTTTTTCGTTTTTTTGGTTGGTTTTTTTTTTTTTTTTTCTGAGGGGGGTATATCTTTCTGTTAACGCTAATTAATCTAAAATGTCTCTGTGATTGAGCAAAACCTTAATTGTTCTCAAAGTCTGCCTTACTGCGTCGTTACAAGAACTTACTATGTCCACCAGGTTATTTATTTATTTATATTTTACTTGAGTAAAAGCGCCTGTGCGCCTAATCAGACACTTTATAACAAAAGCAGTAATTACTTCCTGTAATTATCATGCCCCTTATTTATTAAAAAAAAAAAAAAAGTGAGAAAATGTCGAGTATTAAAACGTGAAAGCAGCTATTAATCAAACCTTTACACCTTCTTTAACTCAGGCGTGATGGTGGGTGTTATCATAAATCTACTCTGATAGTAACACAAGAATAATGAGTTCAGTAATGATACCGATGATGATGATAATGATTTTAACCAACAAAGAATGGTGTAGATTTATTGCTAATAATGTGGTACAGGAACCTCTTCATTAAAATTACCTATATGTACTCCTCACTGTTGAAAAGGAGATTACAAAGAGTAGTTTTGCGCATTACCGCGGCCCCTCGAAGCCACCGGAGAGCGGCTGCGGGCAGTGCCC
>JAOXNO010000020.1:27748084-27750584 GCA_028565335.1 Limnodromus scolopaceus
ACTACTTCATCCAAGTCGACGACGACCTCGCGTGGTCGCCCTCAATCGGGCCCGAAGACGCCACGGACGGGATAGGTTGGTTCACCGCGGAGAAGAACAAAGCGATCGAGCACCACTACTTCCGCTCCGAGCGGCAGTCGCTGCGGCGGCTGCCGCGGAGCGGAGCCGGGCCGGAGGGGGACCCCCACGGGGAAGGAAGGGGTCTCACCTCCCCCGACAGGCCAGGTTGCGGCGGGGTGTGGCGAGGACGGGAACCCCTCCCGCATTTCTTGGCGGTTGCCAGCCGCAGGGCAGGCTGCGAGTGACCTTTCCAAGTCGAGAGGAGGCGGGTGTGTGTGTGTGTGTGTGCGGGAAGAAGAGCTGCCCGTGGGCGCGGATCCGGGCGGAGCGGGCTCCGCGTCCCCCGCCCGCCCGGGTGCGGTGCGTTTCCTCCCTGCCCGCACCCGATCCCTGCCCCGCATCCCAACTCCTCTGCCGTAACCACGCCGGAGAAAAATCCCATCCCCGCCGCCTCCCCGCGGCGCGTACGTCCGCACTTTTAGATACTTCTCCGGCTTTCCTAAAACGCCCGGGCCACGTCCCCTGCACCGCCGGAACGCAAGCCGCGGCTGTGTTTGTGGTGTCCTGCCTCCAGTCTCTTAGTAATAAGGCATTTTCAATGTTAAAAAAGCTAATAAAATTGATTCAGGTAAGATGCGCTTAATAAAATAGTGACATAATTACAGTTTGTACATAATAATACGTCTGTAGTATTGTAACCTTGGGTATGAGTTATGAAATCAGTGTATAGGCCAATTAGCTACATAGGGCTTTTTTTTTTTTAACTAAGACACTATAAACACTGGTTTTAAATGTCCTAATTAGTAACTTGCTCATTAATTAACTTTCTGATTAATTGTGTAGCAATCTAATTTGTAGATGAGGCACTTAAACAGTGATACCTTGTAACTCTTTCGTCTGCCTTTAAAATTCGTAATTAAAATACGGTTTTGCAACCGGTCGGCCTGCAAGTTTGGAGGGAGCTCCCCTGCCAGGCGGGGAGGCGACTGGGACGACCCCGTTCCAAGTTCGACCCCCCGGGGTGATGCTGCGGGGCTGATCCCGCACCCCGAGGGAAGGGGGTACCGCTTTACAAAGGAGGTGCGGGCCCGGGCCGTTTCCAAAGTGGGTGCCGGCTCCCCAGAGCCGCCTTCTGCCCCTCACCGGCTGATCCGCGGCAGCTCGCGGAGCGGTTTCGCCCCTCTTCCCCACCCCCATGCCCACTGGCATCTGATCCGCGAGGGATGATTTAATGCGCCGGACCACGGGATAATGGCAGGAGTACATTTAAATCACTGCCTGGCCGCTATTGTAATACCCCGTGGCGGTGCCATTAGCATCAGAAAGCCAGGCGCTGTCATGAATCGCTGTTTTCCACCAGAGCCATTGTGGCCCGGGTTTGTCTCCGGTCCCAACCTGCAAAAGCCTTTAGCCCTTATGGCAGATCATTCTCTAAGTGAATAGAGATGAAGGCAGGGATATTAAGTGACTCTATAAAACATCCCGGACACAATTGTGTGATTGATGGAGGACAAAGTGGGAACAGCAGGACACGGGATCCTGGGAGAAGCAGCCCTGTCAGTGCGAGAAACCCATCTCTGGAAACAGCTTCTCCTGGTGGAGTTTGCAGTCTATTTGTATGAGTAATCAGCTGATACCCCTCTCTGTCAGCCGTGTTTACTCACTGATTTTCTCAACAAGACAACCATTGACACTGGATGGATGGGGCTAATCTGGCGCAGAACTGGCGGCTTTGCAGAGGCTACAGGTCGAAAATAGAGCGCCGTGCCAGCTTCACCTCGCCTAATCTAGCGGCTAATATTTATTAGAGCCAATTTAGACCGCGCTCTCGCAAAGAGCAAGGAAAGGCCCGGGTGCAATTAATAACACAAGCAACAACAATCGCCAGGCGCATCCCCAAATAAAGGACGCAAAGAAACCCGGGAGAAGGGGTGGCCACAGGCAGCCCGCCCCAAAAAGAGGATCTGGGCGCCTCCAGATTAAAAAAAAAAAACAACAACACCCCGCCCCAAAAAAAAATGTATTAAAAAAACAGCCAGAAGGGAGAGAGGCGACACTGCCGTGAGGCCCCCCTCTCCCGCGGCGGGGGCTCGGCGCTCCGCGGAGCCAGCGCGGCAGCCGGGGGAGCAGAGCGGGGAGCGGAGCCCCTCGGCTGGCGGCGGGGAGCGCGGGCGGCCCGTGTCCGTGTCCGTGCCCATGTCCCTGCTCGCCTGGCCCCGACCCCCTCTCTCCCGAGCCGGCGGCAGCTCCTTGCTAATTGCTCGGCTCCCTTCATGCACACATCTCCACTAATTTTCCATTTCTCATTCTGCGGGTAGCTGGGAGGCGGCTCGGGGAATACGGCACCTTCTCTTAGCTACCGCATGAATACAGTTTGTGGTGTCCATCAAGTCCTCCCTGTAAAGGTGGTTTGGTAAATTAGCAGCTTCGCTGTATAATC
>JAOXNO010000020.1:27755584-27790584 GCA_028565335.1 Limnodromus scolopaceus
AGTTTTACACCTATATTGATCTCAGGGGCTGACTTGGCTTCAATAGGAGCTAGGCACTTGCATGTAAAAGCAGACTTCACCTCTTTTAGAGGCTTGCTATCCCAACACAATAGCTAGCATAAAAGCTACTTAAGCAGATTACATAACAAAACAGGTTTTTTTTATTACAGAGCAACAAAAATTCCAACTTTCTTCAGTTGTTCCAGTCTGGTTTAATACAATATCAGAATAAATTCTACACACTCAAGGCTAGCCTCATACAGAGAAGCATCAAGCCATTGCAGGTTTTTTTACTGTTTTAAGTAAAAAAATCCAGAGATCCTACTGGCCTTGTTCAGCAGCGTTAAGTCAAAAGCTCCAAAATATTACAGAGGATTTTGACTTGAATATAGAAATCATTGGTGCAGCATGAAACCTGGTCTATCAGCAGTTCCACCAAAGCTGGAATTTTCACCAACTTAGAAGTTAGATTATATTCTTAAATATAACCTATAATATTCTTAGGTGCAGATATATTATTGGGCTTTTTCTCCTGTTTTAAATGTAAGATTTTAGCTCAGTGATGTGTAAAAGGGAAATAATTTCAAGCAATTGCTCCTAACTTAAAAACAAAGCCAGATTTGAAACTGAGTAAATATTTTGTTCTCATGCACAGTCAGTTTGCATTTTCTTAGTACAGATTTTCCCTGTGCTTCCTTTAGCAGTATTTTTTCCTATATCTATTTCATAGAATTCTAGGATTTGCTGTCATGCACTGAATTCCTTTCCCCCGAAGAGATACCTAGCTGCATCTCTTCCAACAGGTTGAATTAACACTACTGTATTTAATAAAAACAAAGAGCAGTTAATCTCAAGTTTTGTTCTATAGCATTATTTAGGTTAAAGTAAGACTAGAGCTTAGGCTGGAGATTTTGTAGTGTTTTGGGTTTTTTCGTTTGTTTTATCTTTGTTTTGGACATGCTGAACTTCACATATCTAGAACCCGATTTTGCACTCCCATTTTAGGTACTTGTGGTATTAGTGTTAGGGCCACGGCATGTGTAAAATTGCTATTTAGAGCAATGCATGCTACAGTTAGACACAGCAGAAGTATTTAGAGGAAACAAGAAATAAATGCAGATTTCAGTTATTCTGATGTGGAATATAGTATTTAAATTAAAGATACTATTTATATTGTATACATTCCAATGATGTACTTGTTTTGCCTTTAGCTTCCATGGTTCTGATTGTGAGCTGAATGAACCTTCTTTGAATGAAGCAACTCTGTGTACATAAACAAAATGCTTTTAGATTTGCACCAATAAAACCTAGATCAGAATTTGACATTAAGTTACGTAGTTTAAAATTGTACCATTACAGTATTTTAATTAATTCAGTAAAAGCAGACCCTTCTTCTACAGTGTTAATTGGAAAAATTAGACCTTTTAGATTTGTTTTGTGAATCTTCCTGAACTTGAAAAGAAACACAGATTCTGTCCACTGCCTGCAGACAGGCAATCAATCAGTGACCACACTTTCAGTTCCAGCTCAGCTCCTGCTTACAATAAGTAGAAACCTGTTACAATAACCTCAGTCACCACCATACAAATAGGATTGAGCTTTTGGGACCAGTGAAAATTAAAAATTCAACCAACAAACAGAAAAGAAATCTCTCCACACAAGAACAACAGACTAGTTAACTAAATGCAACTCTGGTGGTCACTAATAAACACTAATTGTTCTTCAGATAATTATATCCATCTTTATAAGACTCCAACAAGTAATTTTAAAATTTTTGCTTAACACTCTGTATCATTCCATGAGTAGGAAACATACTACTTTCTTGCCATTTTTCAGTAAAATTCCCCAGCATATTTTTACAAGAATTTAACATTCTAACAAAAGCTCACATCTATTATTTATTAGGATTATTCCCATCTTTGGGTCTTTTATCTTTTGGGTCTTAAAAAGAAGCGTGAGCTTCTTTTTTGTTCATTATGTTCCTGATGTTCAGTGTCCAGATTGCCTGATCTGTACATATGTAGAAATTAGGAAGTGTATCAGTAATTTGGGGGGTTGGTGAATTTCTGTGATAAGGTGGGGTCTGGAGTTTTTAATGAGACTTTACTATTTACCAGTTTTGGTTTTTCACTTTAAAATAACTGAAAATTTATTTAAAAGATAGAAAAAAAAAGTAGATGTAATAAAACTTACTTTCTACAAACAAAGTTATAAAATAAAGCGTATTCACTATACAGCTGGTATAAGTAATGCTGAAATCTGTGCATAATTCCTGGAGAAAATGTCTCTCATATCCAGAATGTATAGTGTACTAAGATGAAGAAATACAGTAAACAAATAGAATATCAAGTGTTTACACAGATTTCATGCTGCATAAAATGTGACAGACATCGAATGGAAAATATATCCTTCAAAAATTTACTCTGGCACCATATTATTGTATCTAAAAAGTGAAGCATCCCTGGCTTCTGAAAACTGGGGAACAGAATTATTCACTAGCTAATGGGTCACACCACTAAATCCATGCAACTGCTTCACTTTCACCTGCTTATAAACTGGCCAAAAGTATTTCTCCACTTTCAAGAAGACTCTTGAATGCAGCACTTATGCACCTTCAGTATCACTTGCTCATCAGGCATAATTTCAGATATGAATAACCTAATTCTGATTTTCCCTTATTTTGATGTAACTCTACTGAAATCAGTGAGACTACTCTCAAACAGAACACATAGAAGAGGAAAGTTTTGCTGTGAGTTTTAGTGATGATCAACATCTCGTGTCTTGGGTAGCATGAAAATCAGGGCACCAAGACCAATGTAAACCAGCAAAAAAGCCAAAGCCTTTACCTGCATCTGCTGAATTCAGTGACATTTCTGTTATTTATCCCAGTAGGAAAATGAGTCAGACCACTACTTCCTGATGCTTGGGAAATATATTATTGCCTCTGTTCTTGTACTGTTTTCAAATACCATGCACTTAAGAACGTGTATGTTTTTACTCAGTGGAACTGGACTTACAGGCTGTTCAGAAAAGGGGGAAAATAGATGGACAGCTTCTAAAACTTTGACTTTTCGCATATTTATACCTTGAGGCTGCCAAATTATGATTTCCAGTTCCCATTTAAAAGGTTTCAGTTTAGGTTTTGAACTGCACCAAATACCTGGGGACTTAGTCAAAATAAAGGGGACCAGTCTCCACATTTACACTTTGGCATTCCTTTCCAGGGGAGACCAAGCTTGAGGTGAGCCATTGACTTCAATGGCTACTGAAACACTCCTCACAAAACGTCATGTCCGGAATAATCTAAGCTAGTTACTTTGGTATTGCTTTTCCCCAAAAAGATATTTTTCAATTGCTGAAGTTCTAGATGCCTTTCAAAAAATTTTAGGAAGAAATTGTCAAAATATTTATAAACAGAGAAATGTAAATATTGTGCTAAATTCCTGAATACTGCTAAACAGATGAGTTATGCCTTTGAACTTAAAGAGGTCTGAAAGCCTGACAGCATCTTGATGACAGCAGATCCAAAAAGGTCATTGCTTTGTACTTCATTATGGGCACAGTAGGATGATTGAATTTGCTCATATGTCTGGATTTCCATTATACCAACTCCTTTTTAGGGAGCCTGGTTTGCGTCTACAGTCCCAATGAAAAGTGTGATATTTATATAGAAATGGAGCAGTTACTGAGTGAGTCCATAAACTGTGAAGAGCTGCTGTAAATTGACTTGATTGCAACCAAGCAGGATTGTTGTGGTGTAACCCCATGCAGCTGCTGGTGCAGTTCTCCCCCTTCCACCAGAAGGGCATGGAGAAGAGGGAGAAAAGAAGGGGAAAGGGAAAGGAAAAAACCTTTTGGATTGTGATAAAGACAGTTTAACAGAAACAGTAACAGAAAAGGAAAATAATGATAATAATAACAATAGTAACAATAATAATAATGACACTAGTCATTCTCACCACCAGGAGAATTGGTACCTTCCTGAGCAGTGCTTTGTATTTCCCTCCCCTGGCCAACCCCCATTTATATACTGAGCATGGTGTGTATGGTATGGAATATTCCATTGACCATTCTGTTGTTCTGTTTATACTCCTTCTCAGCTTCTATGCAAAACTGAAGAGTCCTTGAAAAACATAAACATTGCTTAGCAACAACTAAAACAATAGGCATAATTGACATTCACAGCAATTAAATTAATGCTTTACCAGCTAGAAGCAGGATAATGATGATCTTAAAAATATCTGTAGGCATAAAATGCAAGATAGCAAAGAAACACTTGACTGTTTTTTTGCCTGATTTCCTTGACCATGATTTCATCCTGTTGCCTAGAATACTAAAAACCCAAATACTGGTTCTTGGAGGGGATGGTATAACTAACTCTGTAAATCTTCCTTATGCTAGAAACCATGAAATGAGCAAGTAGCTTAAGTCCAAAACCTCCTCTCCTGCCCACACAGACATGACGTCCTTTGGGACAAGTCTGTCTGTCTGCACACACCCTGTGTTCCTTCCTCCAATACCACTCCTATGTCTCCAAGCTTTCCTCATACAAAGGAGTGCATAAGTAAACTTTCCTGAGCAAGACTTTGTTATCGAAACACATATACTATCATTCCTATGGACCTTTTTTTTAAGTTTCGAGTGGTATGTGAAAAAAATAGTGTCAAGTACTGATACACAATAAACTCACAGCAGATTTCCGTGGGATGAAAAAAACCCCAAACAATCTTATGGAACTTTGTAGATGTTGTTTAGTGACGTCCTTTGGCACTGTTTCTTTTACGCACTTGAAGATTATAATATCATCCCTTCACCATTCTGTTTTTTTGAAAACAGAATTATCTACATTCTGGATCATTCCTCTGATTAAGTGTAATTTAAGTTGCAGGGAAGTAAGAACATGTTGTAAGTAAATGTTGTTCCTCTCTTTTTACAAATGAAACAGCAAAGTGTTCAATACAATTAAATCAAATTGGCTGCAGAAATGCATTAGAAAACAGGAATTCATTGTCCAATGCCAGGTAAAATTGCGTAAAAGATAGCACTTTGTGGACTAATCAGCCAGTGCTTTCTGATGGCTTTCCATGAAAAACATCGGAAGGGCAGCAGTTTGGGAACAGATCTACTGTATGGCCAGTCTGTTGCAATGGAGCTGGGGAAGGAATTAGTGGATTCTTGTCTAGGCCTGCTTTTGCTATAACAAGACCTGCAGTAATGGTCTGTTTATGTTCCCAGACAGTTAGTAATAAATTTAATCACATTTTCCTAAAAATGTAAATGTCAACAAGAAAGAGGGGTTTTGTGATACTCAAAGTTATACACAACTCTAGAAAAACACACTTCTGGGATGTTTTGACCCTACTTAGGTACATACGTAAGTCCATTCACATGGGCCTTCTCTCCGATTTCTGTAGCTACATATGCTCTAGTGGACTATGGTTGACCCAGTGGCAAAGTTCAAGTGTGGGAAGAGCATTTTTCATTTAAGTAATTACTTACTTGCCAAATTGAAACTTTCAGCTGGTGTTATTTTTCTTGATTTCAATAGCTGTTGTCTTGAATGAAGAAGAGGGAAGCACTATTAGAAGCTGTTTGTTTACATAATTCAAATAAAGGGGAAAGTGCTGCACTGGTGTGCAATTACAGACTAAAAGTTCTTCCTGAATTGCTTGCAATGCAAGGGCAAGATGTGTGTACATGCAGGGTTACTGATTTGCAGCAGAAATGGTGAAAATCCTTTACTTCCTGTAAAAAGAGATGTTTAGATTTCTCTTGGGAATATTTTCTACATTGTTGTGCATGCAGCTTCACCCTACTTCCAGAAACTGAAAAAAATTGATTATTTTATTTTATAGAGAAAGTGACCTGTTCTGTACTTCTCATGTATAAAATTTCCATTTTTCTGAACAGAGACAAAGAAGGAGGAGTTTCTGATGGCAAGTGATATTTACTGAGGTTTCAGTATAGTCAAACATACATTTGATTTTAACAGGAATTTTTGCATAAGGCATAAACACAGGGTGTGGAGTCTTATAAATGTCTATGGATGGTCTTCTGATTATAGCATTTTTGCTTCAGATTCGTGCTCCATTACAACTGCTTTATGAAAACTTACTTTCCCAAGCTCTACTCTGCAACTGATCTCACATGAAGGGTGTCCCACCAACTTTACTTGCCTCACACAAGCATTTGGATATCTGCACTCCAATGTAAAACTGAGCACATGGCAATTTCTTTACCAGACACAGTGAATTTTTGTCACTTAGAAAGAGTTTCTAATAGCTTTTGCATCCTCTTAATTCAAAAACAATGGCATTCCTAATACAGAAAGGAATTAGTAGTAGCCATAGCTTTTCATATTTGCTGATGCCAAGGTCATATTGTTGTTTAATGTAAAATATAAATTCATCACTTGCCTCCTCCTCTTGAGATTCTTTAATCCAACTTCCTCAGTAATTTACAGTCTATGATGTCTATTTCTTCCAAATACCTGCTCCATGTGAGTTAAGGAACAGATAGACTAGCCTAAACTGTTGCTTTGAGAACTTTGCTCCTTTTTTTTCTTTTCTTTTCGTATTAGATGTACTCATTCAAGGCAAGATGAAAAACAAATAGAAAAATTGAATCTGTGTAGGAAATACCAATCCCATATTTAATTCTGCACTGTTGACAGCTGGTAGATGAATTTTTACTTTCAGCACAACACATCCATATTTTGAAAATCACAAACATTCCAGCTTTTAGCATGTGAGGAGTTTTCTGTCTGGACAGTTTGTACAAAAAGGGAAACAGATTAACACAGTATAGATAATTTATTAATAACATTGCCAAGCTGGTGTGTTGTCTCATATGTGAGGAAGGACTGGTCTAAAGTAGGTAAGGATCATATAAATACAGTCGCCATATTGCTGATGTTACAGGTTTAAAAAACTTATGCATACGTGGGTGTGAACAGCTCACTGAAATGTAGGATTAAAGACCTGTAAAAAGCATCCTAGACTGGAATAGCATGACAAGAATGGGGTCTCAGGGGATCCACCTGTCCCAATGAGGGGAAACACACCTTGGGTGTAAACCAGTGGGACTGATCAAGAGAGCTTTAAACTAGAATCAGTGCGGGAAGAGGATACCAACAGGACTGTGGTAGGTAGGCCAAGGGTTGACATAGCATTGCCTAAGGGTGACAATGTTAGTGGGAACATTTACACTGTTCCTGGGAGCATGGAGCGCTCAGGAGTGTATCTGAAATTCTTGTACACCATGCATGCAGTATGAGAAACAAACAGGAATCTATACCTTCTGTTTATAACTCTGGTTTAGCTGAGAATGTACTACCAAACAACTTTTTTTCTTGGTCACAGCATCATGTTCTAGCTTACATCATTATCTAATTTCTAGATCAGATTATCAAAAGACTAATCTAAAAGAACAGTCTAAGTTTGTTTCTCTCTTTGGGATATTTCCTGCTGTGCATATGGAGATACCATGGATGGGTGATGGGATAGGAGAGTGGATGGCAGAATGCCCTTGGATTTTGACATAAATATAGACATTAATTAGAGCTACTTACTGCAATTGTCAAACAAACACCAAGAATATCTCATGGTGTAATTTATCTCTAAAGATACATTTACATTAACAAACAGTGAAATGAGAATAGATATGAGAGATGAAGAAGTCAGTGTTGAAGAACCTAGTTCCACACTAAATGGGTTTTAGGGATGGGAACATTCTGGCCTCACATGGACTGAATGCTCGTTAGCAATTGGAGTGCATCTTCTGGTGTTGTTTAATCCCAAGGGAATCAGGTCTGTGAATTCCACCACCACCCGGCAAAATGAAGCAAGGCAAGTGATGACAGATGGAAATTTCACTTTGAAAATGCACTCCTGATCCAATTCAAAAAACTGCCTTAGGTACATCTGAGAGTTGCATGCATGAGATGAAATTGTCAGTTCAACGTTTAATTTCTCTTTTGCTAGGGATCTGTGTCCACTGGGGGCTGACCAAGCCAGATGAAGTGGGATGGCCTCCTTCCTTCTGAGTACCTCTTTGGGGGGCTGTGTAGTCTGTCACCTCTATCATCAGTTATAGACTCAGGACCCAATTCATAAGAGGTAATTTTAGAAACCCTAGACAGAAATCGTGCTCAGTTCTTCTTTATTTCTATAATATGATCTCCATTCATTTACCAGTGTACTAAAAGAAAGGCAGGCAGAAAATAACAATTTCTGGTTAGAATTACTGGTGCAACTCTAAAGCTCCAGCTCTGTCTAGGATCTGTCCCTCAAAACCTTTTTCCCCAATGGGGATTTAAGTAGATTGCTAAGTATTTGACAGACCTCAGTATCAAGATCAATACTGAATTAGAAGACATAGCTAAGCATAACCGGGGGAAAATAATTAACAAAATTAAGGAGGGTTTTGCTCTATGGGGAACTATTAAAGTTATCTTTATGGGGTCATGTAAATGTAATAAAGATTCTGCCTGCACCACAATTTAATTCTATATCAGAAATGGTCCCTGTAGATGTAGCAAAAGATTATTTTACTAAAATTGAATGTGTATCCCCTTCTGGACTAAAGAAAAGAGGAAGAAAATCTTAAAAGTAGAAAGTCATGTATTTTACACAACGCAGATTTAAAGCCACTTAAACTCCATCTGTGTGAATGGTATTTAGTTGGTTTAGATGCTACAGTTCACACAAATGGTTATCCTACTCTGTGACAAAAGGAGAACATAGTGATATAGCTGTGCTCTAGGAGGGCACACCTACTCTCCACGACAGAACTTAACCAAGTATTTTTTGTATTTTAAGAATATAGAAAACGGTAAAAAATTATCTGTTAGAAAAATCCCAAATAACACATATGCCTCTGTAAGTATTTGGGTTAATTCTACATTAGAAAACAGAATGCGGACATGATTTTAATTTGCCTTGTTACAGAAAAGAATCCAGACTGTAGAGTGTGATGTTTTAATATATCTTTTAGAGATGTGTGCAGCAAACCTGAATTGTTCATTACTGATTTAAATTTTTCTAACTAAATGCTAGCATGCAGCTCTCTGAGGATCTGTTGTTCTTTTTTGCCTCTTCCTTTTCATTAATGCTTTTCCAATTACACTAAAACCAATTTAATCTGATCAGAAGTTGTGTTGAAGTAATGTTGGTCCTTTTCTTAACTCAAAAACAAGGCTATCGTAAGACAATATCAAACTGAATTAATTTTGCTCTGATAATGCCACATGGATGGTGACCTTCATCTTGGCTAACAGCCTTCTCTGAGTCAGAAAGCATACATCTAGTATCTGAGGTTTTTCCATCAGTGGAAAGATGACGGCACTGTATAAGCTGGGAGACCTGAGAACGCCTCGTGGGTTCGCAACCTGGCCGTATCAAAAATCCACCTCATCACGGTTCCCTGTGCTTTCTTTAAATGAGAGCCCAGGATGCAAGTGCAGGGAAGCCACAGCATGCTCCTGCAGTTTACTTTCTAGTGTCTATTGCATCTCTAAGTTTCTGGTTCCTGGAATTTTTAACTCAGCATGAGAAGAATGATCTTTGCCATTTCATTAAAATGTTCCTCTACCAAGTGTGAGGTGAACATAAAATGTTACATGAGGCTTTTTGGCCTGATTTGATAATGTTGGTCTGTGGGATCAGTCCCTGGTGGCACAAAGAGATTCTTTATTTGAATAAAGGTTTAAAGGATTGGACGTCCAGTCTCTACAGTGAACTGGTGTTGCACGAAATGCTGGTACTTAGCAAGTACACACAATAAATCATGATTAAACCTCCTTCTAGTCACTTTTCCTCAGGACTAATAATCTTCAGCTACCACAATTTTTCCTTAGTTTCTAAATTAGCACTACACCAGCACTGTGTTCCAATGGTCTAAGTAAAAGTAATTTTAAACTAGGAGACAAGCACTGTGATTATTATCATCATGAACACTAGTCTGGGCCAGGCTGCCGTCTCCATAGTGGCATCTGCTTCAGAAGGTGGTTTGAGCAGGAGGGAGATGTGGGCTCATGTGTCTCACATGAAAGTCACTCGTGGATTAACTCTTGGTATCTGCAGACTGGCCTAATCCTCTAAGCTCAACCTTTATGTTTCTTCCAAAATCCCTGGCATTAACACATAGCTTTCAGTTTTTCACAGCAGAGGCTAGCTCTTCCTATGAATACTGCTGTTCTTGCTTCCACTGATATCCAGTGACTTTGACCGTTTACCAGGTGAAAACAAACCTTTTCCCATTTTGAATCTGCTGTCTTCTCATTTCACTCTCCTCTAGCACTTGTGTTGTAAGACAGAAAGGAAAGTGTCTTCTACAGACTATCTGTTAATTTAAATATTTCTATCACATCCTCTATTACTGGTGTCCTTTTTCATAGAAAAGTATTCCAAATCCCTTGAGATTTTCTCTGCATATTTTTTCCATGCCTCTAACTATCTCCACTCCCTTCTAATGATTTTCATTCTCCAGGTCGTCCAGAACGATTCCACTACTAGATGCTGATCCCATGTCCAACCCTGAGCACAAGTCCAACGTACTTCACCTTTCCATAGTTTGGATGTAAGATTGGGCTTTGGTAAGGGTGATTGGTGAGATTCGGCTGCAATCCATCCTACCTTCAGTGTGTTGAACATAGAGGACTCAGGCTGGCCCACAGCCACACATCCCAGCACAATGGTATTACTTGCCTGAGGCTGGGCAGAAAAAACAGCTTCTGTGGCCCTCAGTCCAGTCTTTGGTACCCCACAGCAACATGGATACATGGAGCTCAATGGGGAGTACACTGGGCTGTCTTCTGCTCTTCTGTCTGGTGCAGTAGAGACATAGCCTAATTCTGTAAACACCTGTTTTAGATTCAGTGAGCAGAACTGAACACAGTATATCAGGGAAGGTAAAGTATTTATAATGCCATAAAATACGATGACATTTTATTTTCTGCCTTATTATCATCCAGTTTCACATACATCCAAACACCTTGCCTGCTTTTGTTGAGCACAGCCATTTTTGAGTTTAGAATTTCACTGAGCTACATGCAAGTATGTTTCCTCCTTATACTTTTATGTTTTATTTCATCAATATTCATGTTGCTTGTTCAGTAGTTTTGTCAGGTCATTCTGAGATTTTCATAGTCTTCTTGAGACTTGCGTGTCTGCTTTCATGACCACAGAAAGCTGCTGTCAATATGTTGTTCATTAATAAAGCTCCATGTAATCAAAGTGAGGCACTCAGAGATTTTGGGACTTACCCGGGTTTTTGGAGGACTCTGAATAAACTTAGTGAAAACACTTTCTCTTCACAGCATGATTAATTGAAAATACTTTATAGGAAAAAGCAACTATTTCAGAGTTGCTGTTCCGGGAATCATGGTGATGTGTGATCTTGTTGAGTGGCTTCTGAATGACTGTTAGGGTCAAGCATTAATGTGAACAAGAATTTTTTTACCGTCTTCAGTGACCCTCAGCTGGACCAACTGCCAGTAACTTGCTGCGATCTCAGTGTGTGTACTCAGTGTTGAGACTTCATTTCCTATTTCTTCCTGTCACTGTCATTGCTAAATTGAAGAGTTTATTCCCAGACCTCAGAGGTGTTATTTGCACCTTCTCTCTGTGGCTGCCTACTTCTTGCTATCTAATTTTCAATTACAAAATTATATTCTTACGGATAGCTAACTATCCTTAATAGCTTCCCACTCATCTAAGAGCTGAAATGCCGTGAAAAATGTGAAAGAGGATTTGGAAGGGCAGGTGCCCCATCTCTGGAAATATTCAAGGTCAGGCTGGACTGGGCTCTGAACAACCTGATTTAGTTGAAGATGTCCTTGCTCATTGCAGGGGTGTTGGGCTAGATGACCTTTAAAAGTCCCTTCCCACCCAAATCATTCTCTGATTATGTGATTTTATGATTCCATGATATTGCAGCTTCACTGGATCACCACTGACTTGTGAGAGAAATTACTTCCTGGATGACAGGCAGCTTTCACAAGTCCAGTTTATCCAACATACTCAGAATTCTTTATGGGCACCTTTTTCCATCCTGTGTTTTTTAGTCAGGATTTGGGGTGCTAATTTCTTTACTAAGTTTCATTTATGGTCATTGATATTGTTGCAAATAGTTTGGGAAAAACAAACAATTCACCTCCATCCCTGGAAAGATGATGGAATGGCTTGTTTTGGATGTCATCTCAAAGCATATGGAAGAAAAGAAAGCTATCAGAAGTGGTAAACATGGGTTCAACAAGGGGAAGTCACGTCTGACTAACCTGTTAGCCTTCTATGATGGCATGACTGGATGGACAGATGAGGGGAGAGCAGTGGATGTTGTCTACCTTGACTTCAGCAAGGCTTTTGACACTGTCTCTCACAACATCCTCATAGATAAGCTTAGGAAGTATGGGTTAGATGAATGGACAGTGAGGTAGATTGAAAATTGGCAGAAAGACAGAGCTCAGAGAGTCATGATTAGGGGCACAGAATCTAGTTGGAGGCCTGAAACAAGTGGTGTTTCCCAGGGGTCAATACTGGGTCCAGTCCTCCTCAATATATTCCTCAATGGCCTGGATGAAGGGATGGAATGTACCTTCAGCAAGTTTGCTGGCGACACAAAACTGGAAGGGGTGGCTGACACCCCAGAAGGCTGTGCTGCCCTACAGCAAGACCTGGACAAGCTGGAGAGCTGGGCAGAGAGGAACCTGAGGAAATTCAACAAGGGCAAATGTAGGGTGCTGCACCTGGAGAGGAATAACCCCCTGCACCAGTACAGTTTGGGGACTGACCTGCTGGAGAGCAGCTCTGTGGAAAAAGACCTGAGAGTCCTGGTGGACAACAGGATGATCATGAGCCAGCAATGTGCCGTTGTGGTCAAAAAGGCAAATGGCATCCTGGGGTGCATCAGGAAGAGCGTGACCAGCAGGTCGAGGGAGGTTATCTTGCCCCTCTTCTCTGCCCTGGTGAGACCCCATCTTGAGTACTGTGTCCAGTTCTGGGCTTCCCAGTTCAAGAAGGACATGGAACTGTTAGAGATGGTACAGCAAAGGGCTACAAAGATGATTAGGGGACTAGAACATCTCTCTTACAAGGAAAGGCTGAGGGACTTGGGTCTTTTTAGTCTTGAGAAGAGAAGACTAAGGGGGGATCAACGCCTATAAATACTTAAAGGGTGGGTATCAAGAGGATGGGGTCAGTATTTTCTCAGTGGTGCACAGTGACAGGACAAGAGGAAATGGGCTCAAACTTGAACAGAGGAAGTTCCACCTAAACATGAAGAGGAACTTCTGTACTTTGAGGGTGGCAGAGCACTGGAACAGGCTGCCCAGAGAGGTGGTGGAGTGTCCACCGCTGAAGACATTCAAAACCCACCTGGACATGATCCTGTGCAACCCGGTCTAGGTGGTCTTGCTTTGGCAGGGGGGTTGGACCAGATGATCTCCAGAGGTCCTTTCCAACCCCATCATTCTGTGATTCTGTGAAAAACCCCAAAATGCAAACCTGCAGCATTTACCTCCTTTTGTGTGACTGTGCTTAGTAACACAAGAAGTTGAGCAGTAATAAAATGGGTTGTTATGTTCAAATCCCGTTTTTTTTAGGTTAGATTGTGAATTTTGTCATGTGCAGACATCTATGCCAAAATGCGTCACCTGGATGTTTGCTATTTGAGGACTCAGAACTGTGCAGACTTCTGTGCAAGGAGGAAAAACCACCTACTCATAAAAGGAAGACACACTCTAAAAAATCCCCCTGGTCTGCAGTGATGCAGTTTTGGGACACAGTAACACAAGAAATATAAATGATACTGGACTCTTTCATTCCAGACACTCTGTCTCCCTAATGATACATCAGAGTATTCTCACCTAACCTCTCCTGCTAAATCATTGGTAGTATTGGCTAGATATTGATGATAAATGTATCATATTGATAGCTAAATATTGGTGGCTAAATGTATCATAATGCATCATTGTAACATCTCCAATACCTGCTGATAAATGGCTTCAATCTCTTGCTACAACAGCAATTTATGAAAGAATATCATATAAACTTCAAGATAAACTCCCACAATTTGAAGAGATTGCCTCTTTTTACACTTTATAAATAGAAGCAAAGATTGTACATCTCCTCCAATATATGTGTTGAAACGGTCTAGTCTAATTCCCAAAAGGACAAGTATAGAGCTCAAAGGGGAGCTCTTTGCTGGTCTAAATTGTCATAACTCCAGGAAAGCTACAGCAATTTACTCCATGGAAGGATCTGTCCTCAGGAGCCTGCCTGCTGTTACCTCTCCACCTCTCCAGCTTTACTGGACTGATTTCTTTTTTCTCTCCTTTTGCAAGGAGCCCTCACCCAGAGACACGTAGCTGCTTTGGGATCTCCAAAACCAAACAGATGAATAATCCCGTGCTTTTAAAAGAAATTATCCTGGTGATCTGCAGGAGATGCTTCCACTCGTTCAAATTCTTTCCAAAGGGGCATAATACTAGTTTCTAATCATAAAAAGTCTTATGACTCTTATTCTGTGGTAGGAAGCTTTCACGAGCCAGATAAGACACTGACCTGATTCCTGTTTTGCCTGAACTTGCACTCATTAACATCTTGTGCTGGGTAGTTGGAGGGGTAAAAAATTCTATATTGTCAAAATATTTTCAAAACATTTCAATAAAATAATTTCATGAAGCACAAGTGGAAGACACAAAACAGGTGACAGTGAGGCACACAGTTTATATCGTTGCTCACATTTCCACCTCTGAGTTCATTTATCTCCAGGCTATACTTGTAAAACTTTTTATGTATCACCATCATTTATTTCTGGTATGGAATAAATGTACACATGCATTTCATCTAATCAAGGCAGGATACAGGCAGGAACTAGCTGACAAAGTGTTCCTCATGATCTTTTAATGTACCTCTTCTCTTTCCTATATTCCCTTCAAATGTCATCTCCTCTTGTCTTCTGTCAAACTGTTGCAAACATGAAAATAATAAATAATACATACTTTGTATTCCAGCAACTTGATACAAGTGCTCTTAACATATAAGCTCTCCAGCGAGACAAAGGAGAGAAAATTTGAGTTGTAGCTCTTATCTTAAAATGAGTGAGAAACCATTATGGTCCATTTATGCCACATCCCGCAGCCAGAGCTTGGAAGCCGAGGGAGGGAAGATCTTCCCTCGGTACATATAGCACTGGCATATTGACAGTAACACTAGTTCTTGAAAGAAAGACACCCAAGAGCCTGCAGTGAAGCCCCCAGGAGGTCTATGAGCCAGTTCATCTCACATCCCAGCACTCCTATGGTGATGTGGACTAAGCCCAACCTGAACACAGTGGCTGGCCAAGGGTATGGAAATACGCTTGCAAGAAGCTTTGGGAATGGTTGCCAATGCACGAAGAGCTCTTCCTAGGAGAAGAGGACCTTGCTTTCATCGTGCTGGGGACTGCTGTGCAGTGAAGAGGACTTGCAGCTTAAGCTTTGCCACGTCTTGTGTTTGTGTGCAGGACAGAGTTGGTCCTACCTTTCTTCCTTCAAATATTTCAAACTCTCTGGAATTTGGAAGAGTAGGCTCTCCTGCCTTCACTTTTGGGGTGATACAACACCAAATTAAAATGACAATTAATGGAAAGTGCCAAGAATCTAGCAGCATTTTGCTGGCCGTGGATACCCTGGCCAGTGAGGACAGTTTTAAAGTCCTCTTGCCCTTCTGTTAACACAGAGGTATAGTCAAAAGGGCCTTCATTGGCCCTCAGGCTCCCCTGTGCAGAAGGAACAGGCATTGCTAGGGGGAAACGGGGGCTAATCAAGGACTTCATAATTAAATAAAATGAATTAGCAAACGCCAGAGTCAGCCAATGAAATTGTTTAGGGTAAATAAACACTCATGCATTTAAACATAAAACCAAAACTTGTATGGAGGAGATCAAGCCAAGCAAACCCTACCATATTCAGCTATATATTTGTATAGTAAAATTGAGAAGATTTCTCAACTCTCAGGGAAGGCAGCTCCGCTAAGTGCACCTGTTTGGTTTTGTTTGTTTGTTTTCCTTTCCTTCCAGCTGCTCACAAGAGCAATAAAAGACTAAGTAACACCATTATTGTAAAACAAGCTGCACAGCAAAGCTGCATTTACTGGAATGATGTCACATTATTGTTTCCATTCCATTAAATGTTTACTTTAGGCCTTTTATAACTGTTAGAGGTATAAAGGTTATTCTTCCAGCCTCAAAGAAATGCAGTGAGAGGCAATTTTCCGAGTGGTGCAAAAAAGTTATGCACACAAATCTCGTTATTCATGCACTCAATAAGAAAATTTAGCTCCCTGCCGGCTTCTGCCCCTCCCAGCTTTTTCAGCAAGATGCAGCAAGATCTAGAAAAGAAAGAGATAAAATGTTTTGGCCTGAGTGTCAGTGAAAAGAACAGGATGTTGTTTTTGATCAATTATTCTGCTTCATCCCCTGTACATTTTAAGCAAAGCATTTGCAGAGCATAGGGTTAATACATACAAGCTGCCTCATGTGTACGCTCTTTTCAGCTTGATGGTACGAGATTTGGGCTTTGTTCTTCTCTTTTGTAACAGCATAGTGTTTCATTTTATTTGCCCGACAGACATAGAAGAATGTGTCACGGGTTCTGAAAATCAAGAAATTAAACTCAAGCATTCAAAGTGCCCAAATGTTTCGTGGGAAGCGTTACACAGGGATGAAAAAGCTCTGAATATTATGAGTTATTGCTGGCAACAGAGCTGAGGGTAACCATAAACTCAGGGAACAGGTCACTTACATTATGTTATGTTTGCATTGATTAAGGCATGAAAATCTTCATAGATCTGGGTAAATAAACAGGAAAACAAGGTGCAACATTTATGGTGATTCTGGAAAGAACAGATTTAAGAGATTGTGATTGTATTTCACAGGGCTGTGGCTTACAGATCCTTGTTAGTCTTTACCTGCTTATGGCAATTTAAGCTTCCAATTTTAGTCAGGATTAAAAACAGTGAGAAGGAAACCTTCATTTAAAGAGCTGATTTTATTTTTGTTTTGCATTTGTACTTGGTAATTAACTTTTTTCTCAATAACTGGCATAATAATTAACACAAGCTGATTTGCAACCATATTTGCACTGTATATTTGCTACATTTTGATACATTTAAATGTCTTCCTTATCGTATAAATATACACAGTGAGAGTGTGAGAATTATTGTAATTTGTTCAGATGCTTACGTTTTACATTTATATTATCTCAGAATATGGCAAAAGACTTTTCTAAATGATGATTTTATTTGGAGTTTGTATCAAAATGCATTGAGGTGGAAACTAAAAATCAATTTAAATGCATAAAATTGGTTTAATTAATTATATTTAACTGTCGTAAACATATGGCATTGCTTTTTTCCCTTATAAAAAGGAAACTTATTTAAAACTAGCCAGATTACCAAATGGATGAAGTGGATACATTATTTAGTGAACTGAGAGATTATTTCCTGACTCCAGGAGCTGGTACTTAGATGTGTAACATGCAAATAAATGGCTAGTGAGATTACCAGAAGTGCCTATAAGGGCTAGTGCCTCATTTCCCCCAAAGTCAATAGGAGTTAGACATTTAATCTGTAGGAGAGATTTTGAAACTCCCACTGCTCATCTGTCTCCATCTCTGGGCACCAAATATCTTTGGAAATCTGACCCCTCACCACTAGGGTTTTTTCTGTGTTACTTTCCCCGCTTTTTTTATTCATAGTCTAGAAGGGAAAACAGTCCTGCATTTTCAGCCTTCAATCCATTTCTGAATTCTGCATAAGCAATGCTAATTAAATTGCAAAAAATATTTGCTGTACCTACTAGTTCAGCTAAAACAAACATGAAAAAAACCAGAGACTTTTCTGTATAGTAAAACATTTGAAAAATGTGCAAAACCCAATATCAGCATCACAGTAAATGCAGTAAAAGCAATACATTTCTGCTTTTGAGTAATCATTATTTTAATAAAGTCTATCCTGATCTTAAAAATCTAATGTTTTTCTACTAATTTCTCATGTAGCTTTAGTTGAACCACTGAGTAGGAGAATCTTTCTAATATACTGAAATAATGCTGAGAAAATCTAAGCTTTAATAGAAACTATCAGTGATTTAGATCTGATTTCAGTTTTATTTTTAATGCATTTAGTTTTACTGTATTTTTAATTAAATACAAACATCAATCTTCAGTCTAACTTCTAAACACCTCTAGAAATTCCAAGCAACTACACCAGGTGCCTGAGCCGTCACTGGGGCATCACATCTCTCCAACTGGAATCTAAGCAGGTCACTGCAGAAAGTACCAGTGTCAAAACCATACCCACCATCTCAAATTTGGCCTTTCAGTGCCTTCTCTGATGTACTTACAAGTGCTTCCTTATACTCAGGATGCCCTCACTGAACTTTCTAATTTTCCTTACTCATCCGTAGTTTTCCCAGTAGTTAATTGCTCAGTACTTAAAATTTGGCCCCTTAATTCTATCCTGATTTTTTCTAGTTTGAGGTTGCTGTTGTATCCTACTGCTCATTCTTTCCATTGGGTTGTGAATCTGCTGCTATCAGAAATTCCTTCTCTATATGGATTACAGATGATTGACCAAATCCCTTCTTTTCTTTGCTGACTAAATACCCTTAAGTTCTTGTGCCTTGTTGCACAGGGTATGTTTTCCAGGTGCTGTATCACTCCCATAGAATTGTTCTGAGCCTTACAAACTTTTTTTCCCATTTGAAAGTGTAGAACTGGGCGTGTGATTCCAGCCAGAGCCTCACTCTTTTGGCATTTCTAGACTCCTACATAATACTGACATATCAGTATATTAATGGATGATACCTGCTCTCTGTTAGGCATTGTGTTATACCTGGGCTTTTGTTCAATTGGTTAGCCATTGCAACAGTCCTTTTCCAGGGTTACTCATTTCCAAGTCACAGTTTTTCCCTCTGTAAGTGTGACTTACATTCTTTGATCCTACATGCATGACCCTGACTTTACCAGTGATGACATTATATATTTTGAATTAGTTTATTTCACCCAGCAACCCAAATTGCTTTACAGAACTGATCTGTTCTTATTACTTACAACGTCAACAACGTTTGTGCCAGCAGCAGGCTGTACTAGCAATTATTTTATACTTCCTCTCAGGTGATTAATAAATATATCAAATAGTTTAGGCCTGGTGAACAGATTCCTGCAAGAACTCAACAGAATTTCCTACATTATGATAATTAACCAATCACAACATACACATTTCTGAGCTATTTAAAACGTGCTAAACTGATACTGTATGGTGCTAAACTTTTAATCACAACATAAGTGTGATTTCCTGCCAGTTGCTTTACAGTGTCAAGCTTTGTCATGACAGCATATTTTTCTCTGTCAAGGAAGACTGCTGTCCTATTAAAAGCATATATTTTTGATCTCCCTTAGACTTTCTAAATACTGCTTCTTCTTGATGCTACACTGTACAGACAATATTTTCTCTTTTTTTACTGACTCACGAGAAACTTTCAGAACATCACATGCAGCACCATAAGGGATATTAGCATGATATGCCTATTTGATGCCAGCTATTTTGCAGTCCTCCACCTTTGTGTGCTACCAAAGTGTTCCTGTCTGCTAAGCACTGGCAAAGATTGTTTCCTCGTTGGAGAAAATTGTCCTGTGTGTTCAGTCTCTGGTAAGAATTGTAGTTTTCAGATGTGGCCAAAAAAGGAGGAATCCCCTTTTCTGGTATTTAAACTTTGCACTGAAGCATGTGATCAGTCAAACCCACACAGATGTCAGTTGATGTCCATAAGTTTCACAGTTTTGCTTTGTATTGTACCACAGAAAAGATTCAATTAAAAATAAAGGTAATAACTGATGAATCCAGCAGGCACTGAAGACTGGTTGCAAGACATTTATATAAAAGGTCTTAAAAAATCCTGAACCTTTCTAATGACTTGGGGGGAGATAAATAAGCAAATATATAAGTATACATAAATATATAAAATCTACCTTTTTCTTTCCCAGAGTGATTGATCACATACTGCTTTATTCTGCAAGTTCTTTAAACTTTAGATTTGAATGTGATTTTTCACTGGAGTTTTATTATATCCAGTTATTGTCTAATCAATAATTAATTTTATTTCATTCCAATAAGAATCACTTAGATGATATTTTTCTGTTAAAATAAACTATCAATTAAAACAGAAAACCTGTCTCCAATGTAGGATAAAAAGAAAGGAGCTAAAATAAGTTAGTGACAGGTTCATAATCAAAGCCCCTCTCTCTATTGAGAAATAAACACTTGTGAGGATTCTCAGTGTATTTTACAGTCTTAACGGCTGTCAGGTCTCCCTTGATTGACCTCGAATAAAATCTAACTGGGGGTGACAAAAAAATATGTCCATCAACTTTGCTCATGCATTACAACATAAAAATTGACTGGAGTCATTGACTACAGGTAGCAATGAGCAAAACTACACAAGATAAATACTCTGGTTTGTGGATACTCATTCACTCCACTTTCATCTGCCACCTTGATTTTTGAATTGGGCATTCATGGATAAAAAGTAGGTGATCTGAAAAAATCGTGTGTGTCTTTTAAAAGACAGTATCGTGTTATGTTACTCCCTTCACAGAAATTTATGTTACATGGTGTTAGACCATGGGCTAAGCTTAATGTAACACGATGCATTAAAAACTGCACATCATGATTGTAATGTGTGTCAGAACAATGAATTGTTATATCACATATCTCTTCATTTGTAGGTAGGGGACCCATGGAAATAATTCGCAAAGGGATATATTCTCCTTTTGATGCATGCACATAAATCCCTTTTTCTCTTACTACTTCCAGCTCTTCATCTAATGGTTGGTCTGAGCTAGGAAAAACTGCTTTTACAAAAGCCTTGAGTTAGCTAAAAAGGTTTGAATTGTAGCTTTGCATTTATTATAGGCACAGTTTTACCCTAAGAACTGTATGAGGGCTGTTTTGTAACCTGTACTCCCTGGTAGTGTGATATTTGAGGAATCACCATTGCTGCCTTCTCTATTCAGGGTAAATTGTACTGTCACTATACCTTTCCTGAAGATTAGTAGGTTTCCTTCTGATTTTATGCCATCACATCCTAGTGGGCTACTTCCTTTTCACAGAAGCATAGATGAAATCAGAATCCACCCCCGGGGTATTTGGAGAAGATACAAAGGCAGAAATGGGAATGGACTTTGCCCTTGACTCTTTTCAGCTTCTGCCTGGTGTCTTCTTCCTCCTTTACCTAATTTCCCCTCGTAGTCAAGCCTCTCCTGTTACAAAGCAACGCTCTCACTTGATTCACCATGTTCCATACGTATAGAATCAATCATAGAATAGTCTAGGTTGGAAGAGACCCTTGGGATGATCGAGTCCAACTATCTACCCTACTCTACAAAGTTCTCTCCTCCACCATATCCCCCAACACCGCATCTAAATGGCTCTTAAACACAGCCAGGGATGGTGACTCAACCACCTCCCTGGGCAGCCTATTCCAATGCCTGACCACTCTTTCCGTGAAAAATTCTTTCCTAATGTTCAGTCTAAATCTACCCTGTTGCCATTCCCTCTCGTTCTGTCATTAGTTACCTGGGAGAACAGACCAGCACCAACCTCTCTACAGTGTCCTTTCAAGTAGGTGTAGAGAGTGATGAGGCCTCCCCTCAGCCTCCTCTTCCTCAAACTAAACAGTCCCAGCCCCTTCAACCGCTCTTCATATGATTTGTTTTCCAGGCCCTTCACCAGCTTCTTGCGAATTCCACAGTGGCAACTCATTTTATCTTTCTCCCCAGCCTTGTCCCTGTGCTACTTGCCTGTATTTGTGGTGTTGAACAACTATCTAATCATTTTTTGGGGGGATATTCATGGAAGATCATTTTGACCAGTAATGGTCACCTGATAAGGAAGTCGGTCAAGAGATCAACATTGCAAGAAATACTGATACTATGTTGTATGCTTACAACCAAGGAAATTCATTCTTGTATATGTAAATGGTGCATAACTTTGTGCTGGCCAGCTGTACATAGGTTAATTTTAGCTACTGAACATATAAAAAAAAATTATTGAGATACTACTAACTTTTATTCAAAATCTAATCTTATTTATCTAGTACCCCTTAGGGAGGCTGAATAAAATTTGCTTTTCCTACAAAAAAAGGATAAAATTTGAAGACTAAATAATTTCCACATTTTGTTTTATCATAAATGAAAATGAAATTATATTCAAACAGCACAGATGGTTTTGATGGATAAGCAAAATAGTATAAAAGCTCATTGAGCGTTTACTTATTAACGTAACAGTCTCAGTTCTCAACTGAAGCAAATGTATATTCGGCACAGCTATGGCCATGGGTTTTTCAAGCTCTCTAAACCAACTGGTAATAGATGAGATGATGGAAAATGCTGCTGGGGTTTAGTGGACTTTACAAGTGAATGCACCTCCTTCTGCAGGATATGCTCTGACCTCAGCAGCACAGATGGAAGTGGCGTAATACTTCTAATTTAAACTGTATCAGCTGACAAACATGTTGGTTCTATAGCCCAAATGAGCCAGTGGTGTAACACAAAACAGCTGTACTGCAACAGCCCTGTTACTTCGGAAACTCCCTTACAAAAGCCAAGGAAACAAATCTACAAAGGGAGTAAGTGATATGATAAGACTACAGGATTAATGAGATTTACTACTTGCACAGTTTAGCAGTTGTGTTTTTCTTAAGAGTAGTCTTTAACTGGGAGACATATTAGCTGGGAATTGCTAATATCAGAGGGTCTTGTGGCATGCTGCAGTGCTTTTGAGTCTGCTCTTTTCTTGTGACAAAGCATATGTGAGGCATTAACGTCTTAAATTGGTCTTTCACACAAAATGTTATGAGTTGTAGGAAGTGCTTTGCAGTCTCATGTGCTTCCTTGCATGTGAATTGGGTGCACTGTGAACACTTCATATTAAACATCTATTACGCAGTTCTTTATGTGTGCAGAAATCTGAGCTCATCAGGCTGATTAGCTGCTTCCAGTCCATTCTTAAGAGAAATGGGAATGAGCAGTAATCACTACGTGTGTTCTTACTCAGAAGAAATAAACAAGGCTTAGCTGGATTTTTAGACAGAAGGCAGAGTACACTGGCAGTGACAATTATGCCCACTCACATAAATTTTTGCAAAACATGTAACAAACTGCCTTGGAAGTATTCCTTATTTGGAGCCAAATGAAAGCTGAGATGACCAGATAATGCTCATCAGAGGACAGAAAGTCATATTCACAGCAGCTGCAGCTTTACATGTGAGATGCTGGCAGAAAGCAATACATGTAAAGATACACGTAAGGGTCCCATGTATAGAAGGACTTGGTCCATAGGTCTGCAAAGCTAGAGCATCAGCAAATTATGCTTTGGCACCTATCTGCCTCTATCCGACAAGGTGCAGATAATGACTTAGGGCTAACAGATCTTGTAAAAAACCTTCAACCAGATGCAACACAAGCATTTTCCCTTATGCCTGCAAGAATGCTGCTCTCCTTCTCCTCCAGCATGGGTGCTAGCAGGTTAGCATACCAAATACATCTGTGAGCTCCTCTCCAGGTCATAGCCATTCATGGGGTTATGCAGGCTGTTCATTTGGAGACCTGTGTCTCCCAGCAGAGACAAGCTGCCAAGCCAAGGCTGTGTTTTGGGCTGGCCCAGCTCACAGGTCCCCGGGGAGGCTTACTGGGCTCTGTAACAGGGATCACGCTCGTCCTCTTCCTCTGCAGATAAGACACAACTCTGTGGACTTGAGTGACCTTAGCCATCCCTTTGGTATGTCTGAACAGGGCCCAATGGTGCCAGCTGCATTCCTATGGCTGCTGGCTAATCTGTAACTGGCACATCACCAAAAGCAACACAACATCCTCCCTCACAGCCATCTTTACTCAAATGGTATCAGTCTCTGGCAATGCCATGAGTCAGGGCAAGTGACCAATGCTGCACAAAAGGATGTGGGGGGAAAAAAAGGCCCCTGCAGACTTTCCTGAACTGTACTCCACTGAAACTATATTTATCTTTCTTATTTATTCAATGAATGTTTTTTTTTTTCTTTCTCATTGATTGAAATATGCATTCAGGGGAAGTTCTTTCAAACACAGACCCAAAGGAGTTTTGTTTCTAGAATTTGACCCTTAAATGGTTAGCCTGAACTGAGTATAATCATGAAGGAAAACAGCCCTTGAACATTCAATCGGTTATAGGACTCAGCTGCCAGTGCTCATGTTGACTCTTTCTTTGCTTCTACCAGTCACTTGACACTAAGGGCACAGACAGGTTCTTTTAGAAATCCTTGGCAGAACAATGACAGCACTAAGTTGTAGTTACAATTAAAGCTTTCTTTTCTTTATTATTACTATAGCACAGAATTTATGATTAGAAGGGCACAGGATTTCTGCAAGCAGAATCACTGTAGTACAATTTGTGAGCAGTGTAATATAGAATTTTATAACACAACTTACTTATGGTTTCTAACCACCTGGACCCTCTGCAGAGCAGGCTGGATCTTAACACATGGTTTGCTGTATCAATGTAACAATCACAATCAAGACTGAAAAATCACGTAAAAGAAGTACAAGTCACTCCCTCCGTCCTTGGAGGAAGCAGACAATGGTGGAGGTGTCCTTTTCCACCAGGGGGATGACCTCTCCGGCAGCAGTTCTGGTCCAAGCCCTCTTAGGACTTTGACTGCTTGGTTTTACAGACAGCACTCTGGGACCTGTTGTGCTTTACCCTGTTCTGTGCTGGGGTCATCAACACCACCAGGTTGGCCGGGTGCCTGGGGCCTTGAAGGCCAGCAAGGACCGGAGTAATCTGCCTGGCACCCAGAAACCTTGAGGCCAGTAAGGCCTGATAATGAGGGGAATGAGTATGTGACTTGCTGGGTGCCAGAGAATGGCTGCTTACCTTATAAAACGGTGTTAGTTATGCTAACCACCTTACCAGGGCGGGGAGCAGCGGGTACCGGCCATGTTCCACCCCCTCGGCACCCCTATGGTCCCAGTCACCCTACCTCAGAATAACTCCCACCGCTGCATCTGTCGGGGCATTCGCACTTTTTCGGCCTGTGTGTTTACGAACGAACGCTCGGCGCCCCACAGGGACCCGCCCCCCGGCCCAGGCCTCAGCGAGCTCGGCCCGGCCCAACCCGTCGCTGTTGGGCGGGGAGGCGGTGCCAGCTGAGAGCCCGGACGCCTCCACTGGGCGGAGGAGCGGGGGGGAGCCCCTCCCCCGCTCTCGGTGGTGCCGCCCAGGCTGGCGTCTTGGCGCATGCGCGGGGGTCGGCCTGTGCTGTCGTCGCGCTGCGCCCTCCCCGCCGCACCTACGTCGCTCCGCCGCCAGCCAGGCCATGGCCGACCCGCGCCTCAGGCAGATCAAGATCAAGACCGGCGTCGTGAAGCGGTGAGTGCGCCCGGGGCGGGGAGGAGAAGGGAGGGGAGACGGAGGGCGCCGCGGCCCTCACGCCGCTGCACGGGGAGCCGCTGGGGTAGGCTGGCGGGCGGTCCCGAGGGGGAGAGCGGAGGGCGGGCTAGGCCTTGCGGGCAGCCCCCGCTGCCCCGAGCAGGCAAGGGGCCCTGCCGCGGCCTCCGCCGGGCCGGGTCGGGCCGGGCCGGGCCGGGCGGAGGAGCTGCCGGCGGGCGGTTTCGTGCGTTGTCGGCCGTGGGTGCAGCGGGGCCGGAGAGGGCCGGGTGGGGCAGCCGGGGTGTGCCGGAGGGCGGCCCTGGCGCGAGTTCTTCCATGGCTGCCGGTTTCTAACCCTCTCTTACCGCCGTCAGGAGCAGGCCTGCCTTTCCCGAGACGACAATTAAACAGGCCTGCCTCCTTAGTGGCTTTGAGAGCCCCGTCAGCACAGAGGACAGCCTCGCCGGGTACCTCGCCGAGGCATGAAATCTTACCTCTTTTGTCAAAACAACTGTTAAATAGGCTGTTTCTGATTTGGAAAGTTCACACCACAAAACTGATGGTAAATTCATCACCCGAGTCATGATTTTGCCTAGTTCAATCACAGTCTTAATTTTTAAGAAAAGTTGCAGTTTTTCTCTCTGAATTCCTCTTATGATGACTGTAAATGCAAGGCTTTGGTGTTAAATATTTGGTCATAGTGGGGTTTATTAAGACCACACCTTGCAAAGACTGCTCTGGCTTATGCAGAGACAGGAATTAGTACCTGTGCCAGATCAGGACATTAAATAGTCCAGTTTCATACAATTAACTTTATATTATGACTTACCTAATTTCAGTTAGTAAAAGACTTAACAGTAAGATGAGCACACTTTCTAATACCTGATTAGCTTTGTAGATTGGACTTGTAGTCTAGAAAAGTAAAATGGTTTTATCACTCTGTTTATGCTTTTTACTCAGAAGGCACTTTTAAGTTCATAGGCTCCAAATGGGGATCAGTTCTCAAATACAGCCACAAACAAGAAATTGGTTGTTAATCCTGTTTCCTGTTACTATGCAGTGCATGCAAATCATGAACTTGTGTGTTATTTGTAAGCCAGAAAGCATTAGTGCAGTTTTATTGAGTGCCTTGGTGACTGCCTTTTGCTTTGGGTCCCTTTCATTGCCTCAGGTATTACTGTGTTTGCTGGACAGGAATATTTTAAGTGTCTTCTGCATTTTTAAGTGGATGGTCTTATATGCTGTTTTTTATAGACAAAGTATTCTGAGGTATGGGGAAACAAGAATTACTTAAGTTACATTTTGTCAGTCTGTGTATCATTTTTGTTAGCTAAAAGTATAATTTATTTGTCTAGTGATTTTTGAGAAAGCTGTTGTATCTAGTAAGACACCATTTTACTTTTGTAGACTTTGCAATTTGTAGAAGTTTCACTACTGGCTTATTGCTTCTGTTTGATATTTTTACTCAGAGAACTGTATGGTAAATCTGAATAGCTTTTCAGCTATTATTGTTGCTTAATGATAAATCATCACAAAAGTTACCTGAACAATCTTTACCCTCATGTTCCTAGATTGGGGGAGAGCGAAGGAAAGGTCTTTACTAGGCAATGAACAACTGTGTGGAGGCCTCAGCAGAGCTGGTGCGGGGCAGCACGTTCACGTGGTGGATGCTGTACCATGTGGCTACATCCTCTTGGACCTGGCAGTGGCCTAGTGATGCCAGTCTCGTTATTCAGATAACTGCATGTAGAACCAGCTCAGTGTCTGTGAGCCACTGTCCGTAGCGCTTCAAACTCTTGAGGCTAGCTTGCATGTTCTTTTTCTCCATTTCTCTGCTTCTGCAGTTCCAGTGAGTCTGGCAGAGCTGAGAACAAGAGATTAAAATTTAGCAGTGTTTGTTGTCCTGTGTGAGCAATTTCTTTACTGCTTAGTGTGTTTATTCTCTTTGTTCACTTTATTTACGGAAATCTGTGAATGCTTGTTTTGATTTTGTTCCAAGTTTACTGCATCTAAATTACAGAGTAGATTGCTTAAATTCTGACTAGATATTAGTTCAGTCACAGCGATACTAACACTTTTCAAATTACACACACATACTTCCACATCTTAGTTCTGCACTCCACATTTTATCTGAATTTATTGCATGTGGTGTGTTTTACATATGTTGAACAGTTTTTCTTCGTTATCCTAAAACTGGTTTTAACCATTTCTCAGACTTGCGATCCTTTGACCGGTATTTGGCCAATACTGGTGAGTTGTTTATAGCACTAGGGCATTTCAGCATCTTTCTGTGCCTGTGTTTTCAAGGGCTCTGCTATCATCCCATGCTCCTGCTCTCTTAATATTTCATCTTTTATGCTACCGTTTTTCATTCGAAGTCAGCGATAGCTCTTTTTTGTTAGTAACCAGAATCAATACAATAGTGTTATATTTTACATGATTTTATAAAGCTGAGCAAAAATTAAAACAAAGTATAATAGCGTTTATAGTTAAACAGTAGGCAGGCCGAGACATGTCCAGGCAAAGTCTGACTATTCCTGACAACTGTTTTGTGAGCCTAATACAAATCCTGTGGCATCTCAAAAAAAAAAAAAAAAAAACCAAAACAAAACAAAAAAACCCCAACAAAAAACAACAAAAAAAACCCAAAACAAACCCCAAACTTAATAAATTACAGTATGTTTTGGAGTGCTTATAGGAAGACATGCTTCTGAGCTGAAACAGTTTCCACCTGTGACAGGAGGGGACTTGGTGTTGGTCCATGATAGCTTAAGCTAATCTAAATCTGAGGGGCTGTGTTACAGCCTCCTCCTTTGTGCCCTGCACAAGGATTTAGGTGGACACCTGTTTGTTTATTTCAGGGAGGTGACCTGCTGAAAAATAACCAGGACTTAAAAAAAAAAAAAAAAAGTTGTTTTGAAGGATGAGGCCTGCCTGGACCAGTGCACCGCATAACTGTACACATTTCTGGGCGAGTATAAAGAAAGGGATGAAAACATTTGGGGAAATAATACAAATGCAGTGGACAGGATTCAGGTTTCCTTTTAGAGAATGGCTACGTGAATAAGCGAGTAAACTTAGCTTGTGTTTGTTGTGTGGTAGCAATATGCACGTCCACAGTTACTCTGCAGTAGCTGGCATGCTGTAAGTGAAGGTAGGTTAAAAAAAAAAACAAAAAACCACACAAACAACCAGAGAGAAAAGGAATGTTATCTTACACTCCCTGTGGGGTAGATGATGCAGCAGCTCCCACTTCTGTGACAGCTGCATGCAGATATAAGAATAAGTATGGCTTGGTCCCACTCCACCCTTCCTTCTCCAACTAGTTGCCTAATTATGTACTCTCTACTATAGTTGGCATGCATGTGACTTGAGTCAACTTACGAACATTAACATTGCCCACGTATTTTGGACTAGAACAACTGTATAGGTGTTTATTCCTAGTGTGTGAGAAGACTCAGAGGCTTATTAAACATGCTATAAAGTGTCTGACTTAAAATTTCAGTTAATTTTCCTTAGTTTTTTCTGTGTTTGCAGTTTAGAAAAGTACATTCAATTTAACCTCTAATCCTGAGTTTCAAGCACATTCAATGCTCAGACTATACAACTATATCAAAAAAGATAAGGGTCAAGAACGATTAGGATGTATTGAACTTTTTTGACATTTCATTTGTCTTTTTTTAGTCATCTGCTGTAGCACATTCTTTTCTCTCATTAGTTACCTAACTCATCACTTTTTTCAAACTAGGAACAAAGCAGCTGTTCTGCTTTGGGATTTTTTTTTTTTAGCTGTATATCATAAATTCTTTGTGTGCCCCCTCAAGATAATATGTATTGTAGGTCATGGATACTTTACGTGCCTTCATGTTTCTTGCGTTGCTATGTATTAGTGTAAGAAATTTAAACCATGAATGGGGAGAACCTTTTGCTCTTTTTGACCAGTCTGATAGCCAGCTTCTTGGCGATTGCATACTTTCATTAGTTTGTCATTCAAAAAAAAAGTAGATTTCATGAGCATGAATAATTTTTGCTGTATTTGTGGCTTATGTCCTAACAAGCAATTCCTCTGGTTTAATCACTTCAAAATAGTGTTACTCAGTAAATCCAAACTCAGACAGCCTGCTGGATAGTGAGGGAATTGATTAAAAAAAAAAAGTTTTTTTCAAAATATCTTATTCTTATTTCAGATTGGCAATGATTTTGAAAACTACTGCAAACAAAGTAAGTTGGGTCATGTGAAAATAGCACTGACATTTGCCCATAGTTTCTATCTGATTAAGTGGAAGTGACACCAGTAGATTAGAATGAGACTAAGACAATTCACATTGCAATTGTGTTAGTTTAACTTTAACAATCTTTTAACACTCTTGTTTAAATGTGGCTGACATACCATAATTACAAATCTACAAGCCTTGATTATAGAATTTTACATCATGAACCTATGGGGAAAGCCTATTGATTTTTGTGAAGCAGCTCTTTTTTAAAACCACCTTTCTAGAACTATGGAATCTTCCCAAGATTGTTCTTTTTCCTGTTGCAGTAGTGTTGATGCTGTTTTTTTTCTTTTTGTAAAATATCATCATATTGCCAAGCAATTTACACGGTGACCTGGGTTTTTTTTTTTAAATTATTTTTCCCCCAAGCACAGAAAGTTCTGCAAGTTACGCAACACTGTTGGTCTATAATATAAATTTAAACAATTCTTTAAAATTGCATTGTTTTACTGGTGAGTTCAGGATACATTTTGTGCAAGTAAAGTATGAAGTTTTGCAGAGAATGCAGACATACCTTTTGCGGTATGGTGACTGTTGCTAATTCAAGCACAAAACTAGTTAATTTTCTTTGTTACACAAAAAATTTGCTGTTTCTGGTGTAAATCACAATTTTTCTCAGTCTTTTGTCCACCATATGAATTATGGTCACTTTCTTGCTTGTTTCCCACTAGCCATCCATAGACACTAGGTCTGATTCTTAGCATTAATAAGAAACTCCTGTCTCCTTTCTTTATTCTTAATATAATTACAAGATTGTATGCAACAACTGCTTGTTACTCAATTAATGGGAAGGGCTGGGGTATCTTGTATTACACAGGTATTGAGGAATGATCTGCAAAGCTGCTCAGCTAAGTTACTGAGTCAGCATGATAAAGCAATTTCATGTGTTTACACTGCATGTCCAAGAGCCCAGGGATTCAGGAGGGTGAATATATTGCATGCACTGTTGGATACAAGCTGACCTTATCCAAATTAAATAACTCTTCTCCTGGAGTCTTAAACTTGGGTTCAGTGCTGGCCAAATGTGGTTGTTGAGGTCCAGAGCTACTGAGGTACGTCCTAAGTCCCTTCTGTTGTGCTTCTGGCATCGGGACTCGATACAGAAAGTCCAAAGTTGGCCCTGCATTTGAAGACCACTTTGGCCTTTTAAACTTAGTCTCTGTCCCACATAAAAACTGCTTTATCAGAACTGGCTGAGAAAAGAGTGCACCTGCATTTGCATAGTGCTGTTTGAGTTAACATCTGTGGCATACATAGTTACCAACACAGATAATTAGTTGAAGGATAATTGCAGGTTAACTCTAGTCTTCAGAAACAAAACTACTTGTTTGAACGGCTTCCTGTATCCCTGTGTTTTTCAATGGGTACTTTTCTTTAAAGTTCAGGAATACCAAAGAGTAGTCATACATCTCTTAAAAAGCAGTGAGAAGAGCATAGTGGTTGCTGTGAAAATCCTGTAGTGAGGTGTTGTTTCGGGGTTCTTTTAATGATTTTGATTTCATTTAACTTTTGAGCAGACCTAAACACTGGTTCCTTTTTAGAAGTATCTCACAAATTTACATTATAAATGGTCAGATCTTTAACAGATTACCTTCTTCATATTTCTTCCTCCATCCCATTACCTCTTCTAAAAAAAAAAATAAAAGCCTCTAGTGAAATACATGATTCTGGCATCTCATTGGTTTTGTGTTTACAATGATCTTTTGTCTCCTGAGGCAAAATTTTCTTATGCATGTCCATAGTAATCTGCTGATGTCATCATTTTAGTTGACAAAACTGTTGCACACCAGGTTTGTTGCCATAGGTGTTGATAGTGATGCTGTACTAAGGAGGAATGGATTTTTATTAATTATTTTTTTTGGCAAGAATATAGGCAAAACTGTTGCTTTGCAACAGTTCTTAAGCAGTCTTTCACAAGTTTGGAAATACAGTAGTTACAGATACTGGCAGCCCTAATTCCATGCCAGTATGCATACATGTTGTCTTGTTTTTGATTGTACATACTTTTTTAATGACTTGGAGCCATATATTCACCTGTGTGAATAAAACAGTTACGAATAATCATTTTATGTGCTGAATTAGAATGTGGATCTATGGAAAAACTGAAAAAAGAAAATAATTAAATTTATAGTATTGCTTTGTATACAGAAGAAGAGTCGCATCTATGTTAACAACCATAATCCCTCCTGGCTTGACTTTGAGTCAAGTCTTATGAAATTACGTGTATCATATAGGTGGAAATCTCATTTGGGATCACGAGGTCCATCACATTTTCTTTAAACTGTATTAACTCTCCTGATGCATTGTGAATTGCCTACACACATATTATGACTGTAGTTCTATTTAATGTTGCTCATTACTATTACGCTTCCAATTGGTTATCTCCAGTTGTGGTGAGGGGGCAGGGAGGGGAGGAAGTAGATTCTATGCCTTTTCTCCAAAACAAAAGTCTTGACTGAAGATGATCGCTGAGTTATAGAAGGGAAAATGGAAGTGGAGATCTATGGTAAGCCCAATTGTTGCCACAACAGAGGTCCCATTTCTTGTTCTTGCTTCTCTAGAAGTGAAGTTCTCGGCTTTTTGCGTTTACAACTTCCATTCCATTCCTGTGCCATTCTCTCCTGGAATTTTTGCCACTCCAGAGCCTTTTCAGGATGGGCTGATAAGCTTTTCACTTCTCTCCAACTCATGTCTTCAGCCCATCAGAAATGCTCTTTCAGTTCTCTTGATGGAGTCTCTTTTTTCTTATTTGCCCCCAACCATCCTAGTTAGAGTTTCTTCTTAGAGTACCTCAGAAAAATCTTTATCCCCAGCCAGCATTTTCTGTCTTTTGAGTGGTCCATACCTTAAGAGCTTTTATCCTGGTTGGGTCTCCTGGATTCTTCCATTCCTCTGCCCCGGCTCCAGTCCCCCACTGGCTGCTGGCATTCAGGGGTGCTCTATCCAGGCAGACTTTCTCAGTGGAGCAAAGTTGTTGCTATGGCAAGAATTTTTAAAAAAAATATGTAGGAATGTATTGCAAGAGCTGGGAAATAACTTTGTTGAGAGGCAAGGACAGAATTTGAAGCCCTGGAGATCCAGAGAAAACGCTGGTAACAGAGATCCTATAAAAATGTTAAACCCAAGTAATTCTTAACTTTAAATAATTTTCTTACTTAAAGAAAGACTGTAGCTGATTTTCATAGTCTTCATAGTAGAAATCACTGACAAAAGCCAACCTTGCGAAGTTAATCTGAAGTGTCATGGTAACTCAGTTTTGTAAGCTGTAGGTGCAGGAGGGGCTAAAAATGATGCATATACTTGTGTGTGGTTACATCTTGACTCTAAAAATAGAAAGCTTCTATTTTATGACGATTTTATCACTGTCAAGAAAACAAATGCATGAACTTGAGGTCCTGTCCAAATCAGAAAGTAGTCACTCATAGCTAAGAAAACATGGCAGATGGTGATAACTGTGTCAAGTATTGTATTTCTTTCCTCCTTTCTTCCTTGACTTTTACTCGTAGGTCCCAGTCTGTAATGTGTGCGTACCGTTAGTGAACCCAGGAATGTGCATAAGTAGTTTGCAGATTTGATACTTGATAGTTTGAGCTCTACAGGTAGGGATGATTAGCACAGTGCCAATGATACTGCAGTTGTTGAATTACTTGTGTTATAATTGTGCATAGTGTTTGTACTTGGAATTTATTATACTATAACCAAAAAAAGCTGTACCTTGTACAGTGTCACTGTTACGGATTTTTAGGTGTGAACTAAGTCAGCATAGATATTTCATTACATAGTCAATACTTGCTGTCAGCTTTGGGCTTTCTGTGCGCCTAGGCTGGATCCATGGCTTGTTAGCATATACCATGGTTAATAGTAACACTAGATCTGAAGAGATGCATGTCCTTTCAGTGGTAAAGCTAGTCAATAGCAAAATGCAGAAATTGCCTGTCTTCTTCAGAGCCCCACAGAGCTTGCTTAGTCCAGCCAAAGAAGTGTTTCTTCTGTTGATTTCTCCAGTGCTGGAGAACAGTCTTTATTTGATGGCTTAAGCACATAGGTGTTGTTCTAGCTTATGTAGAACCTGATTTGTTAGCAATTGCTAGAGGTTGTGGGAAACATAACAAGAGGAATGTGCTTGCTCTGTCCTTGTACCATTTTCCCATTTCTATTCTAGGCATGCAGTAGTAGCTCCTGCCTGTGACTGTGGTTCAGGAAGGTGGAATTTTTGTCTAACTAGTACAGAGGAGCTTAATTTCATTATGCATTTGAAAAACACATGTGTGGTTTTTTAATCTGTCAACTTTCAGATAAACTGTGTGCTCTTTCTATGGTCAGAGAGGTAAATCTGCTTACTACTGCTCATGATGCAACTACAGGAGATGATGCTGACATTGATGTATAAGGAACATATATACCTTTGGGGAGTGAGAAAGGATGGGGGATTTGGGGCTTTTTCAGCAGCTGGAAGTTTGAACAGTTTAAAACACTTGCAACTCTGCACCCTAAACAGACTAGGAGTGAAGTCCCTTAAGAAATCAATGTCATCCTGAATTCAGAGGTCTCGTTTCCTTCCCCCTTGCTGATTCTCTGATCTCTGATGCTAGTCAAACCTTTTGCTGAGCTTGCTCAATTTGCTTAACCCAGGAGAAAAACTGTCAGCTTTTTTTTTTTTCCTTACTGTGTTAATTTCCTGCTGTTTTGGTGAACTGAATTGGCTCATGGAGAGATCGTTTGACCATTAGTGCTGGCAGAGATGTATGTTGGGGTGGTTGGGGAAAGCAGACCTCTGTTAGCAGTGGTCAGCTTTTTCACTGTCTTGAACCACCTTGTGTTACTTTGCTCTTCAGCCTGGGAAAGGAAGTGGGGGAGAGAAAGTGAGTAGAAAAAAATAGATGAGGAAGTAAGTCGTGACAGTATGGAAAAGGTAGCTAAGGAACTACTTTTTTTTTCCTTTTAGCTCAAGCGTCTGTCAAGCTCTTCGAGCACTTCTGGGTTTAGTCTGCAGCTTTAAAGTAATAAAACTGTGTTTTTTACACAGGACACGCAAATTGTGGAATTGATTGTTAAGTGATATGAAAGTCAAACGTGTAAAGGATTTTAAAAGGGCAGCAGCCACAGCCAGGAGCTGACCTGTTGTCTATTAAACATTGGTGGTTTAGTTTTGTTCTTCAGTGTTAGAAAGTCCTTAAGTTGATTCCTAGAGGCATGTATACCACAGGAAATGTCACTTTAGACTTGATTTATTTCTTTGTACTCTCTACCTACTAGTGAACTACTGGCTGGCACTGGAAACAAG
>JAOXNO010000020.1:27795584-27801090 GCA_028565335.1 Limnodromus scolopaceus
TAGTGTTTTTTATAGTTGCAGTTTTTTTGATCCATAAATGACCTGTGTACTTGAAATGCAACAGATTATGGTCTGGCTTTTATTGGTACCTACTGAACTATTTGCTCTGTTCACTGTGTAGGATCACACCATATATAAAGGTTCTGGTTTAGTATACATTTTAATCTAAGAAGAAGGGGGAAAAAAAAAAGCACCAAACCCAAAACTCCACCAAAACAAACAAATAAAAAACCCCACCCAACCCAGGATCCTGTTTCTAGATAGACAAAGGATAAAGGAAGAAGAGAGGAGCAAAGTATCATGTGGGTATTTTTGCGCAGAATTCTGCTGAAATCTTTAAGACATTATTAAGGGGTAGCATGGCTCCATTATGAAATTTCACTTTCCTTTTGAAAGCAAGCTACTAATTTAATTTAGCATCTCCCCAAGCTACATGTTCAGTAGAAATGGCTTCATGACATCTAGAGGAAGGATCTAGTACAGGAAATGTTTTCAAATAAAAACTTCTTAATAGCATTAAACATCAGCATCCCAATCTTATGAATAATAAGTTGAACGTTAAATTGGACAATTCTGATTACTGAGCAAAGTGCAGTGGAAAATTTGTTGCAGAAAACAGTCTCATATTTGAGGTTTCATGTGTTTCCTTTTTTGAAAACAGAATATTTCAAGTTCTGCTTTTGAAATGTGCGATTAGTACAGAAATAGAAGTAGGTAAATAAATATGAATGCAATTCTTAGGTATCCAGATATGAGAAAAGTGAGCAAAAAATCACACTAAATTTAATTCTAACCTAGGCTAGAACATGCAGTCCTTTCCCCTTTGATAAAAGTAAGCAAACTTGAATAGCAGTCAGTTTGAAAAGCTAGTGTGCATAGAGGGAGATGTGAATGTAGAAATGTGATGTGGAAACGTAAGTTATGACAAACATTGTGCCTCTTATTTTTTTAGCCAAAAACCAAAATAATTAAAAATGCTGGGTTTAGTGATGTAAACAGCCTTTAGTTCAGTGGCATACACGCTTCAGTAAGTGAATCAAAATAAAAACTGCTTTTAATCATATTTCTCTCCCCATGCTACTCAGGGAATTTGCTGTTCTCATTCAAAAAAAAAAAATTGTCTGTCTTACAGGTTGAGTAAAATGAACTTTTTTTGGAACCTAAAAGTAGCAAAGCAAATAATACTGTCTGGAATTAAATCAAGCAACCTTATCAAACAATTAACTCATCCTCTATTAAATCAATATTTGCTGATGCTAATACTGGAACTAGTTCTAGTAGTTGGAATTACAGCCCCTGATTTTAGTGTCTTTATTATTAGTAATTACGCTGCTGTCTTTCCCTGGTATTACTCAAAGCTAGTACTTGGTTGAATTGTAGAAACTGGCCTAGGTGATACCTGTACTACATGCTCTACACGCTGCTGAAGCTTCTTTGTAAGGCTGAAAGCCCTTCCTGTTGATGTCATTCCATGGGGGCTGAAACCAGTTCAGGTCGTGTTGCCACAGTCCAGTTTAGAACAACTGTTGTGGAGCCACAGCTTAAGGCTATTTTAGCAAAACTATTTTTGATTATGTAAACTCTAGCAAAAGCTGGGAGAGTTCCTACTGTTGCAGTATCAGTATTTTGGAATTTTCTCAAGATATTACTGCAGTGTTGCTTCTGTGGCAGCTTCGGTTCACAAAAGGTTCTTGTCACCCCAGTACTGTTCTGTCCATCCTCAGCAGCACTTCTACTAGGGCACTTAACTGTGACAAATTAGGAATTAATTTGCTCTGATGTGCTAACAGGACCATGAAGCTCTCTACAAGACCTGTATTTATTCTCTTCTCATTTGTGTAATATATTCTTTCCTTCTTGGATCTGATTATGTTCTTTTGGCTGTTAAGTTCTCCCTAAACAATCTCTACTCAATAGGCTGATGTGGTGCTTGTTCTTGTTCTGGGAAGGATTTTCTTTGGCGCACTCTCAGGTTTGCAGTAGCATCGCAGTGTTTGTTTTGGTCTTGTATTAACTGATCAGAAATTACTTCATCATTCTTCAGATCCTGAAGGATGTTTTGCTCCAGATCTAGTGTTATGTAATCCAACATACACCTAATCCACATACGTAATGAAGTGGGAGATGTAACAGCAAAATTGCAGTAACAACAAATATTGTTTGATAATGGGATTGCAATGTAAAAATTACTGGACTACCTTCATATTCCCTTCTGACCTTCAAATTTTTTTACATTACTCTTGAATCTATGCTTGTTAGCAAAAACTGTCCTGCTCCAAAGTATGGGGGTCTGTTATCAGGATTAAAAGATGGATTCTTTTCCCTTAGAAAGATAGGCAATAAAAAAAATTGCTATAATGTAAATTATGGACCTGTTATGTTCATCTATATCCCCCAAGCAGCATCAAGGTAAATGGAGGAGATACTCTGAGGAACAGAAGACTATCAGGCTAGTGTGTTATTTGGCAATTTTGCTTTTCATTATTTTGTATGAAAACTAGTAAAACTAGTATGGGAAATAATGCATTTAGTGGCATGAAATGTAGTGGTCGGGAAGAAAAAAAATTCCAGGATCATAGTTTGTGGACCTGAAAGTGCTGTTTCTTTTCATTTACACGTCATAACTTTGAAAAAAGTTACTACTAAGAAGGATGTCCATCATTAATCATCTAAAAATGCATGTGCAGTGGTGTTCCTTAGCAGTGAATAGGAAAGAGGAAAGGCCACATGACTCTGACAGGCAATGTGGGTCACTCACAAAACTATCAGAACCTAGGTCACGTTGAGAAAATCATCAGCGTTTGCCAGACAATAATGTTGTCTTTCCAGACATCTTAATGCTGTTTGGTTTGGCTACCTGTAATGTGAGGACTTTTTTGAGATAACTAGCTTTCTTCCCTGTACTACTGTCTTTATTAGCAGTCATTTAGATCTACAAGGCATCTCTCTCTTTCTGTTATGTATTTGAAATGAAGTACCAATATATAGCTTTTTAGGATATTCCAAATGAATAAGCACACATGGAATCTTTAAAAATATTTTTAATTTAAACTATTCTTAAAAGAATCATTATACATTATAGCTAAATTTGGCAGTTCCTAGATACAGTTTTATTTAAAAAAGGCTCTTAACCACTGCAAAAAAATGTATTATCCTATAGGTCTGCAGCTTTCAGGAGGTTTTTTTGTTATCAATGGTGTAACTTTAATAGAACCAGATTAACATAATCCCTTGGTTTAATTGCAGATTGGCAAAAGAGAAAGTTATGTATGAAAAAGAAGCAAAACAGCAAGAAGAAAAGATTGAAAAAATGAAAGCTGAAGCATGTGATGATTATGGAATTAAGAAGCAGGTAAACTATCCTAAAACTTGTTTTATACAATCCTTCTGTACTCTAATTTAATCATAGTCATCCTTAAATAAAAGAATCTCCTGTACCTTTTTTCAGACTCCTGTTATATAAGTACTAGACTAAAATCCTATCAGTTACAAAAGTAATAATATTCATTTGTAGAAACTTCCTTTCCTCCAGAACTGTTAAATTATAAGGAGACTGGAGCATTTGGTGTCATGATGGCTATCACTCACTAACAATGGGTGTGGTTTAGAGTCACTATTACAGTATGATTAAATTTTTCTTGGAAGGTTCCCCATAGAACACAGTCGTTGCAGACAGTTGGTAAATGCCCTTTGGAAGGAGGAATATCAACTTTCCTTGTCACTGAGAAAAGGCTTGGGTTTGGGAGATTAGTTTATATTCTTTACCTAAGTGTGGCATGTCTGTGTTTAACTGGTGTCCAGGTTTGAGGTAAAACCGAACCAATTTTGTGTTCTGTGTTATCAAAGTTCGCAGTAATCAACTAATAAACTTATTTCCACAAAATTCCTGTTTCAGTCTCCAACTGTTTGCACCTACTGAATGTAGTTACAGGATTTATCTTCCTTCTGGTTTTTGTTTATTATTACATAACTGCAGGCAAATGTAAATAAAACTCAGGTACCCCTTTGGATCTCAGTCAAATTCTGTTTTGGCTCAGATAGTTTTGTTTTCTTACAGCAGACAGGACTACAACTTATATGCTTATTGAGTGGCATACATCAAATAAGTTACTACTTTCCATATCATCCACCAGATTTACAATACACAACTATTTAGCAACATCAGCCCAAGAAAGTCATTATTGGATATTCTCACAGCTGTAGGTTTGTTGTAGCACATAAAGCAGAAGGCATCCTCTCATGGCATACCTCATTCTATAGAGGTTACAAACCTTTCTTTATTCACTGCTGAAAGTTTAACATGCAGACTGACTAGTCTTATTTTTAATAGTCCAATGCGTACCTTGCCATCGAATCTCGTAAAACACTGTCGCATTTACTACTGATTTTTGTTAAATCAGCCAGTGTTGTGGCTGTGTTGCCAGCCTTCCCCCAAAATCCAGGTGCAACTTATCGCAACTGATGTTGTGATGGCCATGGTGGCCATGGCCTGAGCAGGAGCTGGGGGGGGAGAAGAGGGGGAAGAACAGGGAGAGCACACCGCCACACCCTTACCTGAGAGAGAGATTTTACAATAGTTCTTTTAACACAACTAACAGCAATGCATACTACAGTAATGCAAGTTATGATAACAATCAATGTTTGCAACAAGTTAGTAATCCCTCCAGTAAATACCCATCCTATTTTACCAAAAATATTTCCCAACCAAGTGTCCTTTATTTAGTCCTGCAGCTCATGTGTCGCTTCAGCTATTTCTTCATCTTCTGGAGGTTTTCCCGGAGAGGTAGTAACACATTAGGAATTGTGACACAGCATTCTTCTTTTTCGTGATTTGCCTTTAGGTATCCACACACCCCTTGTTCTTTCAATAGTATCATACATAGCACAAGTTGGTTTTGAAGTGCAACTTTCAAGACTTTTTGCACTTGGGTATTGAGCAATTCAAAACTGTCATTAGTAAGGTCTGCTAAAGTTCCCACTTGTGCAGTTAAATTGGACAACATAATTCTAGTTCTAAGGTGACCTATTCCTAATCCAAAGAATCCTTCAGCCCATACTGCTAATTTCTGGGATACATTCCAACCGGTACCATCTGTACTTCATTTGGTACAAGGATGCCACATCTCTTGAGAAATAAATTCCATAAATAAATACTCCCAAAGTACATCGCAGACCGGGATGAATAGGGTTTAATACATCTGTAATAGTCCCATCTGAGCATACCCAAGTTAACTGACGAGGAGCATATATGGGTAAGTCATCACAATTGCCCATGGTTCAAGGGATCCGACAGGAGGATTTCTCCAAATATTCTAACTCCTTATAGGTTATGCTGGTATTACACCCCATTGCTGAAGGATATGGCTTTGTGTAATTTTGACACAAGCAGACAGCACTAATTAAATGCTGTAATGAAGGGATTAACCACACCCAACTGTTTTGCAGATTCCCACCAGTGGTACAATTGATAATATTTGTGCAATTCCACAGTGGGCTTTTTACATTG
>JAOXNO010000020.1:27850014-27862514 GCA_028565335.1 Limnodromus scolopaceus
TAGCCTCTCCAGTAGGGTGTAAATCTGTAGATTTCATTCATGGATGTTATAGCAAACCAGCTACACCCAAAATATAACGCCAGCCTGTTACTTGTTGATGCCTTCCATACACATCCTTCTTTATGTTATAACTCTTGACAGTAGCTGGTTACACCATTGCTTGCTAAATGAAAGCATCCAGTGTTGCAGGTATTTTTTTGAAAAGCACCTAAGTGTCTTAGTACCTAAGTCTCCTCTTCAAAGTAATGTAGGTTGCCAAGTTCCATCAATTTTAACCCTCTTGTACACTTCACCAGCTTTTTCTCAAACTCCACAACTAGTTCAGAATTTTCTTCTTTATCAAATAATGTCCTCTGAACTTGTTCTGTCCAAAGTCTCTACCAATACATAAATCTCTTCTTTCCATTAATTGCACTGCTCTGATCCTGGCCATCTTTGACATCAGAGTTGCCCAGTTGCTCTAGAGGTGCTCTGTCTACCAAGCCACAAAGTCTCACCTCAGCTTTAAATCTCATCTTGATCCTTATATTTTCATTCTAGCTTCAGAATGATTTTATGAGTAAGGCAGTTTAGGGTCCTCCACCTGAAAGTTTATCTACCTGTCGGCTCCTGCTTTCACTGATGTCTCTAGGATTTTGATACATCACATAATCTTCTTATTACCTGTGTGAATCATGCCAGGTGAAAAAGGATTTAGTGCACCATTCCCAGTTGTGCCTTTTGGCCTCACCTTCTGCCATCATCATGCGTGACACTCCACTGGTGAACCTCTGTGAAATTACTTTGATACATCTAGGTCACATCTAGGTATTCTTATTTCCAAACTGGCAGAAAAAATTCAAACGAGCTGGCACTTGACCCATCAGCAAATTGTTTAGTGGCAAAAGCCTTTCTCATTCTACGTACCCAGGGCAGTTTTAATTTGCCCTGCCTCTTATCAGGGTCTGTGCAGCAGCAGAAAGTCCCAAAGGTTTTGTGTTTGCCTGAGTGCAAGTTTTCTTGAGAGGCTCCCAGGGAAGCAGCTTGGCTGGCAAAGGCAGTCAGAGTCCTACTTGTGCTCCAGATGAGCTGTGCTGGCTGGAGTAGCTGTGCATGGGGCCAGGCCACCACTTCACAGCTTTTGAAAGATTAACATTGTCTTGGGAGTACCTGCATGGAATGCCTCTACTTACTTCTGAGTCTGCCCTGCCTTGCACAAGAAAGCAACACAGTAAAATTTATCTCAATTTTGCATTCCTGTGGAGAAATAGCCATAACACAGTACATTGTAGAGGCCTATAATGCGCTGCATTTAAGCACAGGCAGCTGACATGGCGGCAGCTAGAGCATTCTTGAGTTGTTGAACTGCTCTCTGACTGCTCTGCTTTACAGCATTTTCCTAGAGAACAGGTGGCTCTCCTTACTGTGGCTTTACCAAGGATTGTAGCAGCACTCCTGCATTTGCTAAAGGTGGGTTTGCATTTTCGCACAATCCCAGTTGGTTTGGAAGCCTGCATCAATGCAGCCGGCACTGATTTTCAAGGCAGTGGTACATGAAACTCTTCAAGCTTTATGCTGGAGTCAGTGGTGCCCAGACTCACTGAATATCAGATCCTCAGATTTGTTGTGTGGGTTGTTGGACCCTGGAGGCACACAGAAAATCCTTAAATACTCTTAAATTAAGTTTATCGTTATGGGCTGGATTCAGACTGCAGTTTATAGTCACTGGGGGAGAGGACAATAGGCACAAGAGATGGGTGACTGGCTTTCACAGCAGGGTGAGGAGATCCTGTTCCTCTTGATTGCCTAAGTGAGGGACCAAGCTGCAGCAGGCTTGCTCCAAATCACTCTTTGCTGGCTTTAGTTTAGGTGCCATAGCACATTCAAATGTGCTAAATTTCACCAAGGTCCCTGCCCTTGCTCAGGGCATGTCTCTGAGGACTCTAAAGAGTATCAAGAATAAGCCAACAGGAAATGCAAAGCATGAGGTTTACGCTGAATTTAGGTTGTCTGTAGATGGTTAGGTGTGACCCGGGTGCCTCTGAAGGACTTTGTCTTGTGCACTGGGATCCAGTGACAGGGCTTGGAGTCCAAAATGAAATCCCAGACACGATTCATTGGCCTGGAGTTGTATGTGGTGAGTAATAATATCAATTCCAGAATCTTACTATGGTTTATTTACTGGTCATATTAGCATGTGAGCTGATTCACATTGCCAGAGAAAACCCTTGCTTGCATATGAATGTTATTATGCTATCAACCGCTTCTGATACCTCACAGATTTTTTTCTATTTTCTCCCTCCTAATCTATTTTTTTTAGGCCAACAACCCTGCTTCAGTGCCAGCATCTGCCTTTCTAATAATGTAACTATTTACTGCATCATTGTGCTCTACTCTCATTTCATGTTGTCACACTCTCCATGACATTATTTGAAAATTGTCAAAACCCTCAGTGAGAAATTTCTACCAGAGGGAAAATGAGAAATGCAAACAGTGCAGCCTGGTTACCATGAAAAGGCACAGAGACTGAAGTCACGGTGTTCCTCTCCAGTGTGACCTCCTTCTGGACTCAGGCTGAGACACTCAGACCGCATCTGCTACAAATGCCGATGCTTGGTTTATCTTGCTATGTGTGTTTTCAGTATAGATGAAGTTTTCTACGAGTCCCTCTGGACAGCTCTGCACTCTCTTTCCATCATCATCCTTTGTGTCTTTTGGTCAACAGAGTTCACTCTTTTCTCCAGCAACAAATATCTGTGCAACGACCAGTGAATTATTATAAAAACAGGAATTGCTTGTATCGAGTTATAGCTCCAGGACCGAACAAGTCTGACTTAGGCTAAGTGGCTTTAACTGAGTCAAATGCAATAGGTAAAGGAGAAGCAAAAGTAACCTGAGTGAGTATGTCGAATGGGGCACTTGTTATTAGCAACCATCAAATGTTTCCCGGAGCTGAGTCCCCAAATAACTGTACCTACGGCTGCTCACAGTTGCTTTGTCCTTGTCAAGGTGGCCCTTAGGAATATAGAAATAGAATGGATTTGCAGTGCCTTGTCAAAGTCCTCTTGCTGCCTGGCCTCTGCAGCCTGAGGCAGCCCAGAAATGCTGCAGCCATCACACTCAGGGTAGGGAAGAAAAGATGTTTTAGGAAGAATGCTATGTTTAGGCAACCAGGTGTTCAGGGCAGTGTGGCTACAGAAGAGCTCATCTCTAGAATGTTACCCACTATTTTCATACGGTTTTCCAACTTCCATCCCTGAGCCCCAGAACTCCACTGAAGTTACCCCTGAACAAGGCGGTGGATGCTGAGCTGCTCAGCTGTCCTGGCACAGAGGGACATGCCTAGCACTGACACCTCCCTACCTCTCCCAGCAGCAGCAAGTCTTTGTCTCCATGATCTGACCCCAGCTGGAATGGACACATTAGGTGTTAGCCTGGTCCACTCACACCCTGGAGGTCAGAAACACTCTTCTTCAGGTGTTACACCAGTGTCCTTCACTGCACAGATGGGGGTTAACAAGCTGCTGCAGAAGATGCCACCAGAGAAGAGAGCAGCTCAACCATTGCCAGGCAGGCTGACACATGCTAGGGTCTGCTTCTCTGGTTAATTTGTTTGTGGAAATGTGCAACCCATTATTCATTAGGTAATGTGCTAGTAGTACATGGACCACCTCTTCTGCAACCGGTGGAACAAGAAGTCTCTGCTTTGTAACCAAACAGTTTAAAACTGACCCAGACAGAATGTTCCTTGGCTGTTCCACAAGCTTCTGAGTACAACAAGGTCATTTATTTCTGGAACCAGGACGGAAGGGAATGAGGGCTATCTGCAGTTTAAAAAAATATTATTTGTAGTGATACACATTTAGTCTGTCCTCTCAATGAAGAAGCCAAATACAAACTTGTACCGTAGGCTTACAAAGGCACGCAACTGTGGGATGTCTGGATGCCTTTCTCCATGTAATAAAGGTGATGTTGCGTCAAGCTTTATTTCCTGTGGTTTGAAAACCCACTCTTGAAGTTACAGGTTGTGCCATATCTGACATGGCTGTAGAGAGAACTTTTCCTAAGGTTGATAAGAAAACTGTATGCTACTACAAAATATGCTCCACCCTCCCCAACAAATCCAAACAGAAATACACATTGGGTTACTCATAATTTTCATCTGAATCAATTATCAGAGTGTCTTCTGAATAAAACTGGTTTTGTTTGGCTAATCCAATGATGCTACTAAATATCGCCAAGTATCAAGGATGAGAAGTTAAAAACCCTTTTTTCAGCTCAGCTGTGCTGAATGGCAATTACACATTCTGAACAATCATACAACTTCTTTAATCAAATGAGGTAATATGAAATTGGCTAGATTTTCCTCAATACTTTCAACTTCAGTGAAAAATACAATAATTAAACTCTCGGTACAATGACTTTCAAACCTCTGTGCACTCTCAGCCCCCTCCCTTCTCTCTCTGGATAATAAATCCTTATGAAAGCTGCCACCACGACTGAGACAAATTGTGAAATTGTTTAATAATGTTGACTCAAGCAGTGACATCATTTGGAGACTTTTGGTTTTCTTGAGATGTATTTAAAGACAACTGCGAGCTGCCGGATGTGACAGAGCAGATACAGCCCCCAGCAGCAGGAAGGAACGTGTTTGCAACAAGGTGGGTTCTATCTATATCCACCATGGAGATCGAGGTGAGTTGGCTTTCGAGGGTTGAAACCCCAGCGTTGTCGTCTATCTACTTCCCTGGTGGCCCATCTAACAAGCCCTTCTTTGAAACACTTCTCTTAGGAGAGGAACAGAGACAGACGAGTTAACACCTCATATTTTGGAGGCCAGGGAGGGTGTCCAAGCCACTCTTGACAGCCCAAGCAAAACACTTTAATGTGCTTGGAGAATAAAAACACTCAGTGAAAAGTAAACCCTACAGAGCCAATTGCTTTCCCCATTCTGAGAAGCAACTGCTGCATCAGGCCCTGGGCACTTGCTGAACCCATGCGGAGTCGGCAGCCAGACTCTGGGAACAGTTGTTTTACAAAACTGATCATTTCACCAGGAAGACAAAAATCTACTTTAAGAAGGAGATAAAGAATGAGACCGTGAGGTTCCTTCCCACTGTTGTGCTTTTTCATCTGTGAATAACATTAACCTAAATCCAGCAAAAATTATCAGGGTGTATCTCAACTGGCTGGATATTGGGAAAAAAAATCACTTTTGTTGTTCCTCTTATGGGAGGTGGTATGAGTGACCACCTCGGCTCTGGTGTGAGAACCACACTGCGTTTCAAAAGGCAGTTCAACCCCCATGAAGTACTGCAAAATAATAACACACTCCCCAAATATCTTGTGGTTTTAAAAGTATGTATCTAATAAATCTGAACATTATCTGTTTAAACGGATGTAAAATGTCTGTCTCTCAAAAGCTGGGCTGTAATTCTACGGACGCTATGGAAAGGAGAAAAAAAAATTACTAGCTCTAGTAACAGATGTGAAATTACATTAGATAAATATAATCATTAGTTTCAGTCTCACCCTGGTTAATTTGTTTGTGGAAATGTGCAACCCATTATTCATTAGGTAATTTTTCACACATTGATTAGAAAGCCATGTCGAATTGTGACCCAGCACATTGGGGTTTGCCTATCTTGCAGTGAACTATATCGCTTACAATAGTGGAAATGGGGGACAAAATGTTTATCTCAGGCTGATTTTGTGCCAATAAATAAAGTAAATCAATAGCCAGTGAAGTGTGAACGACATTTCTCTGCTGTATAATATGGTTTTGGGGGCAATTTGACATGCTACAAGGGGAAACAAGGGTCTTGAACAGAAAGGTAATAAAAGCAAATCATGCTGGTAACTGTTACTGAAGTCCTGTATTTTTCTCTACATGGGCAGCTTTAAGATGAGAAGAATAATGCACATAACAGTCTAAAAACACCTAGACACTCCCCAGCTTTGTAAACATTGAGGATCAAAATCAGATGTGGTTAAGAGAGGGGCAGGTCTCTGGGAAGTTGAAGTGTCCATGGATGTCTTCTCTGCATTTAGATGGGACAGTGGGCTGCACTGGTGGTGCCAGTGCTTCCCAGACAGCACCCACCTCCAGTAGCTTCTTCCTTCCAATAGCTTCCTCTCTGGGGAGTTAAATTCTGAGGCTATAAATAGTTTTGCATCAAATCACAGAAGCAGTGTTCCCATATTCCCGTGAGACCACTGCAGCACGGATGCAGATTATTTTATGTGGCGTTTGCCGCTGGTGTAAACCAGTGGAACTTCATCAGCTTTGGAGTGCTACACCTGTTTGCACCAACAAAAAAAGTTGACCCTTCTTTGCTGTTACTCAACTTTGATATTTTGCCTTTGCAAATTGCAGATTTCTTTTTTCAAGAAAGGAGGGAGAATTACACATTTGTGGTTGGTGCTGTCAGGTCTGTCTTTTACACCCCTGCCCAAATTATTCTTCCTAAAAGATAATTTGGGCAAAATAGGTATATGATCGGTGATTTTACGCAAGCATCAGTTGTGGGGTACTTTATTTCTTCCACGCTGCTTCTCGAGTCAACCAAACGTAAATGGTAATAAACCCATAAGTTCTATCTTTTGATGTGTGTGTGTGTGTTGGCGTTTCTACAAGAAAGAGGGTGGAAGAGAAGTTATGTACAGTTCAAGACAGTCTTTAGTGAAATCTCAGAAATTAGTCTCAGATATCATCATGGCTGGCATCAGGACAAAAAAAAGAACACACGGCAAACACAAGAAAAAGAGATTCTTTAGCAAATCTCAACATCTCCAATGCACTCTGCAGTTGCATCACCTGCAATGTCCTGTACAGACCATCACAGCATTCACAGCAGTCTATGTAAGGTGGAATAGAAGAATAAACTTAGTCTGGACAAAAAGCTGTGTAATATATTCAGGCAGCCCCAACCAGAAACCTTTCCCACCCCTGGGCCCATGGCTCAGGGGTGAAATGTCTCTGCAGAGCCTGGGCCAAGCTGGCAGAAAAACTGCCGCAGAAATGAGGTCTGTTTGTCCACATGCTAAGTAGTTCAAACGAAGGTGAGTTGTTTAAGAAGCAGCTTGCAGGAGGGCAGCAGGTTGCTCTAGAAAAACCCTCGTAGTTGGGAAGTGGGCAATCTTATTTCCCTGGGGCACCTGGCAGCAATTCACATGTCACACGGTCCCTCTGAGGATGGTTTCTTGAGCATATGCCTACCACAGAGTGGGGAACACAAAGGCATTTGTATCCAGGAATCAAGACTCTTCAATCAAATCACACACTCTGCTTAAATTCAAAAGGACCCAGCTTCTGATGTATTTTAAAATAAAAATAAATAATGGATGTAACAAAAATCATGCATACATCTTAATATCATTTAAATTTGTCTATTAATGCTGCATTTGTAGTTTTTGCAGAAATCAAATTGAATTGTCTGAAACAGTTGCTACCTGAAAGTCTACAAAATAGTAGAACATGTCTATTAAACTCATAGGAGTCTCTTCTGACACCAAAGAGGCAAAAGCAATAGATAGCTGTCAATTTATAAGGCGCCTTTCGCTGGCATTTTAAGCCTCAGATGTTTTCCTTAAAATACAGATTAAAATAACTTGCATTTTTCCACATAATGCAGACTGCATTAAGGCAATTAACATTTAATTAACAGCAGGTTTTCCTCGGCAGGTCAGATTGCGAAGGGCTCACTGTTGTTGCCATAGAAAGTGGAAGGCTGGGCTGTTTGGTTTCCAGAAAAGGAACAGCTGTGTTTGAGCCCTGACAGTCTGAAATCATCCTGGGTAGGCTATAATGCTCCAAAGGACAAGAAAAGGAGGAGGCTGTCAGTGTCACAGAGACCATCTCAGGCTGCTGGAGAATGTCATCCGCTTTAGAAATCAGTGTGCTGTTGTTAGGGTATTTTTTTTAATTGAACTGAGAGTAGAGCTTTAAAACTCCTGTAAGCGCTCAGTAAGCTAATTTAACTGTTTTCCTCTAATATGCTTCTTAATTGCATGAACAGAGCAATGCAATTATTTCTCAGAGTTTTGATTTTCATCTTTTATTTTTGCTGCTTCTCTTATCTTCAGATTCTTCACTATTTTTCTCGGTAGCCATTTGGGGCTCATTATGAATATTATCCAAGAAAAGATAGATGCACAAATTTCATTAAGAAGTTGCATTGTTGCTCTGAATTGAAAGCTGCTATCAAGATGGTGCAAACAATATTTGTAAAGGGATCTTTAAAAAGGATAGAAATACTGAAATGAAGATAACAAGAGAGATGCAGTGAATCTCTACTAACACAGACTAATATCTCCTGGGGAAAATGAAAAAAAGCAATCTCAAAGAGAACTTGGAAGAGCATGGGGGCTCCCAGAAGGTTGGTGGAGTTTGCCTTTTCTCTTCAGTAGGCACAAGACAGGGCTCTAAATGATAATATCAGTGAAATGCAATAGCAACAACAACCAACTGTATTTTTCAATAGCACGATTCAAGGCTTTGTGTTGAGAAAGGATGCTGTCCTGGTCTGCTCCCAGGCTTTGGTAACTGCAGGCAGAGCTGCTCCTACAGTCCAGGGCAGTCAGAGAGAGAGTGATTCAGGCAAAGAAGCCTCGCAGACGGTTGTGGTTTTACTCCTCAATCCTTTCCAGAAGAGAGCAATAGATTGACTTTCCCTCTTTTCATAACAGACTTTAAGCATCAAAAGTATTCCGTCTGTCCTGGTGAATTCATTAATCCCCATACCTGCATATGTTCGCTAGAGAGTCTGGCCATGGTGGAGTGACAGACCTCAGAGAAAGCGTGACCCCAGGAATATTTCATATATTTATATATACATGTAGATACAAAATATATATTGTACGTGTGGACTCCCAGCAAATTGTGTGAGTGCAGATGACCATGAAAGAACAGCTTGATAACTCCTGTGTTGATGCTGTTCCTCAGCTTATGGAGGAGTCTTAAAGAAACAAAAAAGTATATGAAGAAACTAGTCTGCTGAGGGCACAGGCATGACCAGCAGCTCTGCTGGATGTGAGTAGCATGTCCAGCTTGCTCCCAGTGGGGCCCTTCAATGGATTAGTTAATGCTATGGCATGCACTGGCCCAGGAAGCCCAAGGCACGTGGCTTAGATAGACTCAGATGAGAAATCTGGAGACGGAAAGGCTGTCTGCCTTCACGTGTTGATGCCAGGAGCTGCAATAAGGAACTAAACCTAGTGTTCATGGACATTTCTGGGCTGATTCTCCCTGGGAGGCTTTTGGGAGCACTGCAGGGCTGTGGACGTCCTCCTCCTTGGCCCTAGTGGTGCAGCAAAGAGCCAGGGCTGGGGCATTGCTGTATTCCTGGGATGCCTCCAGCTCCCCTCTCTCCACCTGGGGAATTCTGCTTAGTGGAAAATGTTTCAAAAAGAAAAGGAGGACCAAAGTGGTTTAACACCACATTTGCCTTCAAAAATAGCATGGGTCTGGATAGCTTGGACAGACGGCAGTTAAGAGTGGTGGCTTTTTCAATGCTGGTGTGATTATCTGAAAGACACGTGAGGAATAAAACACAGAGAAGGGGAGACAGCATGTTTATTTAGGTTTGTTACTGAGGGTAACTGAAAGAAGGTGGGAACCTGTCTACTTGGGGAAACCAGTGCGGAGTCAGCAGAGGTGAGGGTTTCTGGAGCCATTTCCCCAGTGCTCACTCCTCTTAGGCTACTGACTAGTGCAAGAAAAGGAGCTTCTGCAATCTTGCTTTTTGGATGAGACAAATCATGCCAGAATTACCCTCTGTGGATATACACTGTACAAGGAGGAAGGAGATCATTGAGATTTCCTGATGCCTAGGTTGCCTAATACCTGCCCTCCTCCCATGGTCAGAACTGTGTTGTGTCCAGCCCACCCCCAAAAGATGCACTCTGCATGGGAGTGAGCCACTGCAAAGAGTGCAAAGTGATTCTGGACAGGTTGGATTGCTTCTGAGCTGGCCGTGTAGGGCCCAGATGTTGTAAATTGGTTGCCATGCCTTTTCTCCCACCTTCCCATTTTTCTTTTGTTTCCCCATTATTATAAAAAATTGGTAGATGGCTAATATTACAAGTCCAGGGCAAAACTACTCATACGTTCAGTGTAAGGACATTTAAATATTTAAAGCAGATGGTTCCCAATGACCTTACATGTCTCCTTTATAAATGTATGTACTGTCTTATAGAACCATCTGCATCCCAATATGCAGCTCATATGTTTCCAAGTGTTTCCTCGTTAACCAGCAGAAAACTTCATCTTCCGTCTGACGTGAGATAAAGGTTCAAGCTCAGCTCCGGTCACACAAATCAGCACTCCAGTTGGGAGCAGCATTTACCCCAGGGCAGTGAGGTGTTGGCGCCTTACACTTTGCATTCCAGGTGGATTGAGTAGGGTAGGATTTGGAGTGTGCTGGCAGGCTTGCTCAGATGAGCTGAGCCTGGGAAGTCCAACGGGAGAACAAATAATTCTCAAAAGCGTAGCCCCCAGTAACGGCAGGGTGTTCGCGTCACCTGATGCACCCGCATTATCCTGGTGAGTCTTTCTGCAAAATGCAAACCAACGCGGAGCGATGCATGATTTCCTGCCCCCCTAGATCAGCCTTGCTCCTCGCTCTGTTCTTGTACAGGAAAGCAGAGCCAAACTAGTAAAAGCAATTTTCCATTCTCCGAGGGACCCAGGGGAGATGAGCTCTGATCTCGTGCTCGTCTCACACTCCCTTGATTCCCTGGACTGGCAGCCTTCTTTTGCGAGTCTCCACTGTGCAGAGCTGCCCTGTCATTAGAGCACTATGGTTGCCTCACTCCTTTCAAGAAAAATCCTTTAATTTTTTAGGACTCGCTTTGTGACTGGCCGTGTGCTACCTGCACTTTTTTGGTAGGAAATCATCTTAAAGAATTGTTCATAAAACATATATAAGTGGCAGGTAGATGGGAAGTGGCATGCCTCTAATTTAAATTTCGATTAGAAAAAAATACAGAAATGTATTACATGAGGAACTGCTAAGAGTTGTATGGAATATTGTGTTTTAAGACCTACTGTAGATCTATGTCGGTGCCTGTGAAAGAGAGGATAATTAGTGCCCGTACTCTCAGTCATATCAGACTAAAGGTAATGGGGTGTAAGAAATGGTTCATTAGGCTCTCTCAAGTACTTTTACTGTGTCCATACTATTTATACCAGCAGAAAAAATTCAATGTCTTTAAAATCAAGTGAAAGCATTCGACTTAGATTCTTCAGTTTAAGAAATAACATTGAGTGATGATCTCTTAAAGTCAAATGGAAAAAAAAATGTACATAAAAAAACCCTTAAACTGGTTTTATTAGCATTCTGTGTCACTCCAACACAGTCTCTGTGCCTATGCAAATCCTGCCTCCTTCATTTGTGCTTCCCTCTATATGTTCAGCTTGCATAGGGGAAAATCTGTGGACACAGGAGGCAAGCAGGCAAATGCATAGCATTTATTTTCAGGAGAAACATGTGTATGGAATATCATTTGCTTTCTGGTCTGAACAAAAGAGCAAACTGTGTGGAGAACAGCAACAAATGTGAGTAAGGGAATGGAAAGGATGACAGATAAAAAAGGGTTAAAAAAAACAAAATATGTGTAGCTTGACTAAGTGGGGAGGACAGGATGGCATGCTACAAATGTTTGAAGGGTGCAGCTATCAAATGAGGGTGGGAAAGTTATTTAGGCTGACAAAGGAGATATAAGTAGGAGTAATAGGATGAAGTTAACAAAGGAAAAATTTAGGTTAAGAATCAAGAAAAGCTTCCTGACAGCAAAATATATAATACAGCTCTGGAGCAATTTCTCATGGGAAGCAGAGAAGCCCCATCACATGAAGCCCTATGCATTTAAAACTAAATTGGAAAAGCATTAGAAAATATAAGGAGAATAAAATATAAGGCACTTTTCTGCGCACCAGAGGCTGAACTGGATAACTGGGGGCTGCTCTCCCCGCCCTCTATTTCCAGTTTTTTCTGGTTCTTTGCTAACAATGTGCCATTTGTACTTTCTAGAAAAGTAACTAGCACAGCAAGGGTAAATTTGGGAGTCAGTCTATTAGCATAAATTACACTATATATCTACAGGATAATAAGGGCATAGCAAAGACACATTGTACTAATACTGCATGCAATTCTGCGTGCACTTTTGAACATACCTCAATTTTTGATTTGCAGTCTTGGGCATCTCCATTTTGAGAATTTGGCCGTAGGTAAGTGCTTAATCTGGTGCTTCTGCAGTCCCTGGCAAGAATTAAACGAGTTGTGTTTGACACTGTATGCTCCGTGTGTGGAGTGAGAGACACTGCTAAAAACAAATGTGGAGCACCCACAGGTCCCACTGGCTTGAAGTGGGAGTGGCGATGGTCTGTGTCTGTTGGTGGCAGGTCCTTCCCAAGGGTGCCTTGGGTGGGCAGCTTGCTTTGCACGGGGCTACGGGAACGCAAGCCCAGCAGTGTGAGCTCGGCACGGCAGCCAAACACTTCACATGGAAAGAAAGTGCGA
>JAOXNO010000020.1:27865014-27874244 GCA_028565335.1 Limnodromus scolopaceus
CTGGGAAAGGTGAGATATCTTATTTTTGGAAGTTAAGACCAAAGCTCCTCTTTAATCTAGCAGATCCAGTCCCAAATATCCAGTAGAGCGACCAGCAGACCCTAACAGTGAGGAGGCAATTTTTAAAATTGAGCATGTTTTTCTCCAGATCGAGGGGTGGGCTGCACGCTGTAGCTTAACACAGGGAGCACCCCAGCCAAGCTCACTTCTCCTTGGTGCGCGGCAGAAGTCAGCTTGTCCACAGCCTGCGGCAGTGACCTTGGCTCTCCTGAACTCACGGCAGGGAAAGCTACGGTTGCCCCTGGAGCAGCCTTGCATGGCCCAGCCTGTGCTGGAGGGCTCACTCCCGGGGGCAGAGGCAGCTCGTGCCTACAGGCTCACCCTGAAAAAGGCCAGAAGTCCTGGCACACATGGACTACTAAGCTGGTTGGCAGGGTGGGACGCTCAGGGAAGGGCTGCCAAGTTTCTCTCCCTGGTTCCTTGCTGCAGTGGATTTGGATGGGCAGTTGCCCACCTGTCTGCCACTTTATATCGCAGGACTGCTAGTCTGGGAGTGGGTGGCACGTGGATGTAAGTGGGTGTCTGCACTGGTTTAAACCAAGTGATACACCCATTTGGGAAAGCTTTCCAGCTTGGCTTTAGCACCTGCCGTATCACTTCTCTAGATCTTATGGTCAGAGGGTGCTGGTGTGAAATGGTGCAGAACCCACCCAGCACCAGCTTTCCTTCCAGCCCACCATGAAGGAAGTCCCTGTTGCATGGCTAAAGCCCTGGCCTGCCCCAAATCGGGGTTCCACTCTGGGATTCACCCTTAGAAGTCACTGAGTAAAGGCTACTCTTGTGGCTACAGCTCTTCAGGATGGGGTGTGAAGGTTGCCAACAAAGCAGGGGACCACAGACCTTCCCTTCCACATGTAGTAAAATTTTATATAACTATTATGTATGACATTTACATTCCCATGCCAGTTCAACTGATGGAGAATGAAGTGTTGCAATAAGTCTGGAGACGGGTAGTGATGCAATCATTCTCCCAGTTTCTTGCTATTAATATATGTCTCTTACTCATTTTTAAAGATAGCGTAAATGAGAGTACTGAATATAAATGGCTTTTGTAAGTCATTGAGGTCAGTGAAGCATGTCATTGTTTGCAACTTGAATTCCATGAAAGCACTGGCTGGCTGAGATGCACACTATATATTTTTCTCATAAATAAAAACCACAAACAATATTCAGTATGTTTAATGATAATTATAAAATAATACTGTGAACAATGAGTTTCCAGAGCCAGAACTAGTTGCGAGTGCTTAATAATATGACCTTACAGTGTCATCTTTAGCGTACGTGATGCCTATATGCCAGCAATGTATAAATTATTTCTCTGGCTGTACGTTAGCAAACATTTGATTATGATTTATTTTGGGGTTCTCTGAAAGATGAAGTAAGTTCTTTAATATTAGCATTACTAATGATTTTAATGAGGCATTAAAATGTTGCAGTATTGTAGGAACATTTTTCTTTTTTAATATTATTTCATTAATAGTTTACATGAATGTTAATGTTAAATTGATTATGGAACCTGAAAGAGTAATCCACAAAATGTCAAAGTGCCATTAGCACAGAGAAAGAGCCCTCCAAAGGCAGGGATCTGGTAAGAGCTAATGAGATATCTCTGTACCACATAACACTGAAGCAGCTTTTTCTAAAATTAAGACTGAAAATTAGGTTTTAATATCCTTCACTTTGGGACTCTCCAGCCGTTTCAGTGACTTGAGCGTTCAGCCTCACGCACGCAAAAAGCCAGCTCAGACCCTGATCCCAGAGACTCCCATAGAATTTGATCTTACGTCGGAATTCGCTTGGTATGTGAGCCTCAGTTAAAAAATTAAAAAAGCCAACTGCAAAAGGATTTTAAGAAAAAAGGTCTTTCATCGGATGCGGTGACTGCATTATCTATCTATTGACACTTCTGCAGAGTGGATCAGCCGTAGGGATTTATGGTTCCCATGTAATAAGCACTGTACTTACTGCTCTTCAGATGAACAAAAAAAGAGCACAATGAACACTTCCAGTGAGTTTTGCAAAGCAAATTTTTAGCTAATGCTTTGTTTTCTCATCCCAGAGGGCAGGTACGTTCAGAGGAACACATGGAAATATGCTGCTTTAGACAACCTAAATGGCAGTAGGGGATAAGAAGGGCTGTGAAAGGATCTGACACACATCTGTGAGGTTCTCCACTGATTCACAAATTTGGGAGGTAGGAATGTTTCGAGACACTTGTCCCACAGCAGCTCTTGCTTAAACAACCAGCACTTAGGCAGCGGATGAATTAAGGTCTCACTGACCTTGGCAGCTTTACAAGGGAAAAACTAATGTAAAGATGAAGTGTGCTCAGACAATTTCATCTATATGTTAGGTAAATCCATGTTTTCATATGCTGTCCATATATATTTTGAATTTCCAGTGATAGTTTAATTGTGTCTGGGGCAAATAAAATTTGCTCTCTAGATCTGATTTCTTCTTATATCTTAAGAAGAAATTAAGAGGTGAACTGGGCCATCTTTTGTTACCCCCCTAACTTAGACCCTTGCTATGGAATATATAAGAGTACCCAGAGAAGCTAATTTGTGTAAAAGCATCATATTCACACCAGAGCAAAAGGAATATTGTCTTTTAAGTATGACCACCAATAAGCATGCCTGCCTGCAGTGTCCCAGTATCCAGACAGCTGCTATGATATTCCACATCAAGTCTTGACCACTGATGTCCAAGCCTTTCTCACAGCAATTATTTCTAGGATCCCAGTTTCACCATCAGGGCCAGCATCCACCCAGCACTTTTCAAATACACATGGCCAGAAGTTTGGATATCCAGGGGTCCCAGGCACATGGGAACAGCCACAGGACAAGGGACCAGGGCAGGGGAGGTGCCTTCATATCTTCAGCCTGAAGCATGCTGGAAGTGGGTCAGGGCTTTGGTGCAGCACAGTACCCTTTGCTGGACTTGAACCGCATCCTAAAAACACAAAGCCCTCTCACGATGGCAGCCAGGACTGTGAGTTTTTGAACTTCTTGTGGTGTTTGAGTTCAAGTGGAGAGGAGGAGTTCAGACTTTCTGTAGTACAAGGCTGCCAGATGCTGGCTCCCTTACGGGTGGTGGAGGGAGCTGAGTGCCCAGCCGCAATCTGGATGTAGGTAGGGTGCCAGACTGGCAGCTCTGGGCGGTGTATGATTTGACAGCTCCAGGTGTCCCTCTTCAAGGTCTTCCAAACAACCACAAAGATTGAACGAACCCCAGGCAGCAGCAGGTGTGGGAGGGAAACCCCGGTTCTCCACAGCCTGAAGCTGTACTGTGCCACCCTCATCCCTCCAAATCACGTTCCTCTGAGCCAAGGCTCAAGCTGAAGCTGAGCAGAGAGCTCAGCCCCAGGTGAGATTGATCTCTCTCTCCTTTCCCTGTCTCTCTCTTCCTTGTAAGACTCTTGTTGTAGTCTGATAATGGTAATTAATTAGTCCAACAACACCCTTAGGAAAAGCACTTCTCCTCTGTCACAGATGAGGAAACTGAGGCTCCATAGCCTATACCCTTGTCCCCTGTCAAAACCAGTGAAAATACTTTCATGGACCGACTGAGAGGACTACGGCTTCTCTCCTATAGGTCTTTTCCTATAGACAAAACTCATAGAGTACTCATTATTGCTGGGAAAAAAAGGGCTTGGGGAAAATTACTCTGAACCCCTGTATTATAAAATTCCATAATGGATGTTACTCCCTCTACCTTCCCCATAAAAATTCCGGAGCTGATTTCATAATTCGTATGCTTGCAATACCTTAATTCAATTTCAGAAGGCTTTTTTTTGTTGTTGTTTTTTCCTTTTTTCCCCCTAAACAGGTAAACTAATTTGAAAAGAGGTAGAATCATTTCCTTTTGCTATGGCCTGTTTGTGTCCCTGAAATCTGCAAAGCTGGTCCTGAGCATCACTCCATGGCCAGAGGGCTCCCAGGTCTCAATTAACCCTTGCTTCTCCATGGGGCAATGGGCAGCAAAATACAGTTTTGAGTAGCCTTGAGAACACACTTAGCTGTCAAGAGGCAGAATGAGGAGGCAATGGTATCTTTCCTTTCCCACCTTATAAATTAGTGATTGCAACCCTAATCATTAAACCAACAACTTAAAAAACCAGTTAAGTAGTTAATAAACTGATCATTTTCCAATAATAAGAAGAGAGATGATTGGCTGAGAGAGATGGTTCTGGCTTATAAGCAGAATTCCTCATTCCTCTCCAAGCCTGTGCAGAGCTCCTCTTCATTTAAATTTTACTAAGAAGTTCTGTGCAGAAGCTGATGGTATGATCTGGTCCGTTATACTTAAGAGGGCATGTATTTATTATCCCACTTGTTTATGCTATCTGAATATTCCAGCTGGCATCTGATAGATGGAAATTACCAATCAGCTCAATATGATGTTCTGAGTGCAAGGAGTATGTTTATCCTGGAAGGACCTGTTTTATTAAAAATGAGTGATAAGATTAATATGACACTAAACTGTATTGTGATACTCCCTATACTGTTGAGGCAAACCTAATGGCCTTCCCCTGCACTCGTAGGTGGAAGAAATTTCCATCAACCCTAATAGGAGATTTTCCCTTTGTAGACACCATTGTATTGGTCCTTCATCCATTCCTAACATTGTTGAATAAGCAAAGAGTTAACCTGGAATCCTTTGCCAATTGCAGTGCTGTGTGCTGGTTTCCTGCTAGGGAGAGCTCAGGGTGAATTCATTTTCAGCTGAATATGTCATTAAGGAACAGGATTTATTAATGACTTATTAATGCAGACAGAGTCAAACTGAACTCTGGTGCAAATCCTCTAGGATTTGAAGGAAATACACAACTGCTTTCGGGGCACGTGGTCTGTAGATGGCTAGTTCCTGCCATCAGATGTGGATATATAGGCAATATTAAGTATTCTGTTTAACACAGTACACTTATATTCATTACCACTCAGAATAATAAAAACTTCCCATTTTACAGTGACATTTATTTACCGCCGAGCATCAGCCCAGGCGAAAGAACTCCCAGTTCACTCCTGTATATAATCTCAGGGTCTGTCATTCACATGTAGAAAACTCAGCTCTCTATTTAGCACAGTGTTGGTGAAAGATAGACATTTACAGGGCCCCTCTGCCCTTGAGCTGTTCCATTAGTGCATGGAAAGCACCTTGCAGCCTGTGACAAGCGCAGCAGATCGGCACTAAATCAAAAATCAGTGCCAGCCAGGGATCTAAGCCACCATGAAGGTCACAGCCATCAGCTGCATGCCATCTCAATCCAAACAAAACATGCTGGATACAGGGGGATTTTCACTACTCACAATAGGAGACAAACACATCATGTTAGTGTAATCCCCTGATAGCAGTGAAATGGGTAACTGACCTTTTAAATACTTTTGAGTATTTAATAAAACTTTGAAGATGGAGAAAGGAGGTGTTGGTAATTTTTGGGTGCTTTTTACAGTGTAACTGAAATGTTGGCTCTGTGCCACAGCAACCCAAAGTGTTAACAAAGAATTTCTCCCCCAGTGCTGGAGGAGCTCCTATACTTTAAAAAGCTTATGAATTAATTCTCTATATTCATTTTTCCCTAAATAATGCTCCCTATTCAGAGTAATTTTCTCTATTGAATGATAAGAAACTTACCCAAGTATCCTTAAGTGGTTGATTAATCTGAAAGAGATTTAAGTGAAGATACTGTTGTGCACAGCATCTTTCCTAAAATTGTAACCCAAGGCAATGTCCAGAGTTGAATACTGTAACAGCAGCACAAAGATAAATGAAGGGAAAATAGAGGGATGGGAGATTAAGAGGTTTAAGTAAGGCAGTCGAGGTAGTCTACTGCCTGAGTTGAAAGAAGAACGAAGAGAGATCAAATGGCAGGATCTAAACTCACCAAACATGCGCCTTCTCTCAGCCACGTTGCAGGAGGGGAACTAGGTGTCCAGCAGTGCAGCATACGAACCTCCACACTGGTATGGGTATGTACAGGCTCATCTTCTCACTGGGGTTTGCGCAGGAGATGACCGGGTCGTACATAGCTCTCCATCTTTCCTCCACGGAAAGTGGTGTTGAAAACCACAGTTGAAAACTTCTACAGGAGTCCTCAGGGTGAAGGGGACAGAGAAGCAAGAACAGCTATGGAAGTGAAAAATAGAAATACTTCCTTCCTCTTTGGCCACCACTGGCCCATCTCCCTGCTCAGCTCTGCGGGCTGGAGCTTGAGGTCTCCTCTCCTCTCATGAGGGCTTGACCACTGTGGTGGTGGGTTGACCCACAGTGGACCTGAGCACACAGGTTTCTGTTTGGGGTCCCCTGGCCTTCTGCAGGTTCCCCCTGGATTCACAGGGAGCTTGGGGAAATTTGGGGGTTTGCGAGCTAAATGCCAGCATGGATTCTCTGGACAAATTTTGGAGCAAACTCCTGAAGCTAACTCCAGAGAAAAATGCCTTCCCTTTCTCAGGTCCCTCCCATCAAGCTTTGCTTAAGAGGAGCCCTTCCCATTCCCCCAGGATGAACTATGTGCTCTAATGGATGGAGTCTTTATTTCCCCAGCTCTACAGTTAACTTATGTTCTGCAGCTAAAACCGAAAAAATACAGACATGCTGCCTGTGTGTCTGTGTGTGTGGTATACAGGGTGTGTGGGAAGGCAAAATGGTTTCCTTTCCTTCACTATCCAAAATTGGAAAACTCGTGTACAAACTGCATGAGAAGAAAATGAAGCCCCTTTTGAAATAAAATGACCAGAAGAAGGAAGGCAGAACTGCTTGCCCTTGGAGATGTCCACCCCTTGCTTTGGGAAGGACCATTCCTGTTAGAAACGTAAAATATGTAAAACAAAAATAAACTGAATGGCTAGGATAAAAATAACATTTATGTGATCTATGTGAACAGATCTATTGAGTGTCAAAGCTTATTTTAGCTATGGTATTTCAGCATTTGACAGACTAATTGGCTGCATCATTAATTATACAGAAAGCTAATTTAAATAAGATACAAACCAATGCACTGGGTGAGGCTACAGGTTCATCAGTGCCCAGCAATGGATGCATTTTCTTAAGAAAAGAGTGCAAGAAGCTGGTCACAAACAGAAGTAATCCCTCCTGCACTGTACTTCCATGGCTGTGGGAATCAGCCAGGTGTCGAACCGTCATCTTTAAAAGCTACCAATGGACCTACCTTTCATGAGACTGCCTATTACTTTCCTGAAACTATTTCAATGTACTTCCCTAAATAAAAGACAAAAGATTTGTCAATGTGTTTTTAGGAAAGAAAGGTTTCTCTTAGAGGACAGTATTTGTAAACTTGAATAGCTTGTTTACATTGCATTGCTGTTCTAAATGCTCATTTTGCTATTAAAAAAAACCTTTACACATCCACATACATGTGACTGATTCATAGATCATTTTATACAGGTTATGTACATCTTACTTTTGTGTCAAAATGACATATGTATTGTCTATCTACATGCACACAGAAACATAGACAAGAGCTCCACAAACTATTGTAGGGTGCGCTCACTGTCAGGTGCCAACTAAAGGCAGCGCATTTGAAAACCAAGTGCTGTGAGGCCGTCGCGAATAGAGGGAAACCCGACGGAGAGCTCTCCCCCAGCCCCAGAAGTTCCCCGTCATCGCGGAAACCCCCCAAAAACGCGCCGGGGACATGTGCCTTGTGGGCGGCTGCCACCTGCTGGCACCAGGGGACGAGCCCGAAGCGGGGGACAGGACTCCGGCTCCCGGGGCAGGTTTTTCCTCCTTGCGGCTGAGACCCAGGGTCAGGATTTTGTCTGCGCGGTGCCAGAGCTTTCCATAAACCCATGCGCATCACTGAATGATATTATTGGATTTAAATTTTCCTTAATAGCAGCTTCGTAGGCTTTCAAGCGAGGGAGCCGATTGAAAAGGAGCCAGAGTGAAGCGTCCTTTCTTCTTTCTTCTTTCTTTTTCTTGTTAGTTAATAAAGTTTTTGTATTCATCATTCATCAGAAGTCAGCCTGGGAGTGTGCTCTGTTTAAATGCTCTGGCTTTTCACTTAATGCATCCCATCTGTTTCTGAAATAAATTGCAATAATCCGTGTTTAATGTTAATCAATGTATTACTAAATATGCAAATTATATTAAAAGACGTGGTTTGAAAAAGCTTTCATTTGTAAATATGGTAGCTTAAAACAGGAAGCATATCTAAAAGCCATTTAGATACAGTAGCCTAACTCTAACAGTGTGGCTGATTTATAAAGCGGTTTGCAAGTTGATCTTTCTCCCACAAGGGGATATGTAAAACTGTTGCATATCAGATTTTGTTAACATCTGATGGGTTACCGCTAACAGTGTAAAAGCCTAATATTCACAACCATGTCTCTTATTTAAATTAAAGCAATCTTATTCCAGCTTTCTAATTTTTGTGCTCATCCTAACATATGAATTTGCATGAAGAGTTTATGAATCACAGTGAAAGCAATTTGAACAAGCTTTTCAATCAGTGCTACATCTTAGTGCCTGATTTAGATAATTCATTGTCTAAGGGGCTCTTCTGGCCTCTCCCTCTCCTTTTCAGGGGGCCTGGTCTGTCAAGATGATGTGGCCACAGACTCTTCACTGCAGCACCTCACTTCACAGGAGGGCCCTACGCAGGGCCCTTGCGATGCTGCTCCCACCACCACCGTGACACCAGTCCCCAGCTCACAGAGCTCCTAGAGCATTGCTTGTGTTGCTGTGTTAGACATATAGGACAGGGTTGTTTGCACCTGTTGACTTTCTATGGGATGGTGGTGTCGCACATCATGGAAGTGGCATGTGCACAAAGTCTACAGGCAGGACTTGACCCCTGTGCCCAGTTTCTGGACCTGAAGTAGCAGCTTAGTTTGACTTCACCTTTGCAAAGTGATACTCTTCCTTCATGTTGCAAAGCCTGAGGTTTGCCCTCAGCCCTCCAGGGATCTGAGTGATGACACTGTGTTTGGTGACTGAGATTGCCCTCAAGGAATTTTTTTTTTAATCTCATCTAATCAAATTGAAAAAGTTAAAGTAACGATTAGGTCTGGAATGAAGATCCCTATTCATGGAGGATTTATTGACAGTACCTTTGAAAGTACTGTTTAATATGCAAGGTAAACAAATTAAAAATCCCAGCTTGTGGTCCAAGGGCATTCACAAATTAGAAATGACCCTCTACTACTCTA
>JAOXNO010000020.1:27917866-27934042 GCA_028565335.1 Limnodromus scolopaceus
AAAGTGCAAGTTGGATGAAAAAGTAAGATATGGAAGGTTTTTTACCTGATAAATTTGGTAGGACCTACAGCACAATAGCAGTTAGTGGAAGCGAGTTTGTAGTCTAGACTTGTTGGTTTTTGTTTTATGGACTGGCATGCTTTTAAAATGGGATTGGAAATGTATGTTTCTTCCTCCTGTTTTATAAGTCCATTATATTTTGTCCAGCTACAAACGCATGCTATTTTGTGTGGAACATATGGATGTCCTGCTATATTTGACAGTTCTAGCAAACTTGTCTAGAATCTGAGGCACTTGCTGCCTATTTTATAGAAACATCCCAAAGTGACTTGTGCAGATAAGTATCCATGCTAGTGTTGCTTATCAGCTGTTTTCACAGGCAGCTGATCTCCTGTTCAGAAGATGGCAGTGTGCGCATTTGGGAGCTCCGAGAAAAGCAGCAGCTGCCAGCTGAACCGGTTCCAACAGGTTTGCTAGTAGTTGGGGGGTGAAAAGACTATTTAAAAACCATAATGGGAAACCTGGTATTCCCATATAGGAAAGGAGGCTTACAGGCTTTGTAAGAAGAGATAGTATCTTGTGTTCAACCAATAGCTAACAGGTATGGGAGGGAAACTGAAGAAGGCATGAGCGTACACGCCCTCCAAGATCTGATATAGGAAGTTAGAAGGTCCAGCTGAAGCAGTTCTGTGCCATAAAGGTTACTTAGAGTTTACAGTTGTATTAGCTGGTTTAACCAAAATTATGAACTCTCCTGACAAACCTTTATCCTCTGCATCTTGTACTGAATAGTGTTGGATCCTCTGCCATGCAAGAATAAATAGTTGCAGGACCTTGTGAGAAAAGCTAAAGAGAAGTTTACAGATGAGCAGGTGGCACAAAAGAAATGTATTTTCCACATCTCCTCCTTGAACTTGGAATGACATTGGGACACGCTTTGAGGCTGTATCCAACTTCACTTGCATACTATCTCTGGGCATCACAGTCCTCAGGGCTGATTGCTAGTGTTCTAGGAAGCATTTTCCCCAAGTACAGACATTGCCTGTGTAGTGCTTGCTGCTCGTTGACCAAGCCAGCAACTTCCCTGGACGCTGGTAGCTGTGGTCTTGGACAGTTGCCCCAGACAATATAATCAGTGTTATGGACTGGGAACAGTAATGAGCTGTTACTCTCTTGTAGGAATTTTTCAAACTGTGAATAATTTTCTTGATGTATGTTGTCTACCTGGCTGTTCACCTGTTGATGGTAACTTTTGCAAATACCTTTTTGCTGCCTGGGTTGATTTAGAAGCACTTTTTGAGGGGTGTTCTGGCTTCAGTATTGCTGGTGACAGCTGATCTACACAGTTCTGCTTCTGATTGTGTCAAGTGGTATATGGTTTCACATTGGAAATTTGTAATTTCTATGATGGGCGAAATTTGAAAGAAACCATATGCAACAGCGAGACAGGTGGACTGCTATCTATTTGCTCCATTTTTATTCTAAGGAACCTCCTGAGTACCAGTTATCTCCCTAGCACTGAGGCCATGGTCTAGCACACTTCATGTTTTGTGTGTTGATGGGAATGAGGGTAAGAAGAAAGTCTGAAATGCATTGTATACAGAACCTAACTTTCTTACTTCTCTCAGTATTATTACACAGTTCTTCTGAAAGCTGTGGCACAGATGTGTATGTTCTAAATTATTTTCTAAATGGAACATGTGGTGTGGTATCTTTACGCTCCGGTTTGGCTGATAGTTGTAAATCTGAAGGAGGAAGCCAGTGGGCACTATAAAAACAGGCAATTCAGCATCAGAAACTTGCTTGTTACCAGCATGCCAGCACTCTAGTGCTTCAGTGCAGGACACACAGGGGGGAGACTGGCACCTCATTTCTCTCCTCTTTGCACAAGTAATAGAGTAGGAGGACAGAGCAAAGGTAAACACCACTGTCCCACATCTACCTTTGCTGTTCAGTTAGTTCATTTAGGCAGTCCTTGGATTTGTTGCTAAATCTGTGTAGTGTCTCATCCAGGTGAGGAAGTCAACGTGTTTGCTAAATTATGCCTAGTAAGGACAAAAACCAAAGTAGCTATGCCTCCTTCCTCTCTCAAGATGAATAATCCAGATGTAAAAATGCTGCACAGTACAATGCTTCTGTCATTTTGCCATGCAGACTGTCGTGCTTTTAGATTTTAAGTCACTCCTGTAGTTCTCTCTTTAACTAGAGGAAATAAATGATATTTGTGATTTTTGCCAAAACAAAAGATTCTTTTTTTTTTTTCCCAGGGTTTTTTAACATGTGGGGATTTGGAAGGGCCAACAAGCAGGTAAACCAAGCTGCTAAGAAGATGCAGGAGAATACACCTGTGTATTTCTTGGAGCTGGTGGGTGATTTGATTGGTCATTCATCAGCTGTGCAGGTAGGTCAGCTTCAATAAGAACAAGAAAAAGTGAATTTCACTTCCTAGTTCCATTTTGGCAGTGTTACTTAAATAGCTGTAACTGTCTGGCTCTGGAAACTGGGAACACATTGATTGTGTAGTATGTTTTATGAAAACGGTATTATGTACTGACTTAAAGTTCTAATGAGAACTCCAATGCCAACACTGATGCCTGAGGACTGTGTGTGCAGATATGTACATATGTGCTACAGGTAATCTGGTGGGGTACTGGGTTTGTTTACAGACGGCAAACAATACAGCTTGGAACTGTGTGTTTGTTCCAGATTTCATCTTAAGTTCACAATCTAAACAGAGGCTCATATAAAACAAGACCCAGTCAGGAATTTCTTAGCACTCTGTGCTGTGAGCATTAAGGAAGTCTTTTTAATTTTAAATCAGATACCATCCTGTGCTTCTTTCTGCCTAATAGAGTATGGTTTTGTTTTAAATGGCATTTTCCCTCCGCACATTTTTGTGTTTGACAAACCTATTGGAGTAATAAATCACTATTTTACAGTGGACTTCTATACACATTCTTGGCAGGAGCAGGGAAATGGCAGGTAGAGAGAGGTGTCGTCCTGGAGTAGTTTTGCTCACAAGTATTCATGAAACTGACTGGATTTCAGAACTGCTGCTGTCAAAATCTGAAAGCTTTTCACTGATAGCTAAGGTGAACCTTTCTGCTACAGGGATTTCTGCAAGGCTTTCGGTCCCTGTCTGCCATCTTCCTTTCTGAAAACTGTTGAAAGAGGCCCTATTATCAGTATGGAAAATTGCTGTCTGAGAAAGAGGACATAATGTGTAATTCAGCGGGAGGCACAGCAAGGAAGGTGAGAGGCTCTTTGCTGGCATGTTGCACAGCCAAGGAGTAACTGAGATGATGGTGGATGTGATTTCCTGCAACGTTCTACATATGAACAATTCCCTTTTTAAACTCTGGGCAGACTGGAGTCATTGAGGCTGGAAAGGTTGAGTAGTGATGAAGTGTGATGGTCAAAGATGTGGACTTGGCCAGAGTATTTCTGCTGGAACTACATAGCTAGTAAGTGGCTGTTCCCAGAGCAAGTAGGCTGTCGCACAGTCCTTGGCATGAATGCTTCCTCTGGGCAGATCCCTTCAACAAGCTGAAGAGTCAGGACACTGCAAGCATGCCATGGTGGCCTTCTGTGGCCTGATTCCATTGGCTGTTGTGTCAAACTGCAATTAATGGCTAATTTTAGGCAGCCTTGTGGAGGTCTCTGAAGTCAGGTATGACTATGTGACTTGTCAGCTCCGTTGCTCTTACAAAATACCTCCACTGCTGATGTGCTTTCTCCTGCGTTGCAGTTCTTGCTGGTTTGACTTCCTCTGTGTGACAGGCACATGCTGATGTCTGTCACAGTTGTTTACTCTGATCCTTCCAGGCCTGGTGATGGTAGCCTGTGGTGTTGTGTGGGAAGGGGACAGTGTACCCAAGTGAATAGAATAGTGGCTTCTGTTCCTAAGAAATCAGGAGATCAGAATTTGCACAAGTCACTCACTTTTCAACTGCTGACTTGGAACAAATTTCTTTAATATTCTGTACTTTAGCTTCTCTCTCTGTAAGGCTGCTTTACTGCTTTTTCCAAACTGACGTCTTTCAGTGGGAAGTGCTGTTTAAGAGTTGTGGTTATGTAAGGATTTTTTGATATCTCAAACATAGAAAGCATACATTGTAATTTTGCATACCTGTGTTCAAGCAGAACCATTTCAGAACACATGTGTTTGTTTAGTCCAGCTGTACACTAAACATTTAGGCAACCTGACAACCTCATGTGAGTGTCGTGGTAGTAGTAATCATTTCATTGCAGATGTTCCTGTACTTTGGTGAACTGGGACTGGCGACATGCTCTGCTGACCACCTCATTATTTTGTGGAAGGATGGTGAACGAGAATCTAGACTCCGCAGTTTAACACTATTTCAAAAACTGGCACAAAATGGTGATTTGCAGCGCACATTTTAAGTTGCTCAAATACAGACTACATACACATAAATTGGATGTGTATTAAATGTGAGTATAAAAGAAAGTCTGAGCTACTGGGAATGTGACTACCAGTAAGGTTTACACTTAATGTCATGTATTATATTGTAATTGTACTCCTAAAGGAGTGTTTTGCATGTTGAAACTTGCTTTTGGCTTACACTTCCAGTAGAAATTATGTTCTCTTGAAAGACTGATGATAATGATGACTCATTAAATAGCTTGTAATATTTTTCCTAGTGTTTAAAAAACATGTTGGGTGGATGTCAAAATTAAGATTTGTGAAAATCCTTAGATGGGTCATAACTAAAGCAGTTGGTGGCATTCCACAGTATTATGTGCAGAAAGGAGGCACAAAATAAAGCATCTCAGACTTCCAGCTTTATGTAACTTATTTCTTGAAGCTAATCTTTGGTCATTGGTGCCTCAGGTTTATGTAGCTACATAAAAACCCAAAAGAAACAGTTCTCAAACAGAACTTTCGCATTTGAAGTTACTATCCTGCACCAAAAGTAAGAGCAAGAAAGAAAAGTAAGCAATACCAGTTTTGTCAGGTTTAAATTTTTGGCAAAGCAAGGTGTTGACATACTGCTTGCTTCCAGTAGCTGCAGTTTTGGTGTGGGTTAATCGACACTACTGGAGTTTGTAGAGCACTGTTACCGTGGCTAGCATGAAGTGAGATTGGTTTAGCTTAGCATTCATCAAATTAATTTATATCTAATAAAAAGCACTGGCCTTACCGTGGATTTTCAGGATGTAAAATACTATCTTGAGCAGTAGCACTTGATGTGTTCAGTACTAGCAAAACACTTTTGCCAGATCAATACTAAACTCTCAGCTAAGGTTTGACTGCAAAGAAATCTGCACCAAGTTTGTAAGGATAAATAGTATTTTTAGAGTTTTAAAATCAAAAGCCTCTTAAGTACACAATGCTTTTTTCATCAAGTCTGAGATAGCAGCAGTTATGTGCAAGCTAAACAGGAGTAGGAAAAACCCCAAACTGAAACAAAAATGACAAACCAAAGCGACAAAAACCCAAAAGGAAAAAAAAAGTGAAGTTAAACGCAGAACTGATACAAAGTAGTTGAGAAGGAAGAAAAGATAATGGGTGCTAAGTCACCATTGGAACAGAGCAGAGCTGGAGAAGCGGGGAGTTTGGAAACTTAGTGGTCCTAAAGCCATGTGGAAGAGAGTGCCGCTGTCTTCAGTCTATTCAGAAGATCCAGCACTTTAACAGTTTAGGAGTGAGCGTTGTGTAGCTTTTCAGTGCCATCTCTTCTCTTTGAATTGATGAGAACTGTTTTCAGTACAGGAGATAATGGGGCTGTAATTCCAGACTTAAGATCCAGCAGCTGCAGTAATTAAAATTAAAACAAAGGGCTAAGCAGATCCTGACAAGCAGAAGCAAAAGGAGGAAGCTCCAGCTTCCTAGAAGAAACAAAAGAGTCTTTTAGACCTGTTTCCCTCAACCCCTGTGGGCGCCTGATTTCCCCCTACCACCCAGAAGCCATTCTTTGCCTCTTGACTCTTGCCTCAATCATAGAATCATAGAATGGTTTGGGTTGGAAGGGACCCTAGAGATCACCTAGTTCCAGCCCCCCTGCCATGGGCAGGGACACCTCCACTAGAGTGGGAAGGCAGGGCAGAGGGACAGTAAAATTTTGAGCTGTATTTTTTTTCTCCACTTTAATCAACTTGTATAACTAATCCTATTTGAGTGTAGAGCTCAAAATGGCATATTTCAAAAACAAAAAATGGGTGGAGAAGTTGTGAAATTACCCACTCCTTTCAATTTAGGAAGTCAGTATTAGATCTTGAGTTGTGTGTTCTTTGCTCAGAGTGGCTGTGCTACAGACCAGCATAGGAAAGGTGTTTGGATTACACCTGATAATAATATGCCTTTCGGTTTATGGTATTAAACTTGTGGGAGGAAGGCATGAGCCTTTCTGCCTGTCAGTCTGCATTGTTCCAGGTTGTCTTCATCAGCAAGTGTTGCATTTTTGGTTACCCCAGTGCAAGCTGGGGACATCAGTTCCTCTGGCTCTTTTTTTCCTTCTTTCAATTGAGATGTAACTGTTTAGTTTTATATAAAGTGTGTGTTTGCACATTGCTACTAAAACTTTACAGCGAAAGCTTATGAAACTTAGGGTTGTTTTTTAGATGCTAGTGCTGTCATCAGCTAAAGATGATGTTCCTTCTTTCTAGTTTTTTATTATCTCTTCTTCCTATACCCTGAGAACGATTTCATTTTTATGTGACTGCTTTTAAGTGAGAAACAGACCTATTTAACTGAGCAGTTCTAGTCACAAAACTCACTGTGCATTTTACAGGGATGTAATTCAGCTCTAAATAGTCCTACGTGTGTATAAATATTTTTATCTATCAAAAGTGCATTGTTCTCAGATACACTCCATTTGTTATAGATCTCCCAAGGGTCTCTTCCTTTAAAGATGGTTGAGTTCAAAGTATTAAATTGAGTTCTTTATTTTACAAATGAACTTTGATCGTAACAGTGAACACAGTAAGGCTATGCTAGCCTACTCCTGTTAAATCAGAGTTTGTCACTTGCTGGTGGGAAGTGCAGAGAGCAAAATTAGGATAAGCAGGTTAGAAATGTTAACTCCACCTTTGTCCTTTTAAATTTCTTTTTCCATCTCACAGTAACATAGAATTCCATATGTTCACATCATGAAACTAAGTATCTTTGTCAGACCTACCCTTTGTGCTTGTACAGCTCTGAGGTGGCTGTTTTACGTGTCTGCGCACTGCCAATGGCATGAAACAAGCAGCTGTTGGTCAAGTGGACAGGTTAGAGACTAGGAGATCTGACACAGCTGGCAGATGATGATTAATCTATTCTGGCTTCTTTGGCTCTTAAAGAGGACATGACTCCAGATAAATTACTTTTTTGCTTAGTCTCTGACTGCAGGAAGAAACACGGGATCTTGCAACAAATACACTGATTCCACATTAATGCCTTAACTCATGAACCAGAACTGATGCTAACTTTATTTCTTAGGTTCCTTCCACCATTCACATTTTCTTCCTTGTGACAGAAGTGTGACAGAAATAATGAGCTGAAATGTTTTACATGGATGTGGTCTTACAGTGTTGCTGTATTTAATGAATTAAATTAAGATGACAAAGCTTTGAGTCTTGTGAAGTTCTTTTCTCTAATGCAAGCTGCAGTACGCGTTCAGTTGTCACAATAGTTAAGGTACAACCACCGAGAGCGTTAGTTCTAAATAAAGGGATGGTAAAAGCAAACGGTTTACAGTTTAAAAACAAAGTTCAACTTATCTGAATAAAAATCCATTGAAGAATGTTCAAATAGATAATAAGAAAGAATGAATAAACATACTTCACCAGAAACACCATTCTTCAAATATACACAATGTAGCATTTTAATGCACAGCAACCTGCCTTAGCTATGACAAAAGTAAGGTTCTATTTGAATTCTAACAAAAATATAGCTTATATACATTTCTTTGCACATACATTTTATGAATGTTTCCTTTTGTTTCAGAACTTGGTACAAAACATACAAAAAAGGTTGGCACGTTATGTAAGCTACCTGCGGTAAACAACAATCATTGTCACTTCTCTTCCACAGCAATCTAAACTGTTTTGGTTTTTTTTTTTCTTTTTCTTTTACTGGATTCAATCGTGGTTCAGCAGAGGGGGGAGGTAAAGAGTGTGTCTGGAGACCTTTCCTTTTAATAAGCAGTGGACTGCTTCTTCAGCTGCATCCACTGCTTTGATGCTCTTGCCTGCAGCCTGGAGTGCACAGTGTTAAAAATCAGCAGCTCTGCTAGTAATTATTAACTGAATAGTCTGAGAAGAGGCTAAAACTTGAGCTCATGTTCTGCATGTGATTAAAACAAGATGTACAAAAATACGCATTTGTGCTTTGGAAGCTTTAGCATAAATTTTGTATCTTAAAACTAATGAAAAACTACGTTTGATTTCTAACTTATTTACATCTTTTGAAATACTTTTTACATCACAAAACAAACCAGGAATTTTATTAGGAGGCAAAAAGCAGTACAAATTATAATGCTTTTATAAATTATGACCCGGAAACTTGTTTTTTTAAAAAGTGAGAGGTTCATCCTAGAAGTAAGTAGGACAATATATGGACTTACTGTAAAATTTAGATCAGTTTAATAAAATTGATGACCTGGTGTACAAACACCACTGTATAAAAAAGGATGTTGGTCAAGTGCCACAATGTTTTTTTGTGTAAAATTTGATGAAACATTGCATGGTAACATTTCTAACATGGCAGAGAAACATGTGGATGGTACCCAGTTATACAGAACATGCTTGTTTTCCTCTGTTATATGACCAATTTTAAGGGAGTTTGGCTTGGACTAAGATTTTATATGGATAAGAAAGAAGAGCGACCAGGTGGTGCTCTGAAGGATAGTTTCTGTAGTAAGAAGGTTGTTTTGGATAGTGCAGAGTTTGTTTTATACTGCATCCAATTTATCAAGGTTTACTTGTTCTACTGTGAGTGTTCTCTTTAGCACTGTGATTCAGAGAACTGAAGAACATGGATAGAATTGGAGCAAATTTATGTTAGATAAGTGGGTAGTTTTTATGCATGTTTGTCAACCTATTCTTACTCTACTGGTGACTAGATTACCCCTCTCTCTGAGGAACAGTTGTGGGAAGTGTTATTGAGTACAGTTCTATCAATTAAAAGATTTGACCAATGCATATTCAATATTAGAAATTGGTTTCAGAAGTACACAAAATGTTATTTCCAAAGAGCACTTTTTCATTTGTGGATTATGTAGCATTTTTGAAAACATTTTTCTGTAAAATTCAGAGAAGCTTAAAAATGATGAATAAAATATCTCCTCCTTGCCACGCAGTCTTAGTTTCACTGGAAAGGAAACACCATCCCTCTTATAGCCAAGTCAGTAAGCGATTCACAGTGAAACTGGTAGATCAAGAGGTCTGTTTTTCTTGCCTTAGTGTCAGTTGTTGTTTTCTGAGGGGAGCCTGAGACTCTTGCACTTTAACTCATCCAGCATTTTCCAGTGTTTGTAGTTATTAGCCAAGTGTTCCATCAAGACAGGCAGATGTGCAAATGCTGAAATTAACAGGACAGAGAGTTGTACTATGTGTACAAAACAGGCAGAAGAACAGCCCAACCTCATCTAAAATTTGTGTTCTCCTAGTCTCTTTTGTTAGCTAATGCTAAAAGGGGAAAGATTTTTTTCAGTCTGTTTCTCTTTCAGGCAAATCCCTTTCTTAATGTATGGTAACTTTATTAAATTATGCTAACGCGCAACCACTGGGTTCTCAGTTTCTGCTGCTCAGAAGAAATACATTGCTAAAGGAAAAAAATGATATAGGTGAAAAAAAGCTTAGTTATAAGCTGTTATTCCTTCCTTCTTCACATAGCTTGTCTGGGAAGTGGTCAATTTTCATAAAGCCAGTGGTGTGTGCAGTGAAACGGGCTTCAGCAGCATCATTGCTTAGATCCTGTGCTGTACTGCTCATGTATGGGAACAGCCCCTGAAAAGAATGCACTCAAGGCCGGTTTGAGATTATTCGTTTCAGTCAGTAGAAACCTCTGCCTCAGAGCAAGGAAGAAAAAAAGCAAGTGTACTTACCATCCCACGCATCGAACATATCTGTTATAAAATAATCAATGAAGGAAATTTGAGACTTGGGGATGCTGCAGGTGTTTCTATCAAATACTGGCATTACAACAGGCAGACCCTGTCTCTTCTCTTCATCAGTCTAAGAAAACAAAACTCCAGTTAGTCCCTAGAGCTTTGCTGGCTTTTGTGCTGGAGTAGCAAAGGCCAGGGGATTAGATAAGTTGTAGTAGGAGACGTGAGACAAACCTCAGAACCCCTAAGGTGAACTGCTTTAGTTTCATGTGCTTTATTTTGTCTGGAACAGGGACTGAAATCAACATCTCTTGCCTTTCACAAGTACTCTATTACTGTGGGGCTGTGATTGCTCTTGGCTGCAGCGAGACAGAGCGCTCTAATCTGGTGATTAGGGCACACCAGCTAAAAATGGAAAAATGGGGTTGCAGAGTCCTTTAGCCGAGGAGAGGTTTGAGCTCTCCTTTTCCCACATCTCTAGTGCCTGTTTCAAACCATTTGGCTTTTAATTAAGAGGGAAGTTGCTGTTGTTGCTTCTTGTGCTCGTATCGGGTTATAAAATGAACAGAAGTAAGGGTACGCCTTTCAACTCTGTGCCCGCAACTGAGAGGGGTCTGGTTTTGTTGCACTCGGTACAGTGGAGGAGCCGGTCACCTCAATAATCTTGGAATTTAATTACAAAAAAAACCATTTTAAGTAATACAGGCAGCACCTAATGCTGGAACTGGGCAGCAGTGCAGTCCCCAAAATTACCAGATGATGTGAGTGCAGAGCAGAACAGTTCTCAGCACCTTGCATTGCTGCAGTTAGGCTGCAGCAATTGCCTAAGATTGGCAGTTTAAAGCTGACTCATGATACCTGGACTGCTAGGGAGATGCAACCTAAGTGATCCTTGCCTAAGAAGTGATCACATTTATTCACTATGATTAAAATGGAATTCGGGCATGTCCCAGGCACTAACTACTGTATTGTTACAGTAATAGCTAACTATCATGGCTATGATCTGAGTTTGGATGGTAGGCATGCCCGCTTTTCTGGCTGCAGTCATAGCTGATGATTTCCACACCATTAGTGACAAATAAAAGCTAAGAATCTATCAGTTGTCCAAATAAAGAACTAAGAAAGCGTTTCATTTCAGGAAGCTGGTGCATTTGTGTTAGAAAAAGTGAATGTTAAGAGAGGAAGTTGAGCTTCCAGTTCTGTCCGGTAGAGTTCCCATGTGATAAACATTACAGTGCCCACATGCTGGCATTACTGGCCCGAGCACCATCTGCGTGACAAGAGTTCAGGTGCCATCGCAGAAGAGGAAGGGCCAGCCCGATGGGCTGGCTCAGGGCCCTCAGGGCCAGCTGAGGGCTTCACTGGGCACAGATCTTCATGCTCTCTTCAGGGAAGGTATTGGGACTAGAAGCTAGAACAGTGGCAATCTTGAATCTCAGCCAATTAAATTGGCTGAGGTTAGTGAAATCATTTTGGTTTGGTCAGATGGAGAAAGTTGAAAGTGTAAAACCTCCTTTCCACCACTCTGTACTGCAAGCTTCATGGTAAGCGAACTAGCTTAACTTTGACTGGGGTGAATTCTCTGCATGAAAGTGAGGGGACAGTTCTGACTGGGGACAAAAACCTGGACTCCATAGGGATGCCAGGCAGACCCCGTACAGAACAGCATACCGGCCAATGTGCACACAATGTTTCTTACATAACATAATAGTAAAATATAAAAAATGTACATACCTGTGCAAAATATTCCTCTGAAATCCTCCCTGCCCATTCGATACATAGCTCTAGGGGGCGACATGGATTTGCTACATCCGCACATTTAATCATCATACGCTTGATCAGTGTCTGGTTATCTGGAAAATTCTTTATGTTGGCTGTACATTCACAGTCGCTGCCTTCGCTCTGTAGAAGAGAGTTGGTTACAGGGACCGGTGCCAGCAGGAGCGAGGGCATCATTATCAGCTCCACTGCACCTCGGCAGCAACCCAGCACGATGCCTTCTCGTTTCACACAGAGCAGCAGGAACTCAGAGGAGAAAGTTATGTCTGAGGACAGCGGCCTTGCTAAGTAACTAATGATAGCCTCATTACAGGAGACAGTTGTGGAGATTATCAGAATTAATAGCGAAGTTTGTGAAATACAGGAGTCGCAGGCTCTTTATCAGCTAGGGTGAGTTACCCTCCTCTGCATCCCAGCCTTTCCCTCTTGGAACAGGACCAGGGCAGAGGATGCGCCCACTGACTGCAAGCTGATAAACCGTCCTCCCTGCTGGGTGTTTAAATCTGGGAGGGCTGCTTCATTTAGGTGAGTTTCTGTAGTTTGGTTTTCGTTCCTAGATGAGAAAACTGAGGCAGGCACAGGTGGGTGAAGTGACTTGCACAACTGACTGTTTCTTTTACAGGCAGAAGGGCAGGTCTGTGCCATTCAGCTCCAGATTGTTTGCAAATAAAACTGCCGCCTTCGTGCTGTATTTTGAGCCCTCAGCCTGGAATACTTGTTGCTCTTAAGTTACGACCTAGGATGAAGTCTCAGATAATTTATGAGATTAACAGTAGAAAAATGCAGGAGTGGCAGACTGACCGCAGAAAGTCTCTGTTGCTAGGCAGTGAAGCACCAAACTGCTTATTGACTGCTCTGGAGACCAGGTGGAGGGGACAGAGTAGTTGTTACAGGTCTGCTGTGGCATCATCTTCTAGGTCTCGAACAGTTTAGAGGGGCACAGGTATATTATGTTCCTTATTGAGTAATAAAAAGCCTCTACCTCAGCTCATCATGGCATTAATGCTATTCTCAAAATAATATATTTGTGTAATTATGGCCTCCCTTCACCTCTTAATTCAACTCTTGAATCAAAAATTGAACATAAATACTTTTTAGGACCACAGCTAAATTAATGTCATCATGGTTTATGGGTAGATACTTTGCAGTTACTCTTGCCAATTCATGCATTAATCTTCTAACTTTATGTTTAGCAGTTAATTTTTTTTTTCAGCATGGGTAGCCCAGCAAAGAGCTGCCAAATTAACCCTGCTCCTTAACTGCTGTTCAAGATCAAAAATAGGAATAGCCACTGTTAACAATAAGGAACAGAACAACCTAATACTGGGGAAAAATACAAGTGGTTCTGTGCTCCAATTTTACCGCTCTCCAACTCTTGTACATTTTAAAATAGTCTCTTCTATAAACCAGTAAGATAAAGAAGAGTGAGCCGAAGACAATGTCTTCTACAGGTTAGAAAACCTGATTGCAGTAGAACGTATGGAGAGCATTTGAAAGCGCTTTAGGAAGTGCTGGAACAAACACATTCCCGTGATAAAAGGGAGCCCCCCCGAAATGTCTTTGGAGCTTGCAAGCACTATGGTTTCAGTGAGGCTTGTGAATCTAACTCCTACATGCCAATGTGGGGATGCCAGAAAACGAAAGACATTTAAAAAAGGTGGAGATGGGGTAAGCATTTCAGAAAAATTCTTAGCCTGTCAGAGGGAGAAATGAAGCACTGTGAGAAGCCACATTTCCCAGTGACACCTCAGAGGGTTTTTTTAGAAAGTGGTGGAACAAGCTGCTATCTGGTCCACATGTAAGCACAGAGAAATCTAAGAGCAGGTAATGCCATGCCACCCAATGTGGCCCTTCTGTCCAGTTATGGAGAATGGACAGAAGCTGCTTTTGTTTATTTTTAATATCCCTGGCATTTTTTTTTCATTGTTTCTAACAAAGCATTGTTTTCACTAAGGTGTGATAAGATTTTCTTTGCTTGGGTGAGTAACACTCTCCTGGAGAACCCTGTCAGTCACTGAGTGCTCAAGCTGGAAAGGTGACAAGAGACGGTAAAGAGGGGCCTGGGCTGGGAGTCTCAGAGGCATCTTATGAAATATACCCTGGGTGGCTGTGTAGCGTTAGGGTGTACAACAGACAACAACAGACGGGAATAAAGTTACATCTTCTGGTACAATCTTTTGTTTTGGACGTCTCTTGGTACAATCAGGAATGGGGATGGGCTGGAAAGGAATGGAGTTATTCCTTATGGCTTGAAGACTCCAGACACAAAACTGCCAGGGCAGATTCCTCAGCTACAACCCCAGGCTTAGGCAAATCCCACTGTTTGGAAGCAGAACTGTAGGCACAAGAGTTGACCTGGCTCCATGCACAGAATTTGGCATGTACAAAAGCAGCCAGCCGCATGCTTAGTGAACAGCAGGTGGCTTTGAAACCAAGGCTTGTAAAATATTTAAATGAGCTAAGGGTAGAGACAGGCTTAGAAAGAAAAAAAGAACAGTAAGTTTTCATACTTTAAGGTGTGAGGTCTCAAATCCAATTGTGTGGTTTGGGTACTACCACACTGCAAATTAATACAATGTGAATGAAAATGCTACTTGAAGTTATCTTGGAAGAACTTCACTGGAAAGTATAAAGGCATAAAGTCCTGCAGGCACTTACATGTGAGCTGGTCTCCTCAGATGCCATTGGCTTGTTGATGCTGTTCACAAACTTGTTCACGTGCTCAAAGTGCTTCGTCATCTCTGTTGCCAAAACCATATCAATAATGGCCTGGCGCAATGTCCGGTAGTGATTTCTAGGAAAGAGAAATATTTCCTGCTCACAGGCCTGCCAGGCAGAGCTCTGTTGTTTCTTCACCCTTGCCCAGACAGCGCTGCAAAACACTGCTTGGGTGCTCATCCATCTAAGCCAGCACCTTCAGAGCTATGAATGATCTAGGATTGGAGGAATGGCCTAGATCATTCCTCTCTGGGTTCCTGCAGCTCTGAGTTCCTGTATTGCCTTTTTTTTGTTATTTTTACTTAATGAAAACCAATCCCCTGAAGTCAATAAAACTTTACAATTTGATTTCATAACGCTGCAACACTAAGACACCTTCTCCAGGAATGGGACCGACACATTTCCATCTCACTCTATGTTATCTTGGAACTCAAATCTCAGGTTTTTCAGAAAACAAGAGTTTTGGGTGTGTGTGTGTGTGCGCATGTAGAGAAATTCGTTACTTGCTTGAGCTCAGGCCCTTTCCCCTTCAGACCCCTTTACCACCCACCCATTCCCTGCAAAAGCTCAGATGATGCAGTGGGAACTCCCAGGCTATGTGCATGTCCAGCGGCAGGGCTCCTCCAACTCTCCCAGAGCTTCAGCTCCATCTGCTACTACCCCTTTCTGTCCCATGTGAATGCAGCAGTGCCAGCAAACATGTGGTCACACGTAGACACAGCATGCAGCGTCTGGCTGCAATGTAAAGGCAGAGGGTCAAGATGCAGCCTTGAGGCTGCCAACTAGACCATGCCGATGTAATCTATAAAAGATTATTAAACATCTCCTTGTGCTTCTGAAAAATGCAAATCGGAGGTCAGGGGGGAAAAATTAAAGCCTTTTAAAAGATCATGTCTACATAGGATTCTGGAAGAGGTTAAATATTAATGTCTCCATATTTTCTTGTTTAGGAGGTAGGCTCTCAATCTGCCGCAAACTAAAATCCACGCACAAGGAATCTACGCATGCACACCCCCCTTCTGCAGCAGACCCACCTATCAATATTCTTGAAAATGTTGCATTTGCTGTCTTTAGTTGTAAGCTGGAAAGCTAGTGCCGTGTGATGACTCTCTAATACAGCTGTATCGTTGTAAAGGACAGCCAGTTCGCTGCCTGCATTGCACAGGAAAGAGTTGGTCCGTCCAGGGTGGTCTACGTCATGAATGGTGGCAGCTATTAACGCAGCCACCTCATCTAAATGGTCAAGGCTTCCCTACAGGAAGAGAGAAAAATTATGAAGTGGCACAAAAATTACAGTAAATAATTTCTGATCATTTCCAGGTACTCACAAATATGCAAGTGTAAGCTTGAGTGCAGGGATTCCACCTCCTTGCAATTGTTTTCTGCTCAGCAGATTACCTGCTCCAAAACTCCCCTCCTACCCTTACCCAAACCCTCTTTCCTTAATGAAGCTTTTTACCGTGCTGTCACCTAAGCAGTATCTTTGGATTAAAACCTCTAATGGTGGATGGATCCTCTAGTGGTAGAGAATCACAGAATCATAGAATCAACTAGGTTGGAAAAGACCCTTGGGATCATCAAGTCCAACCATCTACCCTACTCTACAAAGTTCTCCCCTACACCATAT
>JAOXNO010000020.1:27934142-27962630 GCA_028565335.1 Limnodromus scolopaceus
TGTTGCAGCTTGAATCCATTCCCTCTTGTTCTATCACTAATTGCTTGTGAGAAGAGACCAGCACCAACCTCTCTACAATATCCTTTTAAGTAGTTGTAGACAGTGATGAGGTCTCCCCTCAGCCTCCTCTTCCTCAAACTAAACAGTCCCACTGTCCTTCTACTTTGTGTGGTTGCCTGAATGCCTCTGTACCGACCCTATTCCTACACAGCTTGTGTGTTTTAGGACAGCATGGGGTAGGATAAGATAGGATAGTTTTCAGTTGGAAGATCACCTAGCCCAACTGCCTGGCCACTTTAGGGCTGACCAAAAGTTAAAATATTTTGTTAAGGGCATTGACTGAATGCCTTTTAAATACTCACAGGTTTTGGGCATCGACCACCTCTCCAGGTAGCCTGTTCCAGTATTTGACCACCCTCTTGGGAAAGAAATGTTTCCTCATGTCCAGTCTAAACCTCTCCTAGCACAGCTTTGAATCATTTCCACAGGTCCTATGACTGGATACCCAGGAGAATCAGCAGCTCCCTCTCCAAAACTTGCACAAAGCTTTATTTAAAGAGCTGTTACTAACAGCCAGTTTCCAAGAGATAGCGAAGAGTCAGGTTTGTCCCCCCTCTTGTTGCTGCTTAAAAAATGTAAATTCCTGATGTGTATAAACAGACTTTAGAGAAACTGTGTGGGCCTGCAGGCATCACAGGAAAAGACTTCAAGGGCAGAGCGACTTTACGAAGCCAGGGCCATTATTTAAGTAGACATCTGACTTTTGAATGACACACATAAAATTGTAAACATACTGAAGTCCCAGCCCAAAGGACTACTAGGTGCTGGTTATACCTTAACTCTCTCCTTCCCGAGAAAGAAGGCGGTAGCATGCAGGACATCTGCTGCGTGTGTGGAGTTGTGGTATGAGTTGGAGGAGTGGTAGTTGGCTTCAATCACCTGCAGCCATGCTCGCAGTGTTGCTTCCGAACAGTTTAAAAACTCACAGACCCCAAACCGGGCAAAAACTTTTAAGCCCAAATACACTAATGGCCTGAAAAACAATAGAAGAGAAAAGCACAGCTGTAAAATAGGTACTTCTAAAGAGTGGTGGTTTTGACAAAGAAATCAACAAGACCTTAAAAATAAAAGGCAGGGGCAGAAATGGTAAACATTTTTAAATAGCACACCTATAAACTCTCAAAATCCTGGGCAAGGTTACAGATTATTACATCTGTCACCCTTTCAAACACTACTTTAATGTTTTGTATATTATATATATCTTTTTTATATCTATTTATTTATATATCTTCTTGTAGGAACAGTGCAGTTCCATTAGAGTTTCTCCAATTCTTGTGGCTTCAGGAAAAAAATCTAAAATGCTCGAGTCTTTTGTGTTTTTAGTATCAATCAAAAATAGATATTTTTTTTCTGAGCAGAAGAAGCAGACTTTGAACATGACATGGGCATGCCCCAAAGGGTAAAAAGCCCTAAGACAAAAAAAATCAAATATTTACTGCTTCAAATAATCCTGTGACTTTAGTGCATCCAGATTTCTACTTCCTGACTATTTGAAGCTGGCAATACGCAAAGTATATCGATGCTTCTCAGAGCAGCTTTTAGCATGAGGTTACTATTTCATGTGAACTCTTCTAGCTTTTGGAGGACTGGATCACTTTCTAGAGCTGAGGCAGGAGTCTGCCTTTGGTAACCCCTATGCCCCTTGAATTCGAAATGCCAACAGGCAGCGGGTAACTCTGCTGTCCGTGTGGGGGTGTGGGTGGGTGGTATGGGCTGGACAAAACAGAAATAGTGTGTTCTGAATCCTACCAGCAGTGATCTCCCAGCTGGAGGAGGAATTTGATGTCTGGTGAGTGTAATGCTGGGGAGGACAGCAATGAGTCTGTGTGTGAAACAGTAAAAAGGGTAAAATCCTGATCTTGTTGGTCCCTGAATCCAAGTCCTCTCTGGGCTGTCTTTTACTCTGTGTTGCCTGTGACAGGGTCCTATCTATCTATCTATCTATCTATCTATCTATCTATCTATCTATCTATCGCATTTTTCATTCCTGCAAGCTGATCTACAGGGCTCCTGAGCTGAGAAAGGCATTACTAAAAGCCAATCTGCAAAATAAAACCAGGCAAATGCAAACTCCAAAAATGGCCATTTGCTTCAGAGTACAAGAGAACAAGTAGTCTCTCCAATTCTTTGCATCCTGAAATGAAAATCACTGTTCTCTGTGAATGGCATGTTTGGTTTTGTGGTCTGCATGACCTCAAAACTACCGGTGTCTTCTTTCATTATAAGCTTGAAAATCTCAGGCTTTTGATCCTGTCACTGGTTTATCCTCCATCGCAGGTTTTTATCCCTATAACCAAAAGCCGCAGTTGCCTCAGAGCTTCCTAAATCATAGGGTGATTTAGGTGAGAAAGGGGAGAGGTTTGCTTTTTCCAGCATGACCATTTGCGCATCAGCAGGAAAAAGAAGGGGCATCTGTGGGACATCCAGCATGTAACAATACCAGACTGTGCCAAACAGTGTCACCTGAACAGAGTGGATGGGAGTCAAACAAGGTAAAAGTTGAACGAGAAACAATCCTGGAGGGCTGCAGACACTGTCAGGGAAGACAAGAAGTCTGCACGGGGCTCTCCATGGCCTGTGCGTGCATCTTGACCGTGGCGTGTGCCTGGCCTGTTAAATGGGACAAGTGGTATCAACACACACACAGTAAAAGAAAGACACCTCTCACAGATTTGCTGTGCCTTGCATCAGTTTTTCCAGACCAGAGTGTTTTCTGCTACAGCTCCTCAACAACCTTTTTGTGGGCACCCAGGGAAAGGAGTCCAGTACCTTTTATTTGTAACTGCCTCCAACTCAAAAATATTGAAGTCCCAGCTTTCCTCATTATCCAGGAGTTGTGCGATACAGGGCGGAACATCATTGATGGTGTTTGGCACTGAAAGGTGACTATGGCTCAGGTTCATATCTGTTGAAATGGAATTTGGGAATTACAACATTTCTGGATTATTTCTCTCTCCAAACAAGCAGAATTCCATTTTGAGAATGACTCTTTTTCAAGAAAAACAACTCTTTTCCTTACATAAAAAACTCTGTAAAAGACTGCAATGTGTATGGTTTATGCTATTACAGAGGATTTGGACAATCAAAAAGATGGGAGAACATTTCTTTGAGTGACGATTTAGTTTTTTCCTGGTCTGAATTTCTACATTTTGAAATATGCTATTTTAATTATTTGAACCTGCCTCAACTCCAAAATGGAGGCAGTCTGGCACTTGTTCTACAGTCACTTAGACAACCATTTCCAGGAACATATATCCCACTGCAAATTAGCCTGCAGCCCTATACCACTAGCATCTACAAAAGAAGTCAGATGTGCAAAGGGAAGTTTAAAATGGTGGCTTACTCTTAGAGAACACATACTCGTTTCCTGACAGTCTTCTCAAACCATCCTGAAAAAGCAAGTTTATTTTAAGTTTTAGGCAGAGTATCCATGCATCATTAATTACAAAATTAGGTAGTGTTCCTGTGTTCTAAAAGCACTGCAACTATTGTAGCACTACCGGACCCATCCTTTTTTTAAGGTCTTTTGAAACAGACATGAAAGAATCTAAGGAATGCAAGTATGAGATCTCCAGAAAGGATATTATTAACTATATAGTGTATTGCCCTCCTTGACCCTTTCATTCACACCTGCTGGATTTCATCATTCAAATTATCCACTATCATCTTTTTTTTTTTTTTTTTAAATATTAATTTAACAAGGATTAGCTCATTGTATGCTAAAACATTAGGTAAGCCATGATGAAATCTAGGCAGTTTTTCTCTGGCGGACTGCGTTGCTGCTCTACCAGGACCAAAGTCTGAACCTGATTAAAGTGACCTCACTCTTACACTGTACGAGCTGTAGAGCAATCCCTCTAGTCCCATCTAAGCTTCTAGGCTTTCTAAAAGGTATCTCCTTGGGACAAATGAGATTGGATGATAGAGTTTCTAGTGTCAACATGTTCGCTTATGCATGAGGGTGAACGCACCCAATGAACTGAGGAGTGGCCACATCTTACTACATCTTGGTGCCTACTGTTAGTAGAGAGGCCAAAATACTTAAGTGAAATGGCGAGGAACTATGAGTCCCCTTCCCACTGCTTATAAAATTTTTGCAAGCAGAGCACTGAACTGTGATCTAGGACACTGGTGGCAGTCATTTCATGCTCACTAATTTTACTCACAGTCATCAGACCTCCAACAAGATCACTTGTGTGAGGATCTTCATCTTTGGTACCTAGCTGAGGGGAGTAAAGTTCTGTTGTCCGGAGGATTTCCAGAACTCTGTCCAAGGCCTCTGCTACTGTGATGGGGCTGTTTTCCTGGGCAGCATTGATTATGTTAATAACCTGAAAGCAGATTAAGGAAGCAGGCTAGGAAGAGTGAATGGCGCTTTTGTCCTTTCTTATTACAAATTATTTATTCTTCGCTTGATTATGCTACTTCCCATTTAGCAAATGCTATGTAATTCCCCCCAGCCCTATAAGTACAACTCTGAAAATGTAAATTTGTGCTCTGTTTTCCTGGTATCCACCTGCTATTTATAACCAGAAAACTCCTGGGAAGTGAAAGCAGAAGGCCGTGAAATATCTGAAATATTTGCAGGTGGGTAGATCAAAAACTAGGCATGTTCCAGTCCTTCAACATAGCTGGGGCTGCTCAGAAGCAATCCTTTAGTCCCCAGAGGAAAAAAAGCAAAAAACCCAAACTCCTGGATGTGACTCAGATATCCTGATAACAGATGTAAAAACCTTAATTTTCTCAATGTGAAGGGAGAAAGCACCAGTGCTGTCTTCTCCAGCAGCCAGAAACTGCCATGGAGGCACCACAGGCCTCCCTATAGGGTATGTTGAGGAAGAAGGAAAAGGAAAGGAATCAGTTGCTCTAACAGGCATGGTGGTGCTGGGAAGTAAAGAGCTTGATGCCGGGAAGAGAAGATGGGGAGAGAGGAATAAAATGGTTTGAGGTTGTGAGACGGAAGGCACCATGTTTTGTGGGACAAGTGATTGTGCAGCTGGTTTGCGACAGCAGGGTTTGTATAACTCAGATACTGAAGAAAAGACTGGAGGAAAGTGGAGGGACAGAATATGGTGCAGGTGCTCCCTTCTCTGCATGTTATCTTACAAATACCAACAGTAAAAGCAAAGGTGAAACTGGAAGCACATGTCCTTCCACACGTGCAGAGCCCCACAGAGCAGGGTCCCTTCCTGCCACAAGCAGTGCATCTAGCAAGGACATCCTTTTGCCATTTTGAATATTCTTTCTTGTGACTAGGATTTGGAATGAGATGATGAGGTGCAGAAAGTGGTAAGAAAAAACAAAATTCATTTAAATTTTTCTGTTAAATACAAGTTGTGGGAGCCCCTTGGCTGTCCTTCCACAAACTCTGTACTTCCCTGTGAGAGCAACTCCAAATTCTTGAATTTGTGGGAAAGGCAGTGCTCAGGACTCACCTTTGTGATAGGAGCTTCTATTGTCATCGAGTGGATCCTTGCCATGGAAGAGTACCGTCGAGTCTGTAAACTTGGAGCTGCCATTAAAGAGAGCACCGTTAAGATGCCGCGGAGAGTAAATCAGACGACAGCATTTAAAGAGTGCAGAAGGCTGTCACTGGGGAACAGCAAGACAAAATCCAGCCTCTTCTCCCATTTCTCCTGTATTTGCTCTCCTGCAAGTTCTTGCTTTACTCTTTAATTTCTTGCACTGTTGTCTACCTCCTTTGCATCCAGCCCTTAGTTCTGCTGTCAGTTTTTCTGTCCATCAGTCACTTCAGCTATACTGAAACGAAGCTATATTTAAGCTATATTATACTTCATGCCCAGTAGCTGCCACTCACTCTCTCTTTGTTTGCAATGGGTTTCTGCCAGACATGGCTCCTCCTGTGAGAGTATGTGTGTCTATGTCTCTCATCTCAGTGATACAGCTGCTCTAATGAAACCTGTTCCTGTTTCCCGTAAGTTGTGCTTCTCTCACTACAACCTGGGGCAGAAAAAAAACGCTGCCACCAGTGCCCCAGCCCCAGCAAGCAGTCACAAGTGGGATCAGGAGCAGAGTATTGCCCTCAAGTAACCAGCAGCAACAGGTCCCTTCACTGATGAAACCAAAATACTGGTTTGGGAGCACAAGCAGCAGCTTTCTAAGAGAGCTGGAACTAATGCTTCACCACCCACCCTTTTAGCAGGCTCCCCCCCTTCTGCAGCACAGCCGGTCCTCCTCCCTGCGAAGGCACCACCCGCTGCATGCATTCTTTAGTGGTGCTGGTACTCATGCTGGGGGACTGTTTTTGCAAATCAGAATAAAGAAATTTTACAGCAGTTATAAAAAATCGGGTAATCTCTATTTGATCAGCTGTGAATCTGTCTGGTTCCTCTTTTCTTTCTCTGCTTTTATTGCCTAGGGCAAGTCTTTTCTTTATAGCATCATTTTTGGCACTTTACTTTCTTACCATCACTGCTTTGAGATGTTATTGACTTAACATCGGTTGAGTCTTTCCTTCTGTTCTTGCATTTGAAGGAATGGGATTCTGTAAATACAAAACAAAAGCTTTAAAAATGCATTAAATAAGATCTCTACAGAGCCTCCTCCATCTAAAATTCTGAACATTTAATTAAATGATCTCAGTGATACCACGTAAGTGGGGGAAATACTGTAATCTGTGCATATCAGAACAAGGGACTCAGTGTCTATCAATTTACAGCAACTCATCTGAAGTCACCTGGAAAACTGTTTCGCAAAGAAGTCAAGATGCTGTATGGAACAGGGGAGTTGTTTCACCTAACTTTAGCTCCCTAAAAGCAGCGGTCTTTCAGGCTGTCTTTGTCTAAGGTAGTTGTCAAAGACCTTGCTTTAGGATAGGTGTCTTGGGCAGGTGGGTTGAACCCCTCCTACAAGTCCTTTTTGCTCTCCACCAACCACTGAACAAGCTTGAGTTTTACTGCCTCAAAATTTAGCCAAGTGAGAAAAACCCTGTCTCAGTCTACACTCTTTCGGCTCAAGCACAATTCAAACTCAGACAGCTTTTGCTTTTAATTGCAATAATTGTTTGTATCCTGTGTTTGAGAAAAATCCAACATACTGAGAAAGATTATAAACAATCAATTCAGCTGCTGTGAAAATTAACCACGCACCAAGCTGTCATTCTTGAAATTGCCATTTGCTAAAGCAAGAGAAATTATCATATCCAGACAAATGCAATAGCTGGATGAAAAGCCTGGAGAAAGCCTCAAAAAAACCCCACCAAAAACACACCCAAAAGATCTGGTAAAATTTCATTTTCCTCCAAAACACTACAGTCTGAGCTCTCCCTTATATTTAAAAAACTGCAATTGCACATCCATGCATCTCTTTGTGAGAGTCTCTATTGTACCTATTCCCAGAGTATCTGAAATGCCACTCAAAGATCAGAGACCCCAGCAAGCTTTCAAAAAGAGATAACCACCCTGTGAAGAAATCAGAAATATCATAAACCTGATATTCTCAACATAAGGACCAATTTGCATAACCATGTTACAAGATAGAATATATGCAGCTTGTCTTTAGCAAAATAAAATGTTAGTATGCAATTGTCCAGAATTAAAAATATATCCATCTAAAAAATGACTAAAATACAGTTTCTGTCTCAATGCTTTTCCTTACCACAGATTTACAAGACAGCTTGGGTATTTTTATGTTTTTGTAGTCTAGACTAGAGAAATGGAAAGCATTTTCCTCTGTTGACAGCTAAGAGCGGGGAATAACTGAAGCATATGAAATTATTTTATCTAATTTATTTGATAGGACTCCTCTTTCAAGCCCCTTTAACATTTGGAGGAGTGTAACATAGGGCACCTCAGTGGAAGCAAACATTTACCATAAAGATAGCCCCGGGTGGCACTAGCAGACAAGACAACTCTCCTTGTATTAAATACACACAAGCAAGTTGGAAACTTTGCTAGTGCCACCTAGAGAATCACAGGTGCATAAAAGCTACTCTACGCCATGCTACAATTTCAGCTGAAAATATTTAACTGCCTAAATAAAAATTGCCTTCACCTGGTGAGCAGAGTGTTTCCCCATCCAGACGCGTTACAAATCACACCATCACAAACAGCACGATACACGTGGATTGTTTTTCTACCCTCAAGACTTACTGGTATATGCCCACAGCTCTGGGAATTTATTCTTGGAGCACAACCATGGGCTGCAGGGAAGGATAACCTACATCACAAACACTTGACTCTAGGGCTGCCTGCTTTCACTGCACTGCAATCATCGGCATGGCTTCATGGGATGTGGCTTCCCAGTCTTGCTGAAATCTGCGACAGCAATGAGCAAACCTAAATGCCCCACATAATCTGCAAAATATATCAGTAAGCTAGTAACTATGTGTTAACTAGTAGCAGGTGTTCTTCAGCTTAATTCACAGATGTTCTCACCTTCCGCTGTTTGCAAGAAAGAAACAGCAAGAAAGAAAAACTGCATTTATTACAGGGACACAGGAGCAAACAGCTTAACACATGGCGGGTCGCTTCAGATTCAGCAATGGTAATGAAAGCAGCAAATTGCATGTATTATCTCTTCTCCCTCTTGCCCCTTATTATGTGGCATCACAAAGCTCTCGGATGGTTGTATGTATTCTTATGCTACTTGAAACAGTAGGGGATGTCAAGCAGTCACTTCCTGTGCTCTTGGTATGTTAGATCCTCCTCCTATGTGAAAATCAGAAGCCGCCTGACATTGCACAGTAACATTGTCCAGTGTCTGATAGCAGGAAGGGCCTCGGCTGCTAGAAGGTAAGAGGCCATGAGAATCTGTTCACTCAGAATAAGACAGCCGTACTGCATCTGGCTCTGATCACTAGAATCACAAGCTTAGAATTGGCCTTCAGTGCCTCCTTCTTCAGGGAAAATGGTTATTTCAAACATTACACGGCATTGGAAGAAGAGATTATCATAGAATCATATGGGGTTGGAAGGGACCTCTGGAGATCATCTAGTCCAACCCCCCTGCCAAAGCAGGTTTACCTAGAGCAGTCTGGACAGGAACACATCAAGGCGGGTTTTGAATGTCTCCAAAGAAGGAGACTCCACCACTTCTCTGGGCAGCTTGTTCCAGTGCTCTACCACTCTCACAGTAAAGAAGTTCCTCCTCACATTTAGGTGGAAATTCTTACACTCAAGTTTGTGCCCATTTCCTCTTGTCCTGTCACTGGGCACCACTGAAAAAAGACCAGCCCCCTGACACCCTCCCTTTAAGTATTTGTAGGCATTGATTAGATCCCCCCTAAGTCATCTCTTCTCCAGACTAAAAAGACCCAAGTCCCTCAGCCTCTGTTCATAAGAGGGATGTTCCAGGCCCTTAATCATCTTTGTGGCCCTTTGCTGTACCCTCTCCAGCAGTCCCCTGTCCTTCTTGAACTGGGGAGACCAGAACTGGACACAGTACTCCAGATGGGGTCTCACCAGGGCAGAGTAGAGGGGCAGGATGACCTCCCTTGACCTGCTTGTCACACTCTTCTTGATGCACCCCAGGATGCCATTTGCCTTCTTGGCCACAAGGGCACATTGCTGGCATCCCCCTATACTTTACATCTTTAGCCAAAAGCTGTCTGCAGAAGTTGCTGAGAGTTTGAACGCACTGTCAGCAAGCAAGCAAACCTGCCCAAGACACAGGGCAAAGATTGTGCAGACACACTGCAACGGCTCAGGGCTGGCTGGACATGACTAGCTCTAGCCTGGACACTCCAGTCTCAGCCCTGTGCTGGGGCCAAACCAATGGCCTTCTGACAGGAAGCACTAGGGCAGGTCTGCTGGCATGAATCAGCATAGTTCCACATTAATTTCAAGCGGAAAGGTGTTCCAAGGTGCACCACCTTCACGATCAGACACAGTGGTTTAACACAACAGAGAGCAATGCATCTTTACTCAGAACGCACGGCAAGAGCTCTGCACAGGAGATTGAATTACTGATGATGGTTACATATCCATTTGGTGGTGCGACATCTGAGCAGCCGGCATCCATCATTGGCCATCTTCTCGGACCACTGACTCAACAGAGGGAAAAGACATTTCATAGCAGCAAAGTACCCGTCCACCACCTTAAGCACAGCGGTATATAAAGGTAAATTATAGTATTCTAACCTGACTGAGAATTGTCTTCTGTGTACTTCTCATCACGGTGACTTTTGTAGAGCTGAAGATGCGCCAAGAGTAAAACATGTATGTAAGGAAAAGGAATACAAAAAGATTTTAAAAGGTCTATATTCCAAAATTTAAAAAAAAAAGTGTTTGGAAAATACTCATCTTTAGTTGTAATTATATGTAGAAAAATAATATGAAAGTAAACAGATATGCAATGCAGGAAATCAGAGACACGATAGTGCTTTTATGTACTAAGTTCCTGTTTAACATCTGTGTCTGCAAGAGAGCTGATACTCATTTTTAGACAGTGTTTTAAGTGCAAATTGCATATGAACTTGAAAGATTCCAGGAATAAAACACAAAAAGAGAAAAAATAATCCTAAAATGTTCATTTTTTTCCCTCTGTACAATAATTGAAAAACATTTTCTTAGTACTAGCTAAGCTAATTTTTCATGCATCCTTTTATGCATGCTTACTTATACATGCTTACTGATAAACTGGACTTCAAAAAACCCAGTTACAAAAACAACTCTCCAGCAATTGAACTGTAGAGGTAGGTGTCATCCATCAGAACTTTCTTTATTTCCAAGTAATTTTTAATCATTCTCATGAATGAAAAGTTAAATTCAAAATCTTAATTCTTTATGCTTCTGAAACTTCTTGGGTAGATCCACCGATAGATATTTCAATCTTTCTTAGAATTTAAATGTCATATTTCGTCTTAAAGTTTGCACCTGTTGCTTGGTCTACAATAACACAGATGAAACACTCCTCTGCTTTTCCATCCTGCTCAGAAGCAAAAGCACAGTCTGTCCAATACATGACAGTTTAATATCTGCTGATTGCTTCAACCCCCTGTTCCTTCATTACATGGTTACAAGAAACTATTTTGCTGTTAATAGGAAAACTGAGCAGAACTTTCAGTTCCTCAAGTCTTCCTTCTAAAATTAGTACATGAAAAGTTTAGGTATAATTAACAGAGATGCTGAAAATGACTAAAAAGAATGCGTTGCTTTTTTTTTTTTTAACTGTATTCACTAGAGAAGGTATACATACTCTCTACTTCAGATGAGTAAACACTTGCTCGACACTGCACTTACACATTATTCATTATGCATCATATTTAGGAGGCCAGTACTGTCATCTAATCTATGGCGATTTCCTCCTCTAACTAAATCCACCACTTGCCTATAGCAAAGCACTAGATTGCATGGAAGCATGGAATCCTTGGTTGCAACCTGTGAGTTAAAAGGATAGTACGGCAAGTTGCCTTTATGCACTTTTAATGTCCATATCCACATTTTGTGACTGTGCATGCTGCATGGTCTTTGCAAGGATTATTCAGGAAAGGAAGGAATGGAATGACACAAATTCTCTTTTCCATCATTCTTGCACACCTAGGTAAGTTATGAGGGCAGTTACACAGTTAATCTTGGGCCAATGTGTTCTTAAGAGGATAAACACCACCTCTGTTGTAAATTTATGAATGTGCAAACACTCGACTCTATCCTGCCACGTCCCAAATTGACAAAGGCAGCATTAATCATTACCTAGGCTTCAGCACACAGGAATAGTCACATGAAAGTCAATCCCCATTCATAAATCTTCACTGTAAGAATACTTGATAAACTCTCAGATGTATTTTTTTTCCCCCTGTGAGTAAACCTAACATGCTTAATTTTTGTATGTTATAAATCTGGCACAGAAATCTGTGAAGGCCATTACACAGTGATTCCTAATCCCTTACAGAGGCTGTCAGTAATGATGAAGAACACGTCTTCCTTTTTTATGCTAAAGCAATGCATAATAATAGTGTAAGGATGTTTCTAAGACTGCATACAGTGTCTTAATGCTGAGATCAAGCCATTTAAAATTACATTGATGCAAACATCAGGCATTTGCATCAAAATTCGAATCATGACAGCTTTTACTGCTCTGTAACGAACTAAATAGTTTGTTCAGTTTCCTTTAATCCTTCCATAAAGAATTCACTGTGGCTGGAAAAGAAACCCAGTACTTTTTTAAGGTAGAGAAAAGTTCTACTGCTGCAAGTATTCAGGTATGGATTTTAGGAAAACTGCAATGTCCAAATGTTGATCAGGATTGATACCACCACATTAGTATTGCTACAAAAATAACTCTAAGAAGTCTTAGGGATGTAATATAGATATTCCTATATGTCGTCTAAAATGAAAACAAAAACGCAGCCAACTCTAAACAAAATACACACTCAAAATCTCAAAATCCCAAAATTCCAAGGCACTGTTTGAATTTTTCATACAATGTGAGAGCATCCGGTGCTCTATTATAGGCAGTAATACTCCCACTACACAAGTGAAACAGAATAATTACCTATTTCTGTTGGATACACCTTGTTTTTTCCCAAATGGAACCTAAATCTCCACAGACCATGTTTTCGGTTAGGCTGGGGTCTTTAACCTTTGTGGTAGATCTCTACATCTGTGGAGAACCCTTTGAAGGCCATGTCCCTGGGCTCACCAAACGTGTAAAGCTCCCCAGACCTACAGCTCATCGTGTTAGTGCTTCTTTTACCAATAGCTGGTCGTGAACCAATACTAAAAACGTGAATTGACGGTGGCAATTTGGCACTTCCAAAAGTGGCAGTAGTACAGAGAATATGAACGTGGCCTTGGACACAAGTCCCTAACTAAAATTTGTTTCTTAAGCTTACTGGCTTACGCAGCCCAATGAATGGTGCAATAAAAAAAAGAAAAGAGAAGAACTTTTATCGACTGTTCCTACTGCTGCTTTGTACAGATGGCTGCAAGTTTGCAATTGATTTGCACTGATTGTGTTGCACTAAGGTTGTGTTGCACATCCACACTTCCCTGTGCCGGTCTTCCAGCTGTGTGTATGTTATAGAAAAAAACATTAAACTGTATCTTACTTTCAAATCAACATCAAAGCAGCTATAAATGCTGAATAACAATTATGAGGTTTAAATAATGAATTAAAAAGAAATACATGTAACTTTAGAACTGCTTCTATTACAAAACTCTCTTGCACTCTAGCTTGAGCACTTTAAGACATCCTGCTACTGTAAATGGTACTTTACTGCTAATACTAATATCCACATTTTAGTTCAAAGATGAGGTCAGTTTAAAATATTTTTAGTCTTGTTTTTCAGTGACAGACCTTCAAAGTTCTTTCAAAAGTTGTGCAGATTTCTCCCTTGTTACCACCTGCCCACACAAAAACTTATGCAAAAGAGATGGTTTCAACAGTCAAATTTTACAGAATACCACCTATGAACATCTTCCGATAGTAGTTTTCTGACGTTGTGTAAATATTCAGTATTGTTATACTGACAAAGGGGCTACTAGAAATAGTAATGACGTTCTAAATACCTTTTATGTACAAGTGTCTTTACCTGCAGCAGAGATAAAAGCACCTTAAAATTCTAAACAAACCAAGATACATAGCCCTTCCCCTGAAGAACATGGAAACATATCATGTTTCCCAAGCACATGCTCGGTCTAAAATATTCCTAGTTACTTCCTGTGCTCCTCACTTTCTACCTGTAGATCCCAGGCTAAAGATAGTTTTCACTCTTTCACTTGCAACAGTCAAAATTCTTTATAGGCCATGTACTATTTTTGAGACAAAGCATGCGATACCATCATTTACTTCAGACAATTTCAGAGGGAGAGAACCGGGAGCAGATGACAATAAAGAGCTCCCCTTGCCATCAGCTTTGCTACAGGGCCTGCTCGGATGGATATGTGCCTGGACTGCAAAGACTGGGGTCAACTGCTACTTTGATTTACTTGAGTTATGGCTTGGATTACAGTGCTCCACAGCACATGTTCTGATGGGCATGCAATGTCTCAGGTCCTGCGTGAAGGCTACACTTCATTAAAGAACCACATGTTGGCAAACCTTGTGATAGCTGAGCATAGGTCATTGTTAGACATTAAGTCTAAGACACCAAATCAGACTGGCAAGAGCAGCTCTAGAAAAAAGCCCCTCAACTCCCTTTGGACTATGGTCTATGTTGCTCCACAGTATCACGGACTCAACTGTCACATCCACACTTCACAGAATTAGAGCTTTTCTTTCTTTACTCAGCAGTCCTACAAAAGGAGAACAGCCCATGCAAAAGGTGAAGTTTTCTTGCTTGCTCCAACAACCAATGAGAATCATGTTGGCAATACAAGTCACATCCTCTTGGAAAAACATTAATTTCAAAACTAAAAAATATCAGTTTACTAAAAGCGATGAAAATCATGACATGAAAGAAATACAATACCTGTTTGTTGTTTTCATTGGAACAATGCAGCCTTTTGAGGGACACAAAGTGTCTTATTTTCCTAGCAACAGAAATAATCACTTGTTACCATATCAAATGGTAAAGAGAGAAGTGAAGTGATACACTGCTGTTTTCTAAAGCAGAGGTCTCCACACCCTCCTAACTCAGCACCAAACAGATGACTGGGCAACAAGCACTCCTTCAGTGCTACAGCTGTGTTTTTCTCCCAAGAACACCCGACCCTTTTGCTCCTGCAGAAATTCACCTGCACATCTGGGAGCAGACCTGGGCAACATGCCCATACTGTACTGCAAAGGTGTGAGCACACACAGGCACGCACACCAATGAGGTGGCCCAGCTGCTCATCCTTCCAGCTGGCTGGCTAACAGTTTGGATACTGTAGAAAAACTTAATAAAGAAATGCATGGTAGCATGAACCTAAACATCAGCTTTCAGGTATCTAGCAGTAACACTATTAATTGTTACGACTTTCTAGTTCTTTTAGCCAGCATACGCTCACACCAAAATGGACAAACGTCATCAAAGAACATGACGTTCGCAATTCTGCTTATTCTTTCCATGTTGCTTGAAGTTAGCAGTTATGTTATCACCCTGCTACTAAATATATGGAAGTTCATGTCAAACTTACAGAAGGGGAAAGCAGAGATAAGGCCCTAAAAACCAGAAAGCAATTATGTTCTGGACATGTTAGTTACCCTCCTTGACCGATCACAGGTGTTATCTTCACATGCTGCTGGATAGTATCTCCTGATTTTCTTCTTGCATAGTAGACTCCTTGCCATTCCTAAGCAAACATACACAACAGAGACAGCATCTAAGAATACATAGCTTGCAGTCAAATATTAATTTATTATTAAATAGTCCTTATGTAGTAAATAATTACATATTACTTCATGGCTGTATTTTTTAAAATAGTGTAAAATTTATTAATAGAGAGCAGCACCTTCAACAGGTATTTGCTAACATAAGGACAGTGTAAATATGTTTCTTTCTTGAGAGAGTATAAAATTTTTACAAAGAATGTTATGAATCATCTACTTTGAGGGTTTACAAACATTCTTGCCGGGTCCCACCATAAGCATTGGTGGTTGCAAAACATCCAGAGAATATCTCCCTTGGGAACAGCAGAACCAAACTCTGCTGAGCATCATTCAGCTTTGAAGTTGTCAGTCGTGAAACGATACATAATGCTAAATTTCAGAAGCCCTTGACCTAAGGGTGTCCTTCAGCTAACCTCAGGTAACCAATAACCTATTCTCACTCCATGTCTGTTTTCCCATGACCATGGATATCCAAGGCACTCTAGATCAGCAAAAGGAAGAAACAATTATTCATGACATCTTTTATCCTGTTCTCCCATGCAAATGCCCGTTTCTCTTACCAGCCACTAATTTTCCCTCCATCCCCACTGCTATAGGATAGCATCAAGAGGACTGCAGGCTAACCAAGAGCCATATATGCACCGTCCTTAAGGAGTATACTCATGTGGAGATAAAAGATATCCTCCAGGGTGGATTGGAGAAGAAAGGAAGATAAAGCAGAAGGCTTCCCTCTCCCTACCGCCTCAAGGAATAAAGATTTTAAGGAGGGAACTACTTGGCAGCAGAGTAGGATGAAGTTGCATGATGGGTGGAAGATACTTTCTCTGTCACAGACAGATGGACAGATGCAGAAGACACATGGCCTTTGAGCAGGCAGTGCTAGTAGCTGGGCAACCTATACAAATGAGGAGGATCAAAGCAAGGGTGGCCTGCAGGTACTGCTAATGAATTAAGGTGAACCTGCAGACAACTCCAGATGGTGACACCCAAAGCTCAGATCATTGCTGGAAGTGACTCAAAGTCTCCAGAACTCCTCAAAGTTCATGAAACAGAGGGTGAGACAGGGAAGAGGGAGAGGTACTTCTGCAACCTGTGGGAGATGGGATAAGATAGTGTTACATGTGTTAGGGGAACATATGGCCAGGAACATGTAGCACTTTTGTGGCCTGACACCACAGCAACAGGAGCTCAGAGTGCACTGCAGATATTCTAACCATAGTTAGAAAAACAAACCCCACTGAGTGCTCATATATTTTGGTTACAACTGATTTATGCCACATGGTGCTTAAAGCACGCAGTCAATGAAGGCACTGCAGTTGTCACAGAACAGTTAAACCTTTTGGTTGGATGATGCAGCCACCTGAGAGACTGACTGAGGGACAAATTGTTATGTTCCAACTCACAAAAGCTCCATGGTCTCTAAGCAAAAGAAAAGCACAGAAAATGTTCTTATATTGGTCTTAAGCCCACAGATTGGTAGAGGAGTTCAGTCAGATCCTAAAAGCAAAGCTAAAGAATCCTGTCACTTGTCTGATGCTTGAGCTGTTGTGGTCCTAAGACACCTGAGGAGCAGAATTGTGGTCTTATATGTGCACTAATGAAAACCACATCCTGTGTTTTTAAACAGGGCATTAAAAATAAAGCAGAATAGAAATCTAAAGCAATTTCTTATGCGTTATTTTATCTGCTTACCTTTCCTTTTTTAATAAATGTGTTGATANNNNCTAAAAGATCTGCACAGTTTTTATCACTTTTTGGTAGCTCAGTAAGTTCCTTGCCAATAAGCTCTCCCTTGTGATACCCCATCATCCTTTCAAAGGCTGGATTAACATACTGCCGAAACAAAAGTACTTTAGGATAATACGAAAAAGAACATACTTAAAGGATAATTACTCACATATAACTATCAAACTGTTACAAGTTACACATCTAAAGCCATAACCACAGATCCCTACAATTCAGTGTTTTTCATATAAAAATACCTTGTAATGGCAAAACATTTTATTTAAGAACACAGAAGGCATTATGTAAGCTGTTACCAGAAGTCACAGAAGGAGAGAAAACTCTTTGCTGTACAGGTTATCTAGTTGTGCTACAGATTCCATGCTGGTTTTACCATAAGTAGCATTACTTTACTTAAAATTTTAATCTAAATAAAGTTACTGAAAGATGAGTCTTAAAAATTCAACAGGCACCAATGTGCATCATCCAGAAATAAGGCACTTCATTGCATAGGGCTTTCTAATAAGCAATAACATTAAAATGCTGAAATAGAACAGAAACTACTGAGGAAGGATCTCTTTGGGGTTCCTCTCTACAAGTTCTACAAAATAGTTAAGTTTTTTCTCCTTACCTGAATGACATGATCTTCACTGGTTATTTCTATAGCTTCCTGACAATGGTCTAATGCTGTAAACACTGCACTACAAGCCCTGAAATTAGCGAAGGAGTCACATTAGTTTTACTGCTAGAACATTTTGCTCACTATAAATACATTATTATGTTGTACTTATTGGCAGATGAATCACAAGGTAGCATGTTGTTTTGCCTAAACCATGTCACTATCTCAATTTTTTTTTTCAGGAAATTCAGCCTCAGACGTCCCTGTTGTTAAAGTGTTTCTACTGCAGATGACATTGTAAAATTGCTCATGCATATTGCAGCATCTTAATAGTGTATATTTTTCTCCAAACATGCTCTAGACAACAGGAACTACCAATTGGCAGTAAAAATAACAAATGGCTGTTACACCAGAATAGAAAGTTTTGTGGTCATTAAAGATAGGGAACACAAAAAGCACCACAGTAGATAAATAAAAAGTTTTCAGTGCAGCAAGTGGATCAGCACTATCAAAGAAATTATAATACAACATAATAAAAGGAAATAATTTAAGCCATCTCAAAGTCCTAGTCAGAAGAACATATTTTTTCCTGCTTCCAAGTAATAATTCAGTGACTTGATTTCTGTATATCCTGATCTTTACTAAGGGCCAAAATAATCTTTGTTTCCCATTTTTTTCAGGACTATACTTGAATTAATGCAGGAAAACAAAAACCTTACCTTCTTGCTACAAAATATAAATTGCTGAAATTNNNNTTGAATTATCATTAATATAGGCTCCTAATACGAGAAAGAAAAAGATATTTTTATATATGTATATATACATTATATATATATTTACAGAGAGAGTGCATACTGAAAGAAACAACCCAGGCATATTTGCTTTAGTAGATATCAGTGCTTCATGTTAGATTTGCACTGAACACAAACTAATTATCTTCTATGTACCTCTAATTGTAGGGAGCATAAATGCACCATACATAAACATTCTTGTATACAGTTATTACCTAAAAAGAACATCTTGCACCCAGACTACATAGTGGGGTTTGAGTTAATACCACTGACTAGAGAATTAAGAAAGACAGGACATTGCTGGTTCTGCTCATCATGGAGTTAGCTCAAAACCAAAGAGGGTACACAAAGAAATTTACCCAGAGACATCGACACGCAGCCATGAAGATGATTTGTAGGAAAAACTGCTGTATATGGATAACAGCAGTATTTTAGCTCGTACTATAAAAGGACCTCCAAGTGCAATTTTATAAGTGATTTTCTAGCAGTTCAAGCTGGCTTCAAAGTGTGATTTTTGAGCTGTGTGAAACAACTAATTTATCTCAGTGGTGGGCGCCTGTCTGGTACACCAACTACTAACAAATGTCATTACGTAAACTTTCTGCAAGAAAACACACAACTATATTTGCACTATTCAAGCCTTAGTATTTTCATTTGATCTGGTAACCAAGAGAGCAAAATTACAAGTTTAATGACTCGTATTGTATTTGGTTAATACACACCTCCCACAGATGTCCAACCAAGCTTCAAACCAGAAGAAGCTATGTGGAGAAGCGGAGTGCCCCCTTGGAATGGAAAGACACTTCTGACCACTGACATAATCTTATATACTGCTTTCTTAGGCTGGTCCTACTTTTTTACCATGTTTCTCTTGTATCTGAACACCTGAAATATCATGGTTTTAATTCCATTGACTTACTTTTGGAAAATATTCTCTCTTCCCTTTCACTTTTAGAAAGCTGTAGAGAAAACCTTCTTAGATGGCAAACAGATCAGAGATCCAGTGGGACAGACACTCAGTGCAACGCTTTTTTCCCCCCACTTAATAAAACCACAGGGATGAAAACAAATTATAACCATAATATTATAAATTTTACCCATATTATAAATATAGCATTACCAAACACTAGTTCTGCTTAGTTTTAAATGTCAAATTCATTTAGAGCACCTGCCTAGTCGGGCAGAGTGAGTGGGAAATCCTCTGTTGCAAGACACCAGCTTCTCCAGAAAGTTTATCTTTTAAAAGACTACTTCATACCCCCAGATGTTAGTACAGCTATTGCTTATAAGCGCTACTTGTGCTTGTTACACGATGAAGAATATTTAACTATTTAATTGTCCTTGGTCTGCATCTATTAAACTCTTTAAACTACTTAGCTATTCTGGGACTGCATCTGGCTGTGGCAGTAGCAAACCCAAAAATAGCATCGTTTGTTTTTCATACAATTTTGCAATGCTGCCAAAGGTTCCCAAACCAGTCATGTTCAGAGATGATGTGAATATATTTACACACACATAAATATATATGTAAAGTGTATTACCTGTATACAAAAGACACGATAACACAGAATACATTTTATATAATGTTATGATTTACATAAATTAAAAGAAGCACGCTCACAGTTTATGTAACTGCATTCAAGACAGTAAAAGCAGAATTACAAGTGGGCGGTATACTGCTGTTTCCTTAAATAATATAGATGTAAGAACTGTCAGTAGCTGAAATGCCACTTGGGACTGACATTGTTTCCTTCCAATTTTAATTAAGATTTTTTTGGTGATTGTTATAAATAAACTTGCAGAAAAATATGCTAGCCAACATGAATCATGCTCCCTGTGCTGAAGTTTTAATTATCTGCATTACTAATTTACACTACTCTTGTTGGAGTACTCACACTGTATTGGCATGTTGTTCTTGAAATGAAGCATAAACTGGAAGCATTGTGTGTATAAATGACAGCTTACTCTTTCTGTAGAAGACTGATGTTTCTGATCTATGCTGACTTAATTCGGAAGTCACTCATTTCATGTTGCATTTACAAATGAACAACGAACCAAGTCAGGATCACAATAACACCTAATTAACTTCTGAAATTTCACAGCTGCTTTATTTTCCTGCTGAGTTTTGGAAAACACCCATTAAAAATCATGTGAGCCTAAATTATTATTATTATTTTTAAATTTTACTGTAATTGCATTCTGCATGCACAAACATGTATTCCTTTGAACATGTAGTCACTTTGGGGTCAGTTTGCAAAGAAAATATTAGAAAAATCTACATCTTAAACAGAGACACAGAAACCTGTAGAGAAGTTATAGTATTTTCTGTAAATGGAACTGGAATTAATTTATCACACCCAGGGAATTACAACTTCTCTGCATAACATTCAACTTCAAGGACTTTTTTTTTCCATATAGTTGAGTTGCAAACATATTTACATGCATGTATAGGCACCTATATTAAATACAAAACCAGTCACATTAAAGAAAAAGTGATAAGGGAATGAAAGTAATTTAATTTCTCACTAAGATAAAAAACTGTGCTCCTCTGTGCCAAGTCTTGCCCAAGCAAGAAAGTTAAAACTCAGTGTATGAAGAGCTGGATCAAGATTGCATTCAACTCAGACTGTCAGATATGAAATCTCACACACATGAGGTCAAGAATGACTTCATGAAGTTTCACCATCATATAAATTTGCAGCCCATAAACCTTACACACTAGACAAAATTTTTAAAATGCTACCCTGGCAATTAAGTGAGCCAAAGTCATTGTTCTGCACTATTTCTGCTAAAGGATGTTGCCCTGACTGTGACGCTGGTAGTAATGGCTGCTAGAACATTCTCAAATTCAGTAAGGGCACCTCAAGACGTATGGGACACAAGCAAGAATCAGAATGAAGGACACGTACTGCACTTTACATTAAGAAAAGCTGTCATTTAAAACACCAGTGAATGAAACATACACAAACAAAGCTTTCTCAGGGTAACAGTTACTAAGGCACTTAAATTTGTCCTTTACGAAATAACAGAAGGAAATAAGGGTATAGTATAGTAGTTAACGTACAGATGCAAAGCGCATATATGTGTACATGGGAAGAAGCAGAAAGTAACCTGACACAATTATGTAGACCAAGCGGTTGATGTTTGCAGTTTCTTACATTTCCACATACCGTAATTTGAACTGAGATCGTACTTCCCCATGTTCTATTTGAACCAGCTCATTGTAACATGCAGTTATGCTGCTATTCTCCATGAATTGCTGGAAGACAAATCAAGAGTGCATGAAATAGGTTGGAATGGTTTTAAACTGTTATTACTGTTCCTGCATCTAAAACTCTAACCTTATAAAGAGAGCTGGCACAAGTCCAGCAAAGAGCCACGAAGTTGATTAAGCATCTCTCCTGTGAGGAAAGGCTGAGAGACCTGGGACTGCTCAGCCTGGACAAGAGAAAGCTTAAAGGGGGATCAAGGTATATAAGTAACTGAAGAGAGAGTGTAAGAAGACAGAGTCAGCCTCTTTCCAGTGTTGCCCAGTGTTAGGACCAGAGGCAATGGGCACAAACAAAAACATAGGAGGTTCCCTCTGGACATCAGGAAACACCTCTTATACTGTGAGGGTGACTGAGCCCTGGCACAGGTTGCCCAGGGCGGTTGCAGCGCCTCCATCCTAGGAGACTAGGTGCTAGCATGATCCTAGGAAACCTGCTTTAGGTGGCCCGGCTTGAGCAGGGAGGTTGGGCAAAATGACCTCCAGAGGTCCCTTCCAATCTCAACCATCCTGTGGTTCTGTTGAAATAAAAAGCTTTAGTTGTATCTTTCTTGTTCAGTAGTCATCTTTTCCCCAGGAATGATTTCCTAGTTCTTTACACAACATGGCTACCCAAATACAAAGCAAGTGTAAAAATACGCTAATACCTCAACTGTGAATTTTCCCAGTTGGCTTTAGCAACCTAGTTAGGAACAAATAATCTAAAAAAAACCCAAGCACAGTCTCACACAAACACAGCATTGTCTTGATGTTTCATTTTGAACATCTATCCTTTATTCAAAATGGAAATGGAATACCTTAGAGATATAAAACTTTCATGCTAAAAAAAAAAAAAATATTTGGCATTTCATTTGTTTTCAAGCACATATTGCAGCTGAAGCTCAGAAGGTGAAGTAACTTTGCTCCACAAGTAAACTCACTGAGCTATCACTCTGAATTCATAAGTGCAGAAAAGCATAAAAGTAAGGAGCATGCTGACAGGAGTTAACAAACTTCTATGTACTTCAGAAAGGAGATAATGTCCTCCGTTAGGTGAAGGTGGTAGCTGAAAGGTCTTGTCCCTGATCTTGTTGAAATCAGACACTATATGTTGACACAGAAGTAGATTCTCTGATTTCAGTTAAAGTTTACCCCTCATTAGAAAACTTCTGCTATGAAGAGCTAAATTACGCCTTTAGAAATACATGTACCCACTCTAGTTTTCACAGATGATATCATGTGTTGTCACTAGTTCTCATAGCACAGCTGCATGCAGCGTCAAGAGGCAGCACTCAAACCTCCAAGGAACGGCTTTTAAGAAATCTGTGCTTCGCTCCTATATGAAAAATTGTGTTAAGACTTTGGCTTAATCCCAAGCTGCTATCAAAATGTAAAAAAGTAAAATTAAAAATAACTATTGACACGGGTCTGCTTCAGTCCTTAATGTTAAGATCTTAAAATATTTCTATAATTCTCACATCACACACTAAGTGAATGCATGGGAAACCAAAAAGCACAATGTCAAAGTGGCAGAAGCAAAGGTGTAAATGGTGTTGTGTTTTTGTATAGTAAACTGGCTGCAAACAAAATTTTCTTCTACATGGATTTATGGATTCACGGAATTGTCAGAGTTGGAAGGGACCTCTAGAGATCATCTGGTCCAACTCCCCTGCTACAGCAGGATTGCCCAGAGCACATCACTCAGGACTGCATCCAGGAGGGACTTAAAAATCTCCAGAGAAGGGGACCCCATGACCTCTCTCAGCAGCCTGTTCCAGAGCTCTGTGACCCTCACCGTAAAGAAGTTCTTCCTCATACTTGGGTGGAACTTCCTATGTTCCAGCTTATGCCTACCATAGATGTAGATTTTCAGTTTTAGGGTGCTCTTTCAAATGTTCAATAATCAGTAACATAAAATTTAACAATGATGGCAACCTATTTTACAAACTAAACCTACTAGAATGTACTGAAGCTCTTTGAAAACTGAGTTTTCAAGTAGAGCTGTTTGGTGACAAAACCTAACCACTGTTGTTTACTGGCAAAAGCCAGCCACTATCTCGGCACAAATCTTTGGCTAGGAACCAAGAATTGTAACTTGTTGAAGTGCTAAACCTGTTCTTAACTGTTGTATAGTCTTCTGCAGTTGCACGGAATCTCTTTATTTAAGTTTGTAGTACTGATTTCATTCATTCATTGGCTCATGCAAAGCTGAGAAATCAATTGGGACTTGAAAACAGCAGAAAAAAAATTCCTTTTTCTCATCTGTGCATCTAAATGAGGCATGAGAAGATGAAGATCTATTACCTCTCAAATATTGGAATGCATACAGCAATACCTCCTATTTAAAAAGTTTAGTATTTATACAGCACATTTTGATTTAACCAACATATACTCTTAGATTACATTTCATTATAATTGGATTCCATACTTGTCCTATACAGAGCTTCACACGAGCCACAAGTGTCATCAGCTAGTAGAAATGCATTATTCTTCTCGCTTAGCAAGAACTTCTAGGTCTAACATTAAAGATTTATTTTGTTGCAAACCAGAAAGTTTTAATAGTAACTGGTCAGCAGGTGTCAACATTTGCTTAGAAAAAGTAGTAAAGTTGAAAATACAAGACAAGATTGTAACTGCAAACATTAACATCCCCTGTATGCTAATTTAAATCATAGTTAAAAGTGAGTCAGGAATTTAAATTAGTCCTTCCTAAGTAGGCCATCATTATTAGATTTGTGAGGCTGAGAGGAAAAAGAAAATTCAGCACCATAAATATACTGTTTTAACAACAGCATTAAAACACAAACACAACAGCTGTTAATGATATAAGCAAAAAAAATATTAAAAAATAAGATGTAATAAGATAGACTTTCTTGGGAAGGAGGAAGAAAAACCAGAAATAAATCAGTGTAAAGAAAAATGCCAAAGGAATCTATTAAACTAACAGAAAAGGCTCCCAAAATCTCCCTGTGTTCTTAAGACCTTTTAGTGATCATGGCGATCAAGATCTAGATAGTGATCAGTCATCACTGATTTCATTAGAAGAAATGAGAAGTGATTTCTTTAGGACGAGTTACAATACATATTATAGGTATGCATAAACATAGAAAGATATTACTCTAACATAAGTACACAAGAAGGTAACAGAAAATTTTAAAGCAGAATAATCTGCTATACAGTGCACAAAAAACCCAATAATACAGTTATTTGCAAGAGTGTCCCTCAGAAAAGATTAATGGAGTTCTTTGGAATCTTTAAAACCAAACCTGATGTAAAAAGTATGCAAAACTCTGCAAAAAGGTGACGGACAACTTGGCTAGAAGCTCAGACTCTTTACTAATCAAGTTGGAGGGGTATTTAGAAGACAGCCGCCACCAGACAGAGCAACTGCATTCAGTGCTTTGTCAAGGGAAGAGAAGGAAGACAATGGGCAAAACCAGGACAAATGCTGATATGGTGAACAGTGATAATGCAAAACAAAGCTACCAGAAAGGTAGAATTAAAAATATAAATAGTGAAGAGAATCTCATAATTTGAGCAGATATGATTTTCCAAAAATAAATTTATTTTGGCTGCTGAGAGAGGTGCCTTGCAAATACCGTCTCTCTTTTTGAAGAGAGGTATTTTTAAATCTTTGTTTGTGTAGGGGCAGGTTTTCTGTGTTAATGGATTTAGTCCCTACTGACCCCATCCAAGCAGAAATAATTCCTATGTCCAACCCACTGTGAAAATAGGACCTTTGACATCAGATGTGTTTTAAAGGCTTGAAAATAATTCCAATAGGGAATTGCTATATTATGCAAGGTCTCTGATAAATTTGGGACAGCTAGAGGGAATGGTTAGAGCAGATGTCAGGTGCAAAAAGATTTTTCTTTCCTAGGCAGACTGTGTGCCCCTGAGACGTGTCTCAGAGCTGCACAGTGTCTCCTCTGGCTCTGCTCAGTGCTCAGTACTACACCTACAGTTACAATTTAGCCCATAAAACATATTTCCCTGCATTGTTCTCAAACAAAACACCAGACTTGAGAAGAAATAATTATTTGATTTTTTTTTTGGGAGTGGGGAGGGGCAAAAAGGAGAAAGTTACACTAAGAAAGCACTGATGCTCTCAGGCTGACCTTTCTTGGGCCTGAGTTGGGCCTCAACTTTTCCATTTTCTGGAGCATCTAAGCACTTCAGAAATGCCTTTGTTTTTATTCCTTTTGCTCCCATAGTACCCTTGCAAGAGAGAAAAGATCTATTACGTCTTTGTGGAGACGTTCTACAAATGGTGACTCTGGTGCACATTCTGCTTTGCAAAGAAAATCAAACTAAATATGAGTTAGCCAGATACTGGACTCAGTATGAGCATATTAGCATGAGGTTCTGCCTGGGTTAATTCCCTTCCTTCTCTGATTTTTCCTTACTACAGTTAATTGTCCTAACTATATGTAATTAATTCTCCCTAACTACAGTATCCACTGATGTGCTTCTATTACTTCAGTACATAACCTTCCTTATGAAAGGCTAACTTTAAGATTACAGCTGGTTTATATTACATTAACATGACATTAATATGTATCCAAAGCCACTCACACAAAGGTTGGAAGAGTGTAAGCAACCAGACCTAGACTTTCAGAGCTGAGAACTCCTGCTTTTCTGGTCTCTCTTACGAAGCTGTTTTGAGAAACAGAATGCACAGTTATCTTCCCTCTGCTGCCTGTGTAGGAGAGAATCTAATGCTATCCTGAGAACAACAGGTGCAAGCCAACACAATAGGCCTCATAAAAAAAAATATTAAATTCTTCTTCACGTCAGGAGAAGCTGTACTAGGCTTGTAGTCCCCTCAGAAGAGGAATCCCAGCAGTCCAAGGCACCTAGACATGTCAGAAGTTTCAGCAGGCTGTGATACGCAGCACACATAAATCAGGGGCCCCCATCATTGGTTTTTTAATGCAGTCATAAACAAAACCCACTCACCACCCACCCAGACCACAAGAAATTAATCTCAGCATTCCTGCTTATTCTGGAAGGATTAGCTAGATCACAGACTGTCTTATATCTTATAGTTCTTGGATACAATATTGCAAAGTAAAGAAAACCCAGTCAACTGCCCCTGGTTTTTCATGAATAAATTTTTGATAGAAGCAAATACATAGTTTTCAATTTAAGGAAATAGAAGTGTCTGTAATTTATGAAACAATCATGATTACTATATTAAATAGGTAATTTATACATACCCTATCAAACCCTGCATTTAGAAGGGGAAGAACAGAAGTCTCTTCTTGGTCAGCAGATCTACAAAACAAAATCATAGAATCATTTAGGTTGGAAAAGACCCTTAAAATCATCAAGTCTAACCATTAACCTAACACTTCCAAGTTACCACTAAACCATGTCCCTAGGCACCACATCTACATGCCTTTTAAGTACCTCCAGTGATGATAACTCAACCACTTCCCTGGGCAGCCTGTTCCCATGCTTGACAATCCTTTTGGTGAAGACATGTTTCCTAATGTCCAATCAAAACCTCCCTTGGTGCAAATTGAGGCCATTTCCTCTTGTCCTACCCCCTGTTACTCGGGAGGACAGACGGACACCTACCTTGCTACAACCTCCTTTCAGGTAGTTGTAGAGAGTGATAAGGTCTCCCTTCAGCATCCTTTTCTCCAAGCCGAACAATCCCTGTTCCTTCAGCTGCTCCTCATAAAACTTGTGAGAGGCCCAAAACTGAACACAATATTCAAGGCGAGGCCCCATCAATGCCAAATACAGGGGCATAATCGCTTTCCTCGTCCTGCTGGCCACGCTGCTTCTGATACAAGCCATCATGCTTCTTGGCCACACTGCTGGCTCATATTCGGCAGGCTGTTGACCAACAATCCCAGATTCTTTTCTGTCAGGCAGCTCTCCAGCCACTCTGCCCCCAGCCTGTAGTGCTGCCTGGGGTTGTTGTGACCCAAGTGCAGGACCCGGCTTTTGCCCTTGTTGAACCTCATACCATTGGCCTTGGCCCATTGATCCAGCCTGTCCAGATCCCTCTGTATACCATTCCTACCCTCAAGCAGAGGAACACCCTCACCCAACTTGGTGTCTTCTGCAAACTTACTCAATCCCCTCATTCACATCATTAATAAAAATATTAAACAGAACTGGTATGTTGTATGATCGCACATCAGTCAAGACTGAGATGGTATCTATTTGATATAGTTACCTAAACATAATGAATGCAGTGAGAACACTCTTGCATAAAATACATACATAAAATCATACTATTACAGAAGTTGATGTTATAGGCTTCTTTTATAGTTATTTGCAGCTTTTATACAACCTGATAGTTATTCCTACAGCAAACCTGACAGATATTCTACAGAAGTCCTGTGTCTCTTCACAGACACACAAGGGCACTACAAAAAGAAAGCATGAAGAAGATAGAAGACATCCTGTGATATCCTATGAGAAAGAATCTAAAATAGTGCTATTAAGTAAAAGGTGAAGCAAGCTGTAAAGCCTTGTTCAACATCAGTCTTAGTCTATTTTCTAATCTTGGCGGGAATATTTCTTCTCCTGTGTCTCTATTTCCTAATATCTTAATTGAGCTAGGAAATTAATAAAATTAGAATGATTCAGTAGTGAGCAGGAGTTTTAACAAAAATAGGAAAGGTGTCCTTTTGAAGGTACTTGATAAAGATATATTTAAGTCAGTAAGAATTCTGCCTGAATATATGAAGCAGGAATTACTGAATAAGGATTTCAGGACAACATTCTGGTGAGTTGAGGCGAGAGGGATAGTAATAGTCTGTATAAATGGAAAGTTGTCAAATACTTAAATAGGCCACATAAAACATGACTAACCC
>JAOXNO010000020.1:27972722-27992555 GCA_028565335.1 Limnodromus scolopaceus
CATCCCTGGAGGTGTTCAAGGCCAGGCTGGATGGGGCTTTGAGAAACCTGGTCTAGTGGGAGGTGTCCCTGTAACCATGGCAGAGGAGGTTGGAACTCAATGATCTTTAAGGTCCCTTCCAACCTGAACCATTCTATGATTCTGTGATAATTAGTAACACAACCACTGTAAAAGTATTGACTAATTAGTACAACAAAATCTTCTTGAATAATTCTTCATTGCTCCAGAGCAACAACAGCAACCAGAGCCAACCAAGCAGTAAAGCAAAGGTGTTGGTGAGTTCAGCCTCCTGGAAAGGCTCAGGAAGGATACACCAGTTGAGAAGTGTTGCACAGTTGCCATGGTGCCTACAGACACCCTTTTGTCCTGAAAGTTCCTTCTTCCAACCCACTATATCTTCTTTCTCCTTTAGTCACTCACACACTGATGCATTCCTTCCCTCATCTTTGCAGTATGTTTTCAGACCTCTATCCCTTTGGTTTTCTAAGTGCGTAACCGGACTCTCTTCTCAACCTGACTCCCACTGCACCACTGTGGTTCCCCGGCTCCATCTCCCCATCTTTGTGAGCGCTCATTTGAATTTCACTTCAGCTCAGCTTTCCCCATCTACACCTCAGCTCATCCTTTGGCTGTTATCATTTCCATATTTGATGATACCACTATTTTCAAGGGCAAATCCCTCCCCTTTTTTTTCCCTGGTCAAACTGTAGTACTGAAAAGGATTACAACCATGTGTGACCTCAGCACTGGTCTTAGCCTTGCTTGAATTCCCTTACAAGGCACAGGACCCATAGCTGTTCTCCAACATCCCTGGCCTGGAGCTGCTGTCCTGCTCCTCTTCCTGCCACAGCACACCTGACTAAAGTGTCCAGCTCCTCTTCCACTGTTCGGCGATGTTACGCTCCTCTCTTCTTACCTTTCTTTGTGTTGTCTTTCTTAGCAGAACTGTATCCCAATCTTTCTCCTTCTATTTTTTATCACATCTGGTCTATTCAGCTCACTGGCATTTTTCTATATTTGACACTGGGTGAACTCTTTCTCTGTTTGGAGTCTCCCTATGCTTCTTTGCCAGTTTCAGCTCTTACAGGGAGTATCACGTGACCTGTCTAGCAATATGTGTGTCTTAAAGAAGGGACAGGAAGTATTTACAGGAGAAAAATGAAGAGCTCTTTTCACAAAGATGCCACCTCTGACTCAAGAAGCCCCTAAATTATAAGCTGGCAAATGCTGTGAGAATAAACAGGATAGACAACTACACGTTTCTCCTGCTGGAGTATTTGGTGCTGAGCTACATGGTTTTTGGCCTGACCTTCATAGCTTTTCCAGACACCATTCATTTCACTGGCTGCCTCTGTTCATCTTCTCCACCCACCAATACAGCTACTCTCCCAACTCTCTTAGAGGGAGCACTGCTTTCTGCCACCTCTGTTGTCAAGTTCTGTGTTTTTATTCTTTCCTTGCTGTGGCTTCCGGTTGACTTGTGCTTCTGCTTTCCCAGCTGCTCATACCCTGCATTTCCCTGGCTCCCACTAGAGGGCTGCCAACTCACTCTGCTCCACAAGCTGCTCCCCTCATGACAGCCAGCTGCCACCACCTTTTTCGTGATTGCAAGAAACAAAATATTTGCTGCCAATACACAACTCCACTAAGTTCCACGCCAGCAATGTGCCCAGGTGGCCAAGAAGGCCAACAGCATCCTAGCCTGTATCAGGGAAGTGTGGTGAGTAGGACTAAGGAAATGATAGTCCTCCAGTATTCGGCGCTGATGAGGCCCCACCTTGAATACTGTGTCGAGTTTTGGGCCCCTCACTACAAAAGAGATATTGAGGTGCTGGAGCGTGTGCCCTTCCAGAGAAGGGCAACGAAGCTGGTGAGGGGTCTGGAGAGTAATTCTTATGAGGAGTGGCTGAGGGAGCTGGGGTTGTTCAGCCTGGAGAAAAGGAGGCTGAGGGAGACCTTCTCGCCTTCTACAGCTCCCTGAAAGGAGGGTGTGGAGAGGCGGGGGTTGGTCTCTTCTCCCAAGTAACAGGTGATAAGACAAGAGCAAATGTCCTCAAGTTGTGCCAAGGGAGGTTTAGATTGGAAATTAGGAAAAAATTTTACACTGAAAGGGTCATTAAGCATTGGAATGGGCTGCTCAGGGAAGTGGTTGAGGCACCATCCCTGGAGGTATTTAAAATATGGGTAGACATAGCACTTAGAAATATGATTTAGTGATGGTTTTTGTTAGTGTTAGGTTAATGGTTGGACTAGGTGGTCTGAAAGGTCCCTTCCAACCTCAGTAATTCTATGATTCTATAAGCCATGCCCCCAGGTGTTTAGGTGGTCTGTAGATACAATGGTGTCACTCTTACAACACTGTCTCATGCCTCTCATCTGTGCCCCTGTTAACATTCCATCAACAGTACAGGCTACTCTGCTGAAGGCAGCAATGCTATTTCCAGTTTGCATTACACAGCCCTTCCACAGTGGTGTCCTGGTCTTTCAAACAATACTCACAGCTGTGGTTTTTTTGCTTTGTTGAAAAGTAAACACACCCAGTGCCCTCATATGCAAAAAAACCCCACCGTAGTACTTGCAACACTTTTATCACTTTGTAGGTTTACTCTTTCACATAGTATCTGCACGTCTGGATTCTTGCATAAAATTTATTATCTCACTTTATGCTTTTTCTGCCCATGGAAATAGAAATGAAATTTCTGTCTTAAATAAAAATAAGAAAAGGACAAAACCAACATCCACACATAGTTTGCATAAAGCATTAGAGTACAACATTTTTTTAAGACAGGATGGAAAGTGCAACTAAATTTTTTTCAGAATACTGATATATTAAAAGTATGGCCCTGTGTAAGGCCTTGCAAAAAAAATTGTATTTCCCCACATTTTCAGGAATAAGTCCAGCTCTTATTACTGTAGAAAACAAAATCAGAAACAAGCTCTCCTTAAACGAAATTGGAATGTTCTGAAAACAATCTCCTCTCTTCTCCATAATTATACAACTCCAGATTGAGGCAAGTGTGATCTAAGTGTTTGCAATTTAGGACTTTTTGTTTTGCAAAACTTTCAGTTTAGTTTCAGAATGCTTTCTGGTTTTAGGAAAGTGTTATCTAAAATGTAGCACCTCAAATAAGTTAATGATATATAAAACCCCAAATCAACCCCATTTTTACAGCATACTTTGTAAAGAAGAATATTAAACAGTTTCACTACAAAAATCAAAGATAAGCAGAGCTTTCTTTCCTTAATGCATTAATTTAGCACTCATTTAGGAGGTCTGCGATATATTTGCATCTTTGCTTTAACTCCTGAAGTGTAGCATTTCCTCAAACTAATGATAAGCAAAAAACCCTCAAAATTCCCTTGAGAAAAAAAAAATAACCTTTTACTTATGTAGCTATCACACATATAACTACTCATCTGGACCAAATCCTCAGCACAAGGCAACGCACACTGAGGCACGTAGCATTAAACACTACATACACAGGCAATGGACCCAAATCTAGAAAACATGTAGGTTTGGCAGACTCTGCTGTGCTTTCATGAACCTAGCTCAAGGGTAGAGTTCACAAACCTGCAACTGGTTCTTACGCTTCTCAAAAGCAAACAGAATTGATAACATATTGGATGCTTAAGTTGCTTTTTGAGTTTTGTTCTCAGAGTCTGCTCCTACAATTGATTCTGTGAAAAGCTGCAAAGGTCTGTCTGATCAGAGTCAGCTTCAGGAACAGATGTTAAGATTTCTATCTTTCTTCCTTCATCCTCATTCCACTCTACATGGTTTCCTGGCTTGTCTTTCCAATAAAAAATTAGAAAAGTAAGGATTTGAGAACACAGATTCGTTTCTTCTCTATTTCTCACTCCTTTTTCCCCCTGCAAGATAATTCATCTCTTTTTAAGCAATTATAGGCAGTAGTGATAGCATAATCTCTCCGTTTCAATCTAAGATCAGTGGTAATCTCAGTAAACCTCTGAAATACATGGTGAACAGAGAGGGGGACAAAAGACAGCTAGCACAAACAGGTCACAAAAATTGGATCATCCTTCAGAGAAAAAGAACTGAGAAAGACAAAATGTACCAGTGTCAAGTTTCCAGCAATTGTAGGCAACCTCTTGAAGAAGCAAGCTGCCTCTTGGAAAATAGTTCCATGAGCTCTAATATAACAAATTTGTGCCTGATACAAAATAATAACTGAAGCAGGAATATTATATTAGGGCTTTTTTGGATTCTTTTCATATTTGCGTAGCAGCTTCATAATGAATACATTATAATAATAGGAAGTAGAACAATTGAATAGAAAACACTAGTGTGGTGATTATTTTGTTAAATTTGGCATAGAAACTAACATTGACAATTGGTCCTCAATTCTGCTCATAGCAGCATCTGCTTTGAGACCTGTCAGGGGAAGATAGGCTACAAAACCCCCACTATCCATAAAGAGTAGCCTATGCCTCTTTTGTTCCTTTAATTTCCAGACTAAGGCTTCCATCATAATCTGGAAGCAATTCTGCTGGTTTGTACATATAATCTCTCCCCCAATCCCCTCGCTTCCATTTTTCTTACATGGATTCAAGGCTCATGATCTGCACATTGGTCCTACTATTACCAGTACCATGATTACGGTTCTTGATGCTAGCACGAAACAGATTTGGTGTCCAGGTCACAGTTTGTTGAACACCATTGATTAGGACTTCCCTTAATAAAAACCCACAAATCCCTGGAGAGATTTCTAAACACATTCCCATGTCCTTTTTAGAAGCTCTGTGATGAAAACCCCAAAATTGGTCAGACCAACCAATCTTAGACTGACATTCTGTCTCCAGAATTGGCCAAAAGCAGACGACAAACTGGAAAATGCGAAAACAGGACAAGCACAGAGTGACACTGTTCCTTTTACCACCTAAGCTTGATGCTGATAGATAATCTCAGTTTATGCTTTCCTTACAGAAAAAGCCACACTAACTCTTCTTCAGCATGTCATACTGTCCAATTACCTGCCACATCTACTTGTGCTATGTTTTATCTCTAGGCGTAGTGTCTTGCACAGTATGGAAACAGAAGGTAGTTCCTAGATGATCTTTGGTACCCTCTAAGGAAGACTAAAATGTCATTATTTGATTTTCACTCCACTGGCACTGAGATCAGTTTAAAGAACAGGTGACACACCTTAGTTAGTAGTTCAGCAATCTTAGATTTACGTTCCCTGTGAACTCCTGCATCAATATGCCAACTGTATCCTGGCAATCTTTCCTCCTCTTTCACCTCCTCCCTACAGCAGAGCAATAAATAGCCTATGTCCCCAGATCTACTACCTACACATCTCTTGTTCAAGCGCAGGGTGCCCGGAGAGGTGGCTTGGATGACTTGTCAGCTATTCACATTCCTTCAGAAGGACATGGTCTCAAAAGATATAGTTATCATTATGAATGTACTCACTGTCAGTGAAGTTTTTGTGCCAATGACACACAAAAAAATAGGTATAATAAAAATGTTATAAATAAATTTAATTGGTAAAATATACACCAGGAAGACATCAAATTACAAAATGCTGCATCACAGTCTGATACCAAACACATTTCTTCAAAGAAATTCTATCTTTGATGTATCCTGTCTTTCTTATTCTAAACACAGCATTGATTTTAATGAAAAAAAAATCATATTCCTTAATGGTTAATGTTTTACATGCAAGTCTACAGAAACAAGAAAAATACAGCAGAGTTGGCTTATTTCCTACCTTTTGATGAGAAAGCTAGGCATTTATTTCTCTTTACATTATGCTACTCTTAGGTATTGCAGGTTCTTTATTCTTGTGTTTATGTAGAAGTTTAGAGGTATGTTTGCTTAGAATTGGCTGGATTTCCATACCATAGTAATACAAAATTTGAGAAACCAATTTGGCTGTGACAAGGTGTCTTTTCAAGGTAAGAGCTTCTTATCTAATGTTAATTTGTTCGAAAAGGAAAAAAACAAACCACCAAGCAACCAAAAAGCAAAAAACACCCTGCAGCATTTTTACCTAATTAGGCGGGTAAGTGATGGCAAAAATCTAGTGCATCAATTTCCAGTAGTATTTTTGACTACATATTCCTTCTCAAAAAGCAGCAGGACACATAAATTAAGAGCGTACCTTTCTCCACTGATAGTCTACAATGTCTCATGGTCTACAGCAGTAAGAAACTTCCTACCCTTCCCCTAGGTACTCAGAACCTGAATGAGAAGAAGGGCCTCAGTAATGTTTAGAAATGCTCAATGGAACACCAGTGAGCAAAGAATCTCAAAACTGTTGGCTTGAAGGGACCCCTGAAGGTCATCTCCAAGTGGTTCTATTGCAAAACAAACAGAACAGCTTTATGCTGCCATGTAAATTTATGATGAATCCACACTTTCAATGCTGTACATTATCTTTTGTTTTGAGATAAGTTAACCAAAGTTAGAAAAATTCAAGAGAAAGCAGTAAGAATAATCATAGATATTCCAAGACATTTTTGAGAACTAAAAAGACTAGGCTGCTTCTACTGGGAAGAGAAGTAACTAAGGAACAGAATAGGCATCTGTGAAATCACGAGTGGTGTAGAGCTGAATGAAGAATGACTCATCAGTAGTCTTCACAATAGAAGAAATGTGATGCTTCCACTTAAATTATCAGGCCACTGGAGGGGCTGTTGTTCAAAAAGCAGCTGAACAAAATTTAGGAAGTGTAGGCCCCTGTGTTGCAGTGAAACATGTCCATAGGAACATCATTTCAACACAGAAGCCCCTTACTTACAAGTTAAGAAAGGACCAGGGAGAGGTCCCTCTCCATTTGCCCTCTTTTCTGCCTGTTGTGTATGGCTCTTTTCTCTTGCCCAAGACAAGATAATAGGCTGGCAGGCCTACGGTTCAATACAACAGACCAATTCTTGGGCATGATTATTAAAATTGATACAAAAAGATATGAAGTGAGTTTCAATGCTGAAAGATTCAGATAATATTATCATGTAAGTATGAGGGGAAGCTAGAACATTAATTTGCAGCAAGCTGCCATCTAAATAATCCTGATATTCTTCCATCAGCTCTTCGTCTAGGTAAACACTCATAAATTTTGAAGCACACTCTTAGTCTGCAATCAAACAATCATTTTAAAATGTAAAATTAACTTTGTCTTCCACAGACTAAGTAAAAAGCATCTAGAGGTTGTCTGCATACACCTGAGGGGCTTCCAACTCAGCATTTCCTCTAGAAGACTGTTCAGCTCCCTCCAGCTCACATGGAAAGTGCTACCAAAGCAAATTCAAGTCCCACTTCTGTGCTGGGTTGTGGGGGGCATCCTTCCAGGGCTCTGTGACACCAGTAAGAGTCTGCTGGAAGACAGTTATCATATTTGAAATTCCTCCTGGAAATTAGCAAAGGAAGAATTTAAATATTTTAATATGTGAATATTAAGGAGCTTTCCACAAGTCTACTTCTACTAAAAAAGGGCAATTCCTTTCTCTTCACTCAATGTATTGCTAGCTTTGGCTGCTGCTTGTTGGAGGGCTGTTTTAGTTTCCGGAGATTTTCACAAGAAACAGTGTATTCTCAGCTTATTTAACACTGGTGTTACATTAGTAAATAACCTGCCTAGATTCTTAATGAAGGAGAAAATTTTGGTTATCTTGTCTTCCACTGTTTATCTAGCATAAACTATGCACTGTTTTACAGGAAGTGAACAAATTAAGACCAAGCTGAATTTATAGGTTCTCTCTTGCCTTCAAAACCACTAAGATTTAATAGTCAAATACTGTTTTGTAAGTGCTCACATAGGTATTATAGAGTCTACTCCAGGAGTTAAAAGGAAGACAACTTTTTGATTCAAGGTATGCACTACGTTTTTACCATTTCTCCAACACAATTCAATGCAGATACTACTAGCTATCAACATAAACCTTAAACTGGGGTGGTTAGCAGGCTGCTTCTTCAGAGACGCACGATGGATGCCACCACTAGAGCTTTGGCTTAGTATCACCTCTTCTTATTTCTTATCCCAGGTGAGCATGGCTGGAAGGAATTTCTTCTTGGTTCAACAAGATCTGTTTATACCTTCCTTTGCCAGCTACTATAAAGCACCTACAGATTATTTTAGCCTAAAACCAAGATTAACACAGGAAAAAAAAACCAACTCACAACAAAAACCCATAGCAAATACGTTCTGATGAGCACCAGTCACTTATTGAAGTTTTCTGAATTGTGTTGCATTTAGAAAAAACTCAGCTGTGAACTTTGATCTACATTTTATGAAAGTACCAAAATAAGCTCTAGAAAAGAATAGGGTATTCCTCACTTTCTTTGAAGGCATAATGTTCTCTGACCCTACTCATTCACATGGCCAGACAGTGTTTATTTCACAACTGTTCTGTCTTGATTGTTCGAGTCTGGGGACAGGCAGCTGAAGCCAACTAGTTTGGCCTTTTAATCAAAATTTTAACATTCCCAAGATATATCTTAGAACCATACCTAAAAACTCTATTAAAAAAACCACTAAAACCCGACAACCCAACAATAAAATACAAAGTACAACCACCAATAAAACAAAAATTAAGTCTTCGCAAGTTTTCAAGATAACAGATCCGCACATGCACTTTTTCCATTACAATCTAACATTGAGTCTAAAATCCAAAAATAACATTTGAAATATGTCAAAATTAACTATTTTGCCATTGATACTTTTATCAAATCCCAGATAGAAGAGTTACTCCTAGAGCAGACCCTACCATTTCAAGTATCAAGACTGATGCTGTCTCCATAGCTAGAGCCTCCAGCTCAACACTATCTATTATTATAAAGCTGCAAATGATCATCGTGAAAATCTGTGCCACGTCTCACACTAAAAATTGTGCAGACAACAGAAATCAAAGCCAAATTCTCATCAAAATAAACAACTCAGAGACTCTCATGCTGCCTGAATAATTCATGATTACATTTAATTTGGTTTAAGCTTCTATTTTAATTTTCACAAAGCCACTGCAGATAGTCCAGACGGCAGCAGTAGTGGGTGAATCTAAGACTCTGATATGGATATCTGGACGTCACCTTCTGGGATGTGCACAGTGCCTTGCCCACTGGTGAGTCATAGAATCATAAAACCATAGAATCGTCTGGGTTGGAAGGGACCTTTAAGATCATCTAGTCCAACCATCATCTAACTGAGCCACACGGATATTACCCCAAACCAGCATTTTCACTCTCTGTACTTTTTCATTCAGGACTAAAGTATTTATGAAGCCTGTCTCATCTATTTAGATTACAAATCTCAGAGGCAAAGATCACCTTTCACTTTCATAATACCTCGTATAAGAGTGCACGTGGGCTGACTGATCCTATAAGCCCCCCACACATACAGATGAAGAGTGAAGTTACCCAGTCTTACAAACTTGAATATAGTCATGTTAATTTCACTGCCCTTACTCTACTCATGTAAATTCTGGTACGATCAGTATCTTATGTTAGGGTTTAACTTTTGCATACAGTTGCAACCCACATAAGATCTGCAAAAGTATGGAAAGAAGGCAGTCCTTCAACTGCCTTCCTGCACCAGAACAAATTACTACTCACGAGATAATAATTTTGGTATTACTCATTACTATTTCCACAGTGTGAGGGGAAATAATTAAAAGTGTTCTGGAAAAAGATTTATTTTGGACATTTTATTCTAGTCTTAGCAAGGAGAAGCACCATGAAATTTGACTGTGACTTTCCAGACCAGCATTACAAGAGTCTTGTCAATGTTCTACAGAGAGCTCTTACTGCTACTCCAGATTTTATGTACTGTCATCTATTTGAAAAAAATATAGTCATTTTAGTCCACCACTAGGATCATCTGTCATTACCATGCATTATGCAACTCACTACTAACACAAAACCAAGAACATAAAAAATTACACTGTTATATTCTCCACAGAGAGATACACACAACTCTCTCGCAAATGTCTCAGCAACCAATCTTCTCCCAATGGCTTCCGCATGTGCACAGTATGAACTTCCACACCTAAGAATTAAAACCAGAAGTTCTGGAGACTGAATGCAGTGTTAACTGCCACACTTTCTCTCCCCAAAGAATAGTAACGGTTGCCTTATGTTGCAGAAGCTAACTTCTGTGCACCGCAGCCTCAGTTCGGCAATCTGTTTAATTTTATTTTATGAGCAATATCACGGGGGACAAAAAGGGCTTCTTGGAGAATTAAATTTAGTGTAGCCCAAATGCTCAATATTTTGCAGAATTAAGCAGCTACTAAGCACCAGGAACTATATACATATCATGAACTGTAGGAGAATATCAATCTCCTCTCCAAAAGATTACATGGGCGATTTAAACCCTGACACTTTCCAACCACCTTTATTTAGAAAACCTGTCTCTGAAAGTCATAAAACTTTTTATTCCAATGCATTGACAAAATTTTCACCAACAAAGATTTTATAAGGCATGATCTCTTTGTTTTAGTGGATTAGACTCAGTATCACATACAGCTCCACTGAAGAACTGCTTATGCATAAATTATCCACAGTCTAAGACTACAGTCCATGAGATTACACCAGAAAAATATATTGCCAGAGTTCTCCATTGTATATCTCTCTTGTATATCTCTTTATTTTATAACTGCCTTTGGGTGGGCTCTTCAGGGAAATATGTTGTATTTACACTTAATATTGTACTCATTCACAAGCCCATATCACAATATAGAAAACAGTAACTTCTATAAATTTCTTGCTGAGTCACATTCAGTTTTCAAGGAAGTTGAGAAATACTTGATTGACATAAGTTTGGGGAAATGAGCTGCCAAGAGAGCAGGGAAAGTGATCTGGGCGATCATGCTAAAAATCTGAGCCAGAGTTGTATGGAAGAATAAAGACACTGAGTTACATTGAACAGAAGATGCAATACAGTATCATTTTACCAAGTTTATGGGGTAACTCTAACATGAGCGCTGATAAAGACGTACATAATAATAGAAGTGATTTTCTAGAGAAAGTAAACTCTATCAACCTGTCCTATACAAAGCTGCTGAAAGGCATTTGTTGGGATGCCACAGGCAAACCTGTTAAAAAAGCTGCAGAAAATGGGGTGAATAAAGAAACTGCAAGGTAAATAGGGAAGCAGAGAAACTTTATGGCAGGAGCTGTAGAAATAATCTGAAATTCAAATGACATGAAGTGCCACACTGTTTATTTATGTATGTTGCTGTATGTTAGAAGTTTCTTAGCTGAATACAACAAAAAAAGCAAGGATAACAGCTTAGGACTCTCATCAGTAAAGTCAGAGAGGACCAGAAGTTAAACTTTTTCAAGGCTTTGATGAAGTTAAAGGGGTTGCAGAAGGTAACAGAAGGCTCCTACAATTGCAGGAGCCAGCTCTCTGACCCAAGAATCCTTTCCAGAAATTGCATTTTACTTCACATAGCAAGTTACCATTAAAGCTTAAATGCTTCCCCAAAAGTAAACGAGATGTTGGGCTGGGGGGGCTTCTAAAATATTACACCTGTAATGAAATGTCTGTAATTGTTATGATCATTGAACATAAAAGCCCACTTCTGGGCACATATAAAACAGTCAGACTAGCTCAGTGGTCCACCTGTAAGAATCTTGTGATGAAGCCATAACAAGGTACAGATAGCACTGAGTAGCACAAGAGCATCACTGATTATTTCAGCTATGGCACTGCAAACATAGTCCTTACAGAACTTAGTCGCCAAGTCTTCAGATCTGCATAACATTCTTGGAACAAGAAATTTTCATATATGCAGCTCTTGTTGGGGAAGAAGAGCTTCTTTCTTAGACCTTTGTAGCAATGCAGAGCTAACCAACTGTGCTATATTTAGCTGCCAGACACGGGTTATAACCACCCCAAGGCTGTTTTAGACTTCTTCTGAGTGCATTGACCCTGCGGAAATGTAAAGTCAAACCGGTGCTCTGGTTTTTCCAGTCAAGCTGGATAGTTCTACCTGTGCATTTAAACATTTTGCTAAGTCAGGCTTCAATGGAGGCCAGGATTGCAAACATGTAACAACCCATGCACTGGGTCAGATCAAGCCACCAAACCAACATCACGTCTCTGAGAATGGTCAGCACTGGACAGTAGGTACAAGACCAGGGCAAGCATATATGATCCCTCCTGCATCCATTCCCCACTGCAGGCCTTAGAGATTTCCAAAATAAGCAGAAGTGATTTTTGAGTTATTGATCCTCCAAAGGTCTCTCTTTACTTATTTTTTCAGTGTCCTGGTGAACTCATGTTAACATGCTCCATGGAACACTACGTCCTTTTTATATATATAGCTGTAAAGCAAGGTACAGTCTGACACATCCTGTAATTTGCAGTCATTATGTTTTTCACAGAAATTGCCATATATCAGGTACAGATTACTCAGAAAACTTTCATTAAAAATAAAGCAAAGCCATTTTTAAGTCCTCAAGGTAGATAAAATCATAATTTTAAAGTTAGTGTGAATCAGCATACCCCTGAATCTACAGTAGCTATGAGACACCGTCTCTGGTAGCCGTTAAGGCAATTTAACAGTCAGTGCAGTGAATTTACCTTACAGAGAGATCTGTTCTGAAATGGGAGTTTGCCTTGAGTATTGTAAAAGAAGAGTGGCCTTGGTACACCACTTATGTGCATCTTGTCCAGTGATTTGTTTATTTTTTTCTCCTACAGAAACTGAGAATGCTGCCCCTCAGATCCAAATTAGGATAATCCAATTTCAGGGAGACCTTAGGAAAGGAGTCCCCCAAAAAGTTAGCATTAAGATGAGAAAGAAAGTTAGAAGTAATTTTTCTAGTGACAAGAACGGTGGGGAGTTTATAGAAGCATGCATTATTTACCCATTTCAGCATCAATTTTTTAAAAAATTGCAATAAATACATACAAAATGCTGAAAAAGTGGCATTCCCAGTAAAAGTCTGAGTTCTGGGTTATGCTTAATGTTTCATGTTTAAGAAGTTTCTTGCTTTTAATTGCTTCTTAAGTTTTAATTGCTCTCACAGCTTCCAGTAGAGAGGTACACATATTTGCAGATACAGTTCTTCCCGTAAAAGTTCTAGTGAAATATGTTTGCATTAACTGGAATTTTTATATTACACTTTATGAAAACAGCCCAAAGAAACACACTTTGTCATTAAAAATAAAAATTTAAAAAGTTTTTCCCCATTTGGTATTTTAATGTCAATCATGACGTGTGCAGAAATATTTTTAAATGATTTAGTCACTCTTAACACATTTAAAAAGTGATTGCCTCAAAACACCACAAGCCAGCTAAGGAATATACATTTGGAAGTTTACAGAAGATAACTAAAAGCAACTGTATGCACAGTTCCCGTTTTTTTTTTCTCCAGAGTGGCATCTTCATCTGTGAATTGGCAGCTATTCTTCCAGCCAAGGAGGAGGCAGCTAGGAGCTTGCTCCCACTTGGTGACACTGCAGCAACCTCTGTGGTGGCACAGGAATCCTCATCACAAAGCAGGAACTCCCTCTGCAGCCAGTCATCTCGGGCGAGGCAGAAGTCACAGACAACAGGCCATCTCAGAACTTGGGACACAGAGGTCTCAAGCTGACTTCCCCTATATCCGACTAGAAAAAAAGTTTACCCTATTTCTACTTAGTTAGCAGTCATGTTATCAGATGAAGAAAATGAAAATATGATGTTTAAATAGTAACCTTACCTACGTTTGCAGGAAATAAGAACTATTCCACCATTTCTTATGCATGCCAGTAACTTCAACTGAGTTTTCCTTTGTTGCATAAGGTACTTTTATAAAATGTAGGGAAATTTTACGTAGGTTCAAGTAACTAGACTATACTACGAACAAAGTAATTTCACTGGTATCCTTGGAAGACTAGTGAAGATGCTGTGAATGTGTACAGAAATAGAATAAATACACTCTACTTGTCAAGGATTTGTAAGCGAGCTCTGCTGAAGAGACTAATTCTGAGAAAATGAAACAGCTGCAAGAGCATCTATCTTATTTTTAAGATGACTTGGTTTAGTGATTGTCTATGCTGTTGTTGAAAGGTAGACTGCAGACATCTCCGTCTTTATTACTTACAACTGAAATGTATAGAGCATGAAGCAGTACAGAAGCCTCTGTGAATTTTTACATACAGCATAATACACATGACTGGTTGCTGTTCACTTTACTTTTCTGTTGCTGACAGTAATATCAGGTAAGCATTTCATTCATATGCTTCCTCATATGACTAGGTTCTCCATGAAAAGAAACATAACAACAATGGATCGAGTAGCAGCCTACTAGTCTGATTTAAAACCATGCTTGACTTCTTTTGACTGATTTGGACCCAGATGCAAACCAAGCCAGAAACCATATTTATTTTAGGACAGCTTGCTAATTTCTTCACCTTAGGGCTTCCCCTTCAAAGGGAGTGATTTTCCATTTCTATATGTACTCACTGAACACATCTGCAAGCATTAAACACAAACAGCTAAGCCAAACCTGCAACAACACAAATGTTGTTATGGATGATAATAAGAAGAGTAAATAATCACTTATTTTATTTTTCACCCTGAATTTTGATCTAACAATGCAACCTCTACCAAAGATTCAAAATACATCATTGCAAAAAGTAAAAAAATCAAGTCAGTTACCAGATGAGGAAGAAGACCAGCAGCAAGCACTGCAATGCCGTTTGTGGACCCACGGGCCTTTGTAGGTCTGGTCCAGTTGTCCAAGGCCACCCACTTGCCCTTTACAATAGTAGGACAACTGAGGTGTTTAGACACCTGGTCAGGCCCCGTAGTACAAGGCTTGTTGTGCCTCAACAAGAACTATGAGATCTTGGTCCTACACCCAACCTCAAAAGCAGACATCTTTGGCCTGTGGTTAGGGGTAGTCAGTGCAGCCACCTGCTGAAGCGTATATCCAACCTCCCAATGTGTGTTTTACAGCTGATGCTGCTGTAATCACTAGCCCTCAAGCTTTAGTAATTTAAAATTGGTTTAAAACTACTGTTGGTATCACTAAGTGATAACGTGTCATTGGACCCCCTGGCCGCAGCATGAAGTGAAGTTGTCAAAGTTAGCATTGCCAGACAGAAAAACAGCTGGGCCCTCCCAGCACTAGAAGTAAAGCCCTTTCAAGAAGCAGTAAATCAGGTGGACATTTTTATCAAAATATAACCAGAATCTGAGATTGACTATTGTAAGTTCTGATTGACTTGAAACGTTTTTCCAGAATTTTATCTTTGAAATATTTCTCTTGTTGAAGTGACATTTCTAAATAAGCAGGAAATCCAGTTCCCACTAATTTCCCATCAGCATACAAGTCAGTTGTCAAGCAAATTTCTGAGCTTTTGCAGACAAGCTGCAAAAGTTTGGAAGCAGTTTAGAAAGGATGTGCAGAAGACTATCTTTCCAGTTTTACGCTTAATCCTGTGATAGGCAGCCATGAAAGTTCTGTTTAATTTCACATGTGTGCCATGATTTTTTCCTGTCCATGGCATACATGCTGGTAGCAGAAAAGAAGATATGCCTACTGTTGTCAAACACTCATCAGTTTTAATAATGCTTGGAACAGACAAATAGAACTGTTTTCCTCCAGAGTGAGAAAGAATGTAACTGGTCATCAAAGAATGAATGAAGAGACTTGGCAGCTAGTAGACACAGGAACTGTGTCTAAACTGTGAACTGTGACTAAAAAGCACCAAGAGTTCCACACATTTAAATGTATCCTGCTTTGATCTCATTCTCAGCCATGGCAACATCTCTGCAACTGGTCAAAAAGGGGGAAAAAACCCCAAAACAACAAAAACTGAAGGGGAGATACCAGAAGATGGCTCACCCAACCTGCAGACAAACATAGAAGTATGCATACAAACATAAAAAAAGATTGCCCATCATCCAAACAGGGCAGACTATCCTCTTCACAGATCCTGTGCTGAAAGAACAAGTGAAAAATAAAAATCCTGTGAGGGAGAGAGTGGCAGATGAGCAAAAGGCAGTGGTGGCAAGAAGCACCACTGACATCTCCAAGTGATGAAAATCTGGTGTGTTGCACCTAAGCTTTGCCACTACCTACTTCAGTCACCAAGAAATGTTGAATATTTATCAGAGAGAGCTGGGAAGGAGGCGTTCGTTGAAGCAGCATTGCCCATTCCAACTACTAGCTACAGCTCATATAGCTAAGGGCTGTGTGGGAGATATGTCGCCAGCTGTTTTTGTCTCTTACAGCCCATTAATCAGAAAAGGAGATATCAGGGCCCAGAAAAGGAGATATAGCAGGGATATAGAGAAATTTTCAGAAAATTTGAAAATTTGAATAGCCTTTCACCATTGCTATCACCCTATCTGAAAAAGACCAAATGTTCATCTCACTGATGTCAGTGGAATCTTTCCAAGAGTAAGATTTGCATCCTAACATATGGAGTTGTGACTTCTGAATTTGGCCATTTTTACCAGACAACATGTATGAATTGTGCATTTCTGCACTGGGGCTGGAAGTGCAAAAAGCTACAAAGTTTTTTGCTGCTGTGTCATTGAACACGGCTTTGTATTTTAAACTCTTTCGTTACATTTTGGAATAAAACACTGGTCTTCCTTCGATTATAAGAAGTGATACAGAAAAAATCCCAAGTACTTTTGGTAAGCACATTAAAAATAACATGTTTACCTTCTTCTGGTGTTCAGTTGGAAAGTTAGCTCTGTTAAATGTTGTATTCACAATCACAGTTAACCTGATCTCTCTCCTACAAGTTTCCAGAACCCACAAAAGTTTATTGCTGCTCTTCACCACTCAGATATTCCTACATCTGCCTGATGAGAGTATCTTGTAAGAGTAGCTCTCCAGCCCAGACTCAAAGGTGATCAACATATGTCTAGTATCCTTTTTACAGCATGAGTAACACAAACGGAAACACCTTGCAACTATGAGCAGGTTGCCTCCATTTTCCTTCATCTTGTTGCACTGGATCCTGTGCAACTATACCTCATGAGTTCCCAAATAAAACCAAGGTAAGTTGAAACAATTCTTCACTCGATTGCTGTTTAATAGGCTATATGCCAAAATCCAAATGTGTATTAAAAAAAAATATCAATTTGTAAACATACACATATTTCAGGCTTGGATAGGTAAACTGCATTATGTATTGACACCAGAGGATAAGCGTGAGCATGGTAATTAAGGGTCATCCTTTCACAAGCAACCATCTGCATTAACTATACAGAAAACCAATGTTCTCTGATAAGACTTTACAAGCAAGCTACAGAAGTACAGAGCCGTTTTCAGTTTTAAGCTATCTGCAGCCTATTTGCAATCAAATGAAAAATAACAATAAATTTAACATGAAAGGATGGCCTTAAAGGAGTTACTTTCAGCACAGCAAATTTTTCAAATCTAAGGCGAGGCCACAGATGTCTTCTAGCTCTAAGGGGAAAAATAATCCTTGATCTAAAAATAGCCTCTTGTATAAATCTGGTGGAACCCATGAAAACGATTCCCTTCTTTGAAGATGATTCATTACTGAACTCTTTGAACTGTATGGATGGTCCCTAAGCCACTAAAATGCCAGAGGGCCAAAAAAGATCTGTATGTGCATCGGCTGTTCTAATTAATGCGTATCTGCAAACAGACAACAAAGGAACCTTCCGAGTCGATAGGGTAGGAAAGAAACAAACACATGTAAGCCCAAATTCTAAAACTGTTGGTTTGAAGTGTCTTTTAAAAGACTTTCTCACTACCTGCTAGTTTTTCTTCCTGAACTCTATAAGCATGTGCTGGGACAAAATGGTAGATATTAGAACAAACCCCAGGAACACACTGAAATGCAAGACTTTGTTCCACATACATTCATGACGGCCCAAACCCCAACAGCAGTGAACAGATCTAATTCACTGCAGGATCCTACCAGAGGTCATGCAATATTCTCACACTTTCTGGTCAAGTGTAAACTGATCAGTCCCATCAGCTTTTATGTTATTGGTAATTTGTCAAAGCTCTTTTCAGGACAAGAAGAGTCTCCCAGCAAACTAATTTTTTTTTATTTCCTTTTAAGAATATTGAGCTTGCACTGGCAAACAGACTGTTAGTAGTCTTCAATTTGCCTAGACAAATATTAGATTCTTATCTCTTGCTCTCAAATATCAAATTATATAGATCTAGAAGGGGTCCTCTGCTGTTGTGGTGGGATGGGAAATAAAACCATGGAAAAGCACAGACCATTAGGTGACTTTAGGTAGCAGTGGATACGTTACTACAACTTTGTAACACAGAACACTATTATGCATTTCTTGTTGCAGTGAAACTGATGTATGCTTGAATTGTTTTAGAAGCTCATTAAGACTGCCACAAATGAACTCAAGAAACAGCATGTTCAAATCAACTGCTACAATCCACAAGATTTCTTACCACTGAGTTGCAAGCTACATTTTTCTTCTGTAGCTCTAAGATCTGGACAGATATCACTAGATTCAAATATCACATCTCTTCAAGACTTTCAAGTGTCACCGCCTTCCTGTGCCACCAAAAAATATTTTTCCCCCCAAACACCTCTACCCACATGCCCCTTCAGCCACACTCCCTTTGGCTTAAATCTCTTTCCTGGTCTCCTCCAGCCTATAGCAGATGCTCCTGCCACAGGCATCTCAATTAAGGCTAGATTGATTACTTTCTTTTCACTTGAACAATGATGTCTCATTCTGCTTAGCTGATCTCGGAACTTCACTTCATCTGTCCCTTCTCTAACCATCCATTACACCCTCATAGTACTCTAGCTGACCTTTTTTATGTCTGCAAAAACCTCCAGAACAAAGACAGCCAGGTTCCCCAGGTTTCCACCAGCAAACTGTGGCTGCTCTCCAGAGCTCTGTGGGGATGGTAGCACAGCCCAGCAGCTAAGTCCATTGCACCACATCCACAGCCCACCCTACCATGCCCACGAGAACCTATGAAATCAGAACTTTTGAAATGTCTTGCTATTCTGGCCTCCCTCCTAACCTATTCTACGAGTCACACCACTGCCTGGCACATAAACACAGCCCTAACCATTTAACACATGTGAATGGTTTTATTCTGAAATGGAACATAGCACCTCTCCTGAAAGCTTGTGTTACAAGTAACAGGGAATAGGGCAAGAGGAAACAGCCTCAAGTTGTACCAAGGAAGGGTTAGATTGGACATCAGGAAAAATCTCTTCACTTAGAGGATTGTCAAGCATTAGAAGAGGCTGCCCAGGGAAGTGATTGAGTCACCACTCCTGGAGGTATTTAAAAGATGTGTTGATGTGGTGCTTAGGAACATTGTTTAGTGGTGGACCCAATTGGCAGTGTCATGTTAACCATTGGACTTAATGATTTTAAAAGCCTTGTCCAATCTATTCGGTCCTATGATTCTATTTCCCAATATACTTAAACAGCTGTTTAGGAACTGGCTTGCTTTGTGACAGGAGAAAGTAGTGATTCATCAGGACAGGACTCTGGAATGGATGGATTTCAGGGAAGTGGCCTCAGAGCCAAGAGGAAGAGAAACCCACAACAGCCAACAGTCCAGGAGGGAGGGCACTCATGGGAGAATCTCTTCAGACTCGTTCAAAACAGAGGTATGAACTTGGGTGTCTCATGTCCAGAAAACACACTAGCCACCACCACATTATCACCTACCCTGGGGTCTCTGAGTTCCAGACGAAATTTGATTCAATTTGGAAATGAACACAACAAAAGGGAAAGTTCTTGGAATGCGTTGATGATAATTTTCTTCTTCAAATGATCGAGGAGCCAATGAGGAAAGGAGCCGTGCTGGACGTTGTCCTTACTAACAAGGAGGGGATGGTGGGAAATGTCAAGTTCAAGGGTAGCCTTGGCTGCAGTGATCATGAAATG
>JAOXNO010000020.1:28014262-28032434 GCA_028565335.1 Limnodromus scolopaceus
CCACTCAAATATGAGGAAAAACTTCTTTACAGTGAGGGTGACAGAGCCCTGGAACAGGCTGCCCAGGGAGGTCATGGGGTCCCCTTCTCTGGAGATTTTCAAGTCCCTCCTGGATGCAGTCCTGAGTGATGTGCTCTGGGCAATCCTGCTGTAGCAGAGGAGTTGGACTAGATGATCTCTAGAGGTCCCTTCCAACTCTGTCTAATCCGTGAATCTGTGAATCCATGAATACAAACTTCACACAAGCTGTTAACATTTGTAAAGTTCATTGGGGCTATAGGGCAAAAGTCAATATGCCTGTGTAAAACACGTGTTAGTATAATGTTTACAAATGGATGTTTCTGCATCTGTTAGAATACAAATATTTTAACAGGTGCATTTGAAACCTCTCCAGTGTTATAGATCTGAGAAACCGTTACTCAGCTCATCATATAGAAATAACCTGATTTTTTGATCTCTTTGTAATAATGCAATGAATCTTCACAAACACAATCAGTACTGAACAACTAAGGAGACAGATACAGCAGAAGAATCCTTTTCTTTGCATGCTGTGGTGTCTAACCCAGAACCACTGCACCAAAATATTGGTTGTCAGATTTGCATGTCATGGCTATCTACAAACAGCCTGAGTTTAGAAAGTTTGACCCTCTTCTTGGGTTTTTTGCTTTCTATTCCACACATGGATGAACCAGTGTAAGCACATACAATTAAGAGTAACATCACATTACTCTAGGAATGATTAGAGTGATTTAATTTTAGAAAATCTTGTGATAAGATCCACTAGATCCAGCTGTTGGCAGAAAAAAATCACTGAACTGTTCTACTTTGTGTCAGAATAAAATTGTATATACTTCATTATAATACCTATGCTTGCCTTATGATGTCTACAAAGTTAGGTGTAGTTATGGAAGGCTTGGAAAAAAACGGTATCTAAAGCAGGAACAGAAAAGTAGCAACACTTAAAAAAAAAGTTATCATAATAAAACATACCATTTCCTGAAGGGACATGGTGGCAGAACTACTCATTTTTTTCTGCACAGCCCTGTCTGAGGCACAACAGCTGCAATCTGCTCACTTACACAAGCAATGAAGATTACTTGTGTTGCCCTCCAAGAAGCATCCAAGAGTCTTCACTACAGCTTAGTCTCTCTTCCCAGGTGAGGTAGTACAGATGTAAAGATTATATCTGTAGATAGGGAAGAGAAGTTTTTTGCACAGGGTAAATGGGAGTATAAAAGGCTGCAGTGGGTTCAAGGCATGAGGCTGGAAGTACAGCAACAAAGAAGTGCATTCACCCCACACACAGTGCGTTGGTCCCTCTGTCCTGAAGGCATCCTGATATTCATAAACATGAGGGTGCAGATCAATGCCAGCAGTTTTACCCACAAAGTGGCAATGTGGTACCTGTAACCATTGCATCAAGCCACGGGCTCCCAGGCTGGTTGCAGCCTGCAGCTCACCCAGCCTGCAGTCTCCACAGGGGTGTGGATGAATTGCTGGAGTGGTGGGAACAAGCTCCTACCTACCTTGTTTCCTTCTTTGCCATTGAGCTGGGTTGCTGTATATGCTCTACATGGCTGTATAGTAGAAGTATACATCTGCTTCCTTCTTGGGAAGATGGCAGAGCACCCTGGGCTCTGTTAGCTGCTCTGGTTACAGTAGTTCCATGTCCTCCTTTAGGAGGGGGAGACTGAGCGATCTGCTGACAGGTTGGAAAGGTTGTATGCTAGTCATGCCACACAGACTGTGAGAGCTCCTGACAGAAGTCACAGACAAGGCAAAGCCACTACTCAGTTGAGTGAAGTCTTCTGACGTAAGGACAAAGGTATGTGAACTCTTCTGATGTAAGGACAAATGATATGTGAAGTCTTCTGATGTAAGGACAAAGGGTATGAACGCTACGGCTCCTCACCAACTCCTTTCTGGTAGCAGAATGATCACATGAAATTGCAGATCAGAGGGCAGTCCTACTGACTTCTGGAAAACAACTTCTAGAAATGTAATGAACTCCAAATGTAAAAGAAAACCAAAAAACAACATTATTTCATTCTCCATTGTCATGCGGAGTGCAAGACCATTTGCAACAATATAAAGCTATTTGCAATTTGTTTGCTGACCCAGACCATTTTCACCCACAAGTCAGATAGGTAGAATATTCTTTATTTGCAGTCAGAAACCACTGTGTGCAATGTTTCCAGGCTCATATCAATAAACCAAGTTCAAATCCATTTTAAAATCTGACCTTTAAAATGACATAATGGGTTTCTCAGTGCATTGTATGAGAGTGATTATTTTTCCATAGTGGATAATTTCAGATAATAATGAATACCACAACTCCAGCTAAAGGAAACACACCTCAAGAAAAAATCATGCTGCCTTAGACTTATGACAGTACCAGTTAATTTTCATTAAAAAAGAGAGATGTGCTTTTGCAGAGACTATCCTGCCTCAGTTTCCTTTCTAACTTCCAAATTCATCCCATTACTTCTCTCTTGTATCTTTTTCCTCTTCTCTCTTTAAGCAGTTTCTCTCTTACAGTTTTTATCCTTTTCCCCCACTGGCCTACAGGGACACACCTGGGCTTTCTATTCCAAAAAAATCTTTTCCCTGGCAGTGACCAGTATTCAAACTACTGCCTTCTCTCACCATCCGTTTCTCGCCTCCAAGATTGTGGATGACACTGTTTGCTTTCTCTATTTAATTTTCCTGTAATTAAATGGTGACCCCTTAAATCAGATCTCTGGCATATGCTTTCTCTCTATTCTATAAAATTGTTTTTTTAAAGGCTGATTATGCTCTCCATCTATCTGAGTCCTCCATACTCCTGGAAGAGTAAATAGTGACAGTGACCATTTACTCACAGGGCACTCGGGATTGCTTGGTCACCTGAGCACAACCAGAAGTATGATCCTACATACAGAAAAGATCAATCAGAAATGACGAATGATCAAATATAACCAAGGGAGCAAAACTATCCCAAAGCAGTTCTGACTCTTCTTATCTGTGACCATCATCACGTGCTCATCCTATCCCATGGGCAAGAGTAGGAGGATGATGAAACTGAAATTAATCTAACAGCATTCATATGACACTCCTGTCCACTGCAAGAAGGTCATAATCTACAGCTACTGCTGCTCTTTTACTCACGTGGCACTGAAATGAGACTGATAGGAAATACTGAAGGCAAATGGATTGCTTTCTCATCATCCTTTGCGCAAGGAGTAGTTTACCATCAGCTAGTAGTTACTAACACCATTATACAGATGCATCTGCTTCAGCAGAAGGTCAGCTATAATCTCTCAAGCCTACCTTCAGTTAAGTAATTGTTCTTTACAATGCCTTGACCTACCTTGTAGACTGGAGCGGAAACAGAAAAATATAATGTTGTTTGGGTTTGGTTGGCGCTGTGCAGGTATGTGGTGTTCCACAGATTACTCAATTACAGCTGTGAGGCTGGTTGCTGGCTATTCAGCTCTACAAGATTATGGAAAATTTCCTCTGCTTGTCTCTCTCGAGTGTATAAACAATCTATGTGCTAGGTTTTTAGAATCACCACAAAGGCTCCCAAAAAACATAAAAAAAAATAATCACCGTTTTTTAACACGGGATGGTGATGTTACATAGCACAGTGAAATGTACTTACTGCAAGAGTTGCAACACTTACCATGCATGAGGCTTATGCAAGTGCTTTGTATTTGCTTAGGCTTTTTAGTATGGGTGACAAAGTGAGTAATTTTAGGATATGGAACATCTGCTTGCATGGGAAATGGGAGCTGGTAAGTCCAGAGAAGACAAATATACTTAGTTTTGGAAGAGGATAGAGGAGGGAGTGAGCCAAGGGTTTGCTTGCCCTGAAATGGTCCTGGATTCCCATGTTCTACTGCATCTATTTTAGTCACTTGGAAGCTGTTGTTTAATTCTGGTTTCACGTTTGCAGTGTGATAAGTCATGTTTGGCCATGATGTGAGCAGCAACACAGTGAAACTATCTGTGCTGTGCTGATGAATGCCATTAAAATAGCATCAAGATGATGAACTACTAACTCATTCAGGAAGAGTCTCTCAGCTTGCAGAAACTCTAAATAAAGGGAAAGCAAACAAGCAAACATACAAACCAACCAGAGAAAGTAGGAAGATGAGAATTTAAGCCACAACTACCTACACAGAAGCCAAAAATACCAGAAACGATGATTTATAAATTCCCAGTAATACTGCTGTCTGAGCACCCTCTAGTGGTACACGATGGAGAATAAACAGCTCCAGAGATGAAAATGTGATCCCACAGGGAAAAAATAAGCAGAAGAAGACATAGTGTCTCGTTGACTTTGTTTGGACAATTAATCACTATATGTGTGTTTCCATTTGGAAGACAAGGAAGTAATTCAACATTCAAAACCAATTTCGTTATTTATCTCCTGGCACTGTGTTCCCAGCATTTCCTTAATTTTCATGTCATCCGTCTGGTTAAAGGCTTCTGTTCATTTAGAAGTATTCTATTGATTTGTTTTAAACTCATTTTATTTGGAATGGGAGATTAGAGTCAAATGAAAATTAATAAGCCAGTATAACAATACAGAGGGAAGATACAGAGGGAACAGAAGTCAATCCAACTGATTTCCAATTGCCATGGTGTCAAGGTATATTTTAACTTAACTGCAGATACACACTGGAATTGTTTGACTCGAAGACAAGGCTGTTCACTATTTTGCGCTTGTATTTAACCTGGAAAGGAGTGTAGTGAAGACTGGGCTAATCATGCAGTGATAACACATCATAGCTTTATAGTTCAGTATTTTTCAGGAAAATCCTACACTTAATTTTATATATGCACAGAGTATGTTTCATGTTTGCTCTTTTCTGCAATTTTTTTTGTCTTACGGTCTGTTATCAGTTGGGTTCAACATACAAGAATTGTAAGCTACTAAGACTATGGTGCTACACTTATGAATTATCTTTACCGTACCAAAAAAAAAAAAAAAAAAAATCATCCCAGATAGCATGGAAGTCTCCTATATTTACAACATTTCTAGATCCACCATACATTACTCCTGGAGTTACTTTGCCATAGTAAAGGGATTTGTCATCAGAGTCAAACTGGTGGTGCCAGACAAAACTTCGTCTCTTACGTTCCCCTACCTCAGGGACTGTGGGCAACCTCCTCCATAGCAGCACGAGCCTATGCACAGAAAGCAGCTTCAAGGAAGACAGTATCCGTAACTATGGGGAGGCTTCACACACTGGAGCATCAAATCAATCCTTCAGGAGGCCCTGGGCTCCTTGGAGAATCCAGGACCATAGATAAGGATCCCTGAAGCTGAGATACCTGTATTCAGTACCTGTTGTGCCAAGTGACTGGATTTGGCCAGCAATACCAAAAAATGGTGGCTCTGGAAAAGGAAAAGCAGCTCTGTCAGACCACATCCCCAGGGGCTCCTGGCCTGTGTGAGGACATGTAAACGAAGGCATCTCTATTTAATCACATATCTGAAGACATGCTATACCCTCAACAGGCCTTGTTTTCACAGTGCCAGGACTCTTGCCTCCACCCCGACTTTTTTTTCTCCATGGGGAGCATGGAAAACACACCACCCCTTGACCACACCTTACGTAGCTGGGCTTCCCACACCGGGAAAAAAAATGTTGATGAGTATTTTGCTGTTGATTCCTATGGAAAATAAATGTATTCTCAGGGTTATGGCTTGAGAAGAGAAAATAGGAAAGATCTTATGTCCTGGATGAAAGGCATGGAGGACAATTACTCTCTTAAGTAATTAAAAATCTAGGGTAAATTACCCCTCCAAAACTGGCTTCAAGCTGGAAGGCGGAGATCTAAATTCCAGAATATTTCATGCAGTTGACAAACTATTCAGGACTATTGCTCACAGTCCTGAATACAGCCATGATCCACTAAAAATGCATATTCCATCTTAATCAGTCATCTACTGAGGGAAAAATCAAAGTGAGGGCCCCAGCAAATATGTCTAGTTTCCAATTATCTCTTACTTTTTCATCTTCTCCTTACATACGTGAGAGAAATAATTTTTACCTTGATCATAAGATATGCAGCCAGAGGGGTCATTTAAAATCTTTGGTGGAGCATGTATTTGAGAAATACAAGCAGAAAAAAAAAATCTTCATTACAGTTAATTACAGTTAAAATGGATTTGGAAGAGAAACTGCTCATATTTTAAAGGCAGCCATGAAAAAAGTGTAATGAGCCTCCGACCCTGATCCGTACTTACCCTGGTTTGCATCTGTGTAACCTAGCTGTCTTTAGGAGAGTTTCTCTCCTTTTATACTCCTCCAGGTGAGATGAGAATCAGACCCACAGTCTACCTGCCCACCCTTGCCATGATGATGATGATAATGATAATGAAAAAATTAATGGACCTGGAGTCAGTATTAAAAATTGCTTGTACCTAATACTAATTTTCCTCATGGCTGTGAAGCCCTCTTTTTGACGAGAAGGAAAACAGAACAGTTACCAGCTGTTCACATAATGACGAACACTAATAAGGGAAGACATGCATGTTAATGAGCTGGGGGAGGGGAATCAGAGGGGGCACTCATCAATGTGCAGCTGTAAGTGCAAATCCTTCCTCTGAGTATTTTGGAAATCTGATGGCATGTCATGCTGGCAAATAGGCTTGAGAACGAAATCAGTCCCAGATAAGGAAAACAACACTTCCAGAGTCTGCTTCTAGCCCTGGCCAGGTGAAGATCAGCCTGTCTTTCACCATGCTGTTAACAGTATTAGGACAGGTATTTTCACATGTGACATCCTCTAAAAAATTATTATTGCAGTCACAAATGAACAGTCAAACAGAGATGACCTCATGGGTCCAGCAGAAAATAACAACTGAAGAAAGAAAGAGTCGTGTGGATCAGAGCTGGGGGGAGAACAACAATGCCTTTTGTACTCTCTGGTCTGTACATCACACAAATAAATTGAAACTTAAAGGCTTGCCTCCATGCAGAGTTGTAGGGTCTTCTTTCAAAGTGCGATTTAAAACCTGATGTAGCTGGCTTAGTGCAAAAGCTAGTGAAAAATCAGTCTTCTCTTAGTTTAAACCCAGCTAATTTTCATTAGGTTTAGGGCAGACAAGACAGGCTTATGCTGAAATACACCATTCAACCCAAAGTAAGATCTGCATATAGGCTTACAATGCTCTGCCCCACCCACCTTAACCGGGGACCTGCTCCGCGGTCTTGTGGAAGTGGTGGACTTCAGGCTACTGTAGGTGCAAAACCCCTGCTTGAAATTCACTTCCTCCCAATTTTCTGTAAACAGTCTGAAGGGGCAATTAGGTTCTTGGAGGACCTCAACAACATGAGTCCTGGCAGCTTCGTTAAAAGATAAATTTGGTCAATTTTTTCATCCTGAGCAATCTTAACAGGCAATTATCAAAACTAAGCAATGTTAAAGGGTAGGTATGAAGAAAGAGGCCTGCTTAAATACAAAATCTTACTCCAGAGCTTTTGACTTCCTGAAGATTTCTTGGCCACGTTCTACAGGTGTCAATACACAGATCTATGGACTACAGTTCTACATAACCAGAGGTAAGATTGCCAGTATGAACGATGGTGTTGGGTGTAAAACAGAATAGGTGGTGTAAAACTGCATAGCTGGGCCTATGCTGATTTACATCAGCTAAAATACATTTGGGGTTTTTGACATGTAAATAGCTCTTTACAAAAGGGTTAACATTTTATGAAAGGATGCTCACTTACTAGGTTTTTATTTCTCAGTAACAGATGTAGCACTTAAATCAGTACTGCAAGTTGTTATATCAACCTCTGTGTCAGGCTCAGATTGAAGAGAGGCTGCTGGGAACACGTTTTCTCCTGGTTAATACAAAGATAGAACTTTCTTTCTATTTTTTTTCTCCTTAATGCAAAGAGGAGACTGAAGAGAAATGCTTACCATTCTAGCTCTGTTTCTACAGGAAAAACATACGCTGCACAGCAGTCAGCGTTTCTCAGCAGGAAAAACTGAGACCAAGAACACGGAGAGATGTGAAATCAGAGAAGAAATGGAAAAGCTGATCAAGGGAGATAAATTAGAAAAATCATTTAGGGAAACTCAATTTCCTAGTAAGTTCTAGTTAGTCTCACAGAATGCACTGAAATGAAATGCAAAACAGGGAGTCTGACTCCATCAAGATGCAAAGGTTGCACAGTATGGAAGCCAGTGAAATCATATGAATTCATTTAACTTTGAAAAAGTCTGCAGAAAAGTAAAAGCTTCTGTTGCTTTTGCAAATGGCTGTAATGGCTGAACCTGAGAGATGTACCAACAACAGAATGAAGTGCAGAGTTAAAAACCCCTCCAACACAAATGCTTTAACATTTACAGTTGAGGGCAGAGAGCACTTAAAGAGATGAACTGACCCAACACCTACCTGACACACAGGCTGATCCCTACCTGAGTGATCCAACAACATTGCTAGTTTTCTCCTGTACCTGTTACCTGCAGCACACAATAGCAGGGAGCATAGGACTGAAAGAAGCTCCAGGAGATCCACCCAGGCTGCCTTCTTGGAGGCAGGATCTGGTACAAGATGAGGACCCACTGGGGACAGCTGTCGAACTTGCTGTTATAGACTTGCACTCTGTCTGAAGATTTCAGGGCATTGGCCCATGAAAGGGGAAAGTTCTCCAAACCCATTTTCAGCATATTAGTCTAATATCTTTTTGGCATACTAGACTCATTTATACTTGTTCTTTTCCTCATAGTTTTGGCATATACGTGGTTACCATTCTCTTCAACACCATGTCTCCAAAGTCTTCGTCCATATCTACTCTTCTCTGTTTTTAAGCCAAACAAACCAAGCTCTTCAGCTTGACCTCCCAACAACGTTTTCCAGTCCTCTAGTCATTCTTGCCTAGGTCCTCCAGAGTATCAGCTTCTGGCACAGTACAGGGTGGTGGAGATGCATAGAAAAAAAGAGGTTTCTGAAGGACAAACGAATCCTCAGGCAGTTTAGATGAAGCTGTAAGTAACTGGGAAAACCATTGCCACTCACTTGGTGAAATAAGCCTTTGCAGAATTTCTAGAACTGTTCCTACATGCAGATCAAGGGCTTTGTTCTGCAGAAGAAAGAAGGCAGAGATGTGTAAGTTACTCTTCCAACCTGAGGAAACCCACCTCTCTTGCACCCTTGATCATCAGCCAGATGAGCAGCTGCATTTTCTACTGTGACTGCAATTATAAAGAATGTTAAAGCCACCAGATTGGTGAGAACAGAGTCTCTGTACGCCTTCAGTCTGCCTCTGCCTCAGCTCCCCATGACAGCCCACTTCACACCAGAGCGGAAATGTCTTCTGCACCTGGGAGATGCTGTGCAGGTGCGCTCCTCTGTGCCATTCCTCCGGTTGTAATCCCCATTGATGTGCCCATGCTGGAGACAAAGTGGTCTCTACCTCCTGGTAATAGCATCACTGCCCTACTGGAATGAGGGAAATGCGTAGCTACTCTATGACCACTTCTGACAAGAAGCAACATGAAAAGTGTAAAGAAAATTTAGAGCAGGGAAAAATTACCCATATAGAGTTACAATTCTCAAGGTTGCAATTTGGTCCAAATACTTCCATGTGCGCTGAAAACTTTGTGGAAACTTTAACAGTCCAAAGAAGGGCTTGGATTTTCACAGCTTCTGGAAGACTGCAGCACAGTAAGACACTGGGCATGTACTGATCAGAGCTTTAAAGATTGGTTTTTGGACATCTAAGTACTGAAGCATGTTGACTGACTTTAAATACATGAATAACCAACAAGACAGACAACGTGGCTTCACTAAGGGCAAATCATGCCTGAAAAATTTGGTGGCCTCTTATGATGGGGTTACAGCATTGCTGGTTAAAGAGTGACTGATGTCATCTACCTGGACTGGTGCAAAGCATTTGATACTGTCCTGCACAATATCCTTCTCTCTAAAATGGAGACACATGGATCTGACTGGTGGACCACTCAGTAGTCCACTCAGTGGACAAGGAATCAGCTGGATGGCCATACTCAAAGACTTGTGATCAATAGCTCCTTGTCCGGGTGGAGACCAGTGATGAGCTGTGTCCCCCAGGGGTCTGTACTCAGACCATCGTTATTTATGTTTTGTCAGGGACATGGACAGTGTGATTGAGTATATGCTCAGCAAGTTTGCAGAAGACACCAAGCTGTGTGGTGTGGTTGATACTCTAGAGGGAAGGGATTCCATCTAGAGAAGCCTTGACTGGCTTGAGAAGCAGAACTGTGCAAACATCATCGAGTTCAACAAGGCCAAGTGCTAGGTCCTGCACCTGGGTTGGGGCAACTGCAAACATGGATACAGGATGAGTGATGAGTGGATGGAGAACAGCCCCGTGGAGAAGGAGTTGGGGGTACTAGTGGATAAAAAACTGAATATGAGCCAGCAATGTGTGCTTGTAGCCCATAAAGACAACTGCATCCTGGGCTGCATCATAAGAAGCATGGCCAGCAGGTCGAGGGAGGTGATTCTGCCTCTCTGCTCTGCTCTGGTAAAACTCCACCTGGAGTACTGTGTCCAGCTCTGGGACCCCAACATAAGAAGGACATGGACCTCTTGGAGCGGGTCCAGAGGAGGACTGTGAAGATGATCAGGGGGCTGTGGCATGTCCTCTATAGGGAAAAGCTGAGAGAGTTGGGATTGTTCAGTGTGGAGAAGAGAAGGCTCCAGGGAAACCTTATAGTAGCCTTCCAGTACTTATAGGGGGCCTACAGGAAAGATGGAGAATGTGGTGATAGGATGAGGAGTAATGGTTTTAAACTGAAAGAGGGGAGATTTAGATTAGATATTAGGAAGAAATTCTTAATTGTGAGGGTGGTGAGACACTGGAACAGGTTGCCCAGAGATGTTGTGGATATCCCTGCAAGTGTTCAAGATCACGTTGGATGGGGCTTTGAGCAGTTTGGTCTAGTAGAAGGTTGCTCGTGTCCCTGCTCATGGCAAGGGGGTTTGAACTAGATAATCTTTAAGGTTCCTTCCAATCCAAACCATTCTATGACACTATGATTCTCTGACTTCAAAACAGTAGGTGAATTTGAAATCAGAAAAGAGTAATTTATTCAAATGTTGGCACCACTTGCTGCAGCTTCTTCAGCTTCGTGTTCATTTACTAGTTGTAACTGCAGTGCTGTAGCAGGGATGCTGCAGGGCAGGCAACCCGGGTGTCTATCCTAGTTCCAGAGGGGACAGGATTAATTTTCCCCGGGCTCTGGCAGGAACACAGGTATTCAACACCATGTGAGCCATGCCCAGGCTACAGCGGAGCAGGCCAGGGGAGGCGGCAGGAAGTTACCGCTTGGGACCGGCTGGGGCGTCCCGGGTGCAGTCGGTAAGCAGTGGTATCATAATCATGTTTGTACATTCCTCCATCAATGTTATTGTGGTTGTTTTCTTGTTTCCCTTTGCTGTTCTATTAAACTGTGTTTGTCTCAACCCACGAGTTTTGCCTTTTTCTTCTGATTCTTCCCCCAGAAAGCTGTTGGGGGGCTCAGAGCAGCTGCGTGGTTCTTTGTTGCTGTCTGAGGCTAAACCACAACAGTATCTTAATAATGATAAGAAGGGATGGTCCAAGGAAGAGTATTGGATTTTTGGTGCAGGCCAGAAGATATGAAGAGGAGTCGTGAGTGGTGAAAGGGAAAGTGAAGAGAAAAAATCTGATCCAATTGCTTGCTAGCTAAGCACACTTCCTCCTGTGCAATAAAAACTGTAGAGGGACTTTGGAAGCAAAGAAGGCATGAGAATATAATTATACATTAAATCATGAAGCAAGAAAACTGCATTGCAACAACACTGTTAGCATCATGCAGTTAAGCATTCAACAGCTGGAAATTCTGATAAATGTTCAGACAACTGTAGTTCTTGCATGTCTCCAACACTTGAGGGCCTGGCTACAATATTAACAAAACTCTCTCCATGTTGATTTTGTATGTGATACACCGGTGCGCTCAGCTAGATTGGGTTTCTCTCATTCCGAGGATCTAGGGCCAGGGACATATTTCTCTTCTTATTAATACTAGCGTAAAATCCAAGTAACTTAAAGAGGAGCCGTCATTAAAAACAAAAACAAGCCCAAAAACAACAACAACAACAAAAACCCCAACAAAAAAACCCCAAACAGATGCAAGCCATCAATAAAATGATATCCTATTCTTACATAATCAACAGAAATTTAAAGTGGCAAGTAGCTGGCAAAAAATACCACTGCAAAAGCCTAAAGTGAAGACTGTTATCTTCATTTTGCAGAAAATGATTTTTTACTCTAAATGAGCCTTGTAGATTCCAAAATATGCTTTGTAAAATCACTGCTAATTGTCAGATGATTGAGTCACTCCAACTGAAGCCAGTTAAAAATCATGCCACTGCAGCTGTCAAGAGTTATGGATTTTAAGGCTCTAGACTATTTAACGGCATGTAAAAGAATATAAAACATGTAATTATTCAAATGAGAAAAGCACAATCTGAAATGTGCAGTGTTTGAAAATAAGTAAGCATCCTGACACCTGTAACATTGCTGCAATTTGGCTGGCACTATGATTATGCCAACTATTAGTGCAGCTGTCACCCAACATGCTGAAAACAAGCAGGGGGTAAATGCTTCATTTAGGTGAGCAAACATACCAGGGCCTCTAAATGAATGACAATAGAAAGATCTTACTTGGCTAATTGCTGTGGTGCCACACATACAGTTTGGCAGGAGGACGGTGCTATGAAAGAGGAACACATTTCTCGGTTTCGAGTTGGGTTGTTCTGCTGATATCTGACATAAACATTTAAATTTCTCCTCCAGCTTGCAGAGTTAGTGCATGTGTATATGTGTGTAGACTTCTGTACCAACACCCATGCTGTCATCTATTTACCAACACCGGCCTACGAGCACCTGGGGCCAGATCATTAGCTGGTGGAAGTTAGCCTGCACTCACTGAAGACACGGTGACGTCCCAGTTGAGACTTCTGCCCTCATATTCCAGAATTTGTAGGCTGCTTTTTTGAGCTCTCAAATCAAGGCACACTGTCTGTATCCATGTCTGCATAACAAAAACATCTTCCTTTTAAAGCAAAACAAATAAAAACTAAGGTGAACAACATGACATGACTCATTAGCTAAAATCCCCCAAAGAAAACACATTCTTTACCTAAATCAGTTGTGGCAGCTATTAATAATCCTGCCAGCTGTTACAGGAGGCCTCTTCAAGTGTACTGAGATCTCAACTTAAAGGTCTCCTGACAATGCATTCACTGCAGCATTTTAAAAATGAGCCATATACTCAGTTAAGCCTTCTTAATCTTTATTTGTAATGACTAAAGTGATTTATCTAGGCTTCAACAGTTCATTAGTTTTAATGGTGAATACTGGGAATTTGAATATTACCATAGCCAGGTGTCAGCAGTGTCTAGGGGAAAGGAAATGCTTTCCTGAACACAAGTCACAGGACAGCAAAGAAATAGGTGAGGCTCACATCACATTTTGTAGACAGTTGTTTAAACATTTTGTAATGTTCCACCATCCCTTGAATAACTCCAAATATACAGCCTTGGAAGAACCTGCTAACCTTGTTTTTTGCGAAAGGTCTGAGGAAGCACAAGCAGTGGCTACCCAAAGTGAGAATGATTACAAGCTTAAAACCACATTCAGTTTTCACTCAACTCTGGCTGTGGCAAAATTCAAAGTAAATGGGTATTTGAGCAAACAAGCTGCAGGTTGCAACTGTCAGCCCAGTGGCAGGGTCTCTGCAGGGTGCCACATCTGCAGACATGTGGGAAAGCAGATACAGCTGAAACTCATGGTCATCTTTCACATATATTTCTCCATCAAGTTAAAACATATACAGAGTATCTCAATCCATAATAAACTCCAAATATTGCAAATTCACTGGAAGAGCTATCTTTCTTTAAATACCTCCAGAATCTGGCACAAACGACATGTAGGGGATAAAGCTATTTTAATGAACTTGTAATTTTCTTCCTGGTGTATACTATGAGCAATTTCCAAATCAAGTCTTTGCTGCATAAAGACAGATATCTAAAATGAAGCATTTATATGTAAAATGAAAGATGGAACTACTGTCTCAAAAAAATCATTCTTTTCAAGAACATCCCAAACACACTCTCCTTCTTGTGAAGTGCTTTAAACAAGCACTTGTTGTGGCCTTGTTCACCGAATTATCTTGTGCTCAACCAGAACAAACACAAGAAGCCCACCTCTAGTGCTTCCTAGTTATCATCTCCACATCACACTGACCTCCTTGGTAGAAAGCTTAACAACTGCTCATGGTCAAATAACCCGCCCAGCCAGGAGCTCTGCTCTCCCTCAGCAATCACAGCCAAAAAGCCCCAACCTCTTGGTTGACACAGATCAGAAAATACCTCAAAAAAACCCTTCAAACAGAAAACATACCTCAGAAACATCTCAGTGGTGTTTTCCCTGACACTGCCTTTGTGGAGGATCAGTGCACCTACATCACACTGGGTGATTGTATACAAATAGATAGTCATATCCAGACCTGACTTTGAGCAAAAATTCGGGAACACCAGGACTTTGCACAATGCCACACAATGGAGAATTGCTCTTTATAACGCATATGACAATGTTCCAAAAAGCCAAAGTGGCCCAGCGCTGTCTCACTTGCTTATGTATTGTGCATTGTATCACTTTTTTTTTTAACCTATTGTTTTTTTTGTTATGCTGCACAGAGGAATGCTGAACAGGCTGGAAGATGGCAATGGCCTATGGCGCTTGCTGCAGTGGTGGCTTCAGGCAAGGTTTGATGGAGTTTTCTTTTAGCCTTTCTACACTAGGCTGGCATTTACACTAAAGAATAGCTACTTGTATACTTTACAAAACTCCTGTCTAATATTTACCATTCAGACTCATCACACGCTTGCTGTTCCTCTTGCAGCTTAACCTCTTCTGGGTCATGAATCCTGACCTCAGGGAAAGCTGGTGAAGGGCAAGCTGGACAGCAGATTGCTTCTTTCCATTAAGTCTTAAACTGCCCACTCTTCTTGGGTTTGATGTTGGTCTCTTGTTATCGTTAGTTCAAGACCTCTTTCTGCCTGCCTAGATATGTCTGTGGCCTCCACCCTTGTAGTATCTAACTGCAAAACAGTTCCTCACCACATCTTCTGTGGTAATCACAGAATTACAGAGCAGTTGGGGTTGGAAGGGACCTCTGGATGTCATGTTGTCCAATCCCCCTACTCAAGTAGGGCCACCTAAGAGCCGTTTGCCCAGGACGATGTCTAGACAGTTTTTAAGTATCTCTAAAGAAGGAATGAGAACAACTATTATTACTCCCATTGTTCAGATAAAGAATCAAACAAAAAGATATGGGTTTGCCAAGGAAGTTAAGGGACCACAACTATAATTTTGTTTCACACTAAGCCTTAACTCAACATCACTGGGCACTTTAGAGGATATTCCTGCCTGGTGGTAATACAGGCTGAAAAAATAAACCCAATGAGAAGTGTGATGGTGGTTAACTCAAGTAAGTACCACAGTTTTATTTAATTAGCACTGATTTTTTTTTTTTTTCCAGTGGGTAGAAAGTAGCTAAATGATGAAAACTGATGATTTAAAAGAAAAATTTGGCAGGGAAAACAAAAAGAAGAAAGTGAAGGACTGGAATGGGAAAAGGTTGAAGAAAGTGCTACAAAATCTAGCCTGACCACCTGTGCAGACTTTTTAGTCTCACAAAGCCCAACAGTTGAGGTTTGGCCAAAGCATGCTGTCTGCAGCAGCAACCAGGCTTGACCTAAGACCCCTAAGACAAGGCCAGTCCACCATCACCGTTGGTGAGAAAAGGGAGGGAACGCCAAGCGAGAGCTGAGGGAGGCTGAGGAGCAAGGCCTGTAAGGCACTTACAGCAGAAGCGCTGGGAATGGCGGATGAAGAGTCAGGTCTTGGTGGGACGAGGAGCTCTGCTGGCCCACAATTGGCTGAGGCTACTGCTACACCGGCTCCCTCAGTGGGCTGCGCTGGCTCCTCCTGGCATTTCACAGAATCACAGAATGATATGGGGTTGGAAGGGACCTCTGGAGATGATCTAGTCCAACCCCCCTGCCAAAGCAGGTCCACCTTGAGCAGATTGCACAGGAATGTGTCCAGGCGGGTTCTGAATGTCTCCAGAGATGGAGACTCCACCACCACTCTGGGCAGTCTGTTCCAATGCTCTGCCACCCTCAATGTGAAGAAGTTCCTCCTCATGTTTAGATGGAACTTCCTCTGTTCAAGTTTGTGCCCATTTCCTCTTGTCCTGTCACTGGGCACCGAGAAAACACTGGCCGCATCCTCTTGACACCCACCATTTAAGTATAAATACTTAAAAAAGTATTTATAGGCATTGAACAGATCCCCCCTCAGCCTTCTCTTCTCCAAAAAAACCCCAAGTCCCTCATTTCTTTCTCAGGATCACTCCTGAGACTCCGCTTATTCTTTCTTAGAAAAATCTTAGAAAAATGTTCAAAAAAAGTCATGCAGACGTCTTTTTAAACTAGTATCTATGAATCTTGTTTTCTTTTGTGGCTGTTCAGCCTCTGGTCATGTTGTCCTCCTGTGATGGATTCCCAACTTCTCCTGAGCTGCAGGGTACCTACCACGCGGGGGAATATCCCAACTCTCTGCCTTTCCCGGAGCTCCTGAGCCCACGGCAAGGCCAGGCGGCGCACAGCTAGGCCGGACGGCCAACGGGAAGGCGGGGCGGCCGACGCGCGGCACCTGCGGGAGCAGTGGGCAGCTGAGGAGAAGCAGAAGCAGTTAGTTCCAAGGCAGAGGCGAAGCGTAGATCGCGTCCCCGGAGGCGGCGGGCCGGGCAGCCCGCGCTCCGCCCTCGGCCGCCCCCGCGCGGTGGCGCCGCCGCCGCCGGCCGGCCGGGACCAGACGAGACAAGATGGCGGCTGGCGCAGTGGACAGGTAAAGGCCGCCTGGGCCGGGCCGGGCCGGGCCGGCGCTGGGGCCGCGCAGTTTTCCGGGCTCCGAAGCAAGGGCTGAGGTGGGCGGTTGGCTCAGTGCGGTGACGGGGAGGAGGAAGGGGCCGGCGCTGCTGCCGGGCCCAGCCCGCCGCCCGGCCTCCCCGGTAGAGGGCCGCCTGTGCGCGCAGGGGGCCCCGCCGCCGGGGCGGCCAGGCCGTAACCCTCCGTTTTCCACCTGCCTTACCCGAGGAGCCGCAAAAGAGGCAGCGTGTGCCCCCTTGGCGGTGCTGAAGTGACACCGAGATGCTTGAGAGCAAAGGGATGAGAGCGGATGGTGCCCTGCCACGCCGCGGGGCCGCACCGAGATCAATGGCAGCTGGGCCACAGCAACCCCTACCCAGGTACCGGCATCTACAGGAGGGTATCGCCAGGTTAGAACAAGATGCAGATGAAAAACCCTTGTGAGGCAGCAACTGGATGAGAGAAGAGTCCCACATTCTGTGATTGCAAAGATATGCAGGAGTTGTAAAAAGTACAAACAGAACAAAATCTCTGTGTGTGCACATTTAAATACATCTTGTTTGTAACAGGATGCTCTTTCTGACATCTTTCTGCTGCTATAGATTTGTTAAGTACTGGCTGAAAGCCAGGTACACGTCATACAAACAACTGCAGCAGCAAAAGGTCTGTTCTTGCTAAAACACACTTGGGTTTCCTCTGTAGTACGTTTTGTAAAAGTATTTCATATCTATACAGTAGTTCAGAGTCCCTGTTGGGTTTAGTTAGGTGTTTAGTGTTACACCCTGTTATGCGTTTAGTCCAGTGGCTTTCACAACTAATGAACGCGCTCCCAGTTTTCACTGGTGAGCAGGGTAGTTAAGCACTGAAGGTGTGTGTACGTACCTGTTCTTAGTTTATTTTAAATTTCAGAAATATGTTTGGTAAGTTGGTGCTTTGCAAAACTCACTGTTAGAACTACAGAAGGTACTTTGTCTATATTAAATATAGATAAGCAACTTTGTCTAAATGATCAGTAATAAATATCATTAAGTTGGAAAAGACAACAGGATAGTTGGAGGACTGAGAAGGTAAGACAGTTAAACTTTATGCTGTATCTTACTGGTTATAGCCTCCAAAATTATAATAGTGCAATGGCAACTCATGTTCCCCTCCTGACTTGAGGGAAAGCAGTACTGCACTTGCACATAATGCTTGCACACCATTGGTAGCTTTCACCTAACC
>JAOXNO010000020.1:28060434-28079937 GCA_028565335.1 Limnodromus scolopaceus
TGGATTAATTTGAGTGCGATAAGCACACCGTAGGAAGTCCCATATCGCTGAGATCTACTCAGGCTGTGCTGAAGTCACCTAATGGTTTTTAGACCTGGCAATAGTGAATGTATTACATATATGGACATCTACTCCTCCTAGCAGATATGTCCCAAATAATGCACCACTTTTAGGGGAAGTAATGTATACATTTCATACATATGTGTGTAGATATATATATTTAATATATTTTCATATGTATATTCCATATATATTTATTTCACATATATATGATTTTTTCTGGCCTTTCTTTGACTGCTGGTTCTTGCTATGGTGAAAGAATCTCCAAAGCAATGAGGGTTTATCATGATTTGGGCTGGATTGGCCAATGAAAGATGACAGATGGTCTCTCTTCAGCTCTTGCTCCGAGGAGAGGGGGGAGAAAGATAAAGAGATTTACTAGTTTTGAAGGAAGTAAACCACTTTAATGAAATATTAGTAATAAAATAAAAAGGAAATAATGAAATAGTTACAATGTTTACAAAACCTTATCGAGCTCCCAGGATGACGATCATGACACTGGCAGGCACTGGGGAATTACCAGACTGGGCTCAGCTATGGATGGAAACTGGATTCCAAATCCGGAGTTGGGAATTCAACATACTGGGATCAAAGGCAGACAGACAGACAGCGTCCTCCTTGGACGTCGGCCATTGAAGGAAGAGGCTGACCCTTTGTTCTCTCAGCTTTTATACTGAGCATGGCACAGATGGGATGGAATACCCTGTTGGTCAGGTTTGGGTCACCTGTCCTGTCTGCTCCTCCCCACAGGTGCGACCTCTCTATGTTGTTCTGTTTCCGATCTTCCAACGGGGCAAATAGCAAAGTGAGCTGACCTTGGTTGTTATAGCAATAAGCATAAGAAAGAGCCTCTCTGCATACCATTCCTTGGCATTAGCTGTGAACATAGCTCTTATCAGTCTGAGAATGAACAGTTTACTCCACAATATGCTGTTTATTTTGGAGTTAGAAGAGGCTTAGCTACAAAGTAAAATTACTGAACAGAAAGTTGGTTCTATTCTACCTCAAACAAGGACAGGGCCTTAAAGTTTGCAATACGTCATGATGCAGGCCACAAAGTTATAGCTGTGCTTCTGTGGCCTGCTTTTTGATTCCTGATTACAAGGCTGTGGCTTATTGCTGATCAAACTTTTGTCTCAGCATCAAATTAGTGATTATTTTTGCCACTGCCACCTATCTAAGTACTTCTAAAATGTTTTTAGTTTGGCCTCATGCCATTACTTAATAAAGCTTGGTAGCAACATGGGACAACAATAGGTTTCAGGTTAGACCTCACTCAACAGAAGGAAGCTTGAACCTTACATACCTCTTGTGGAGAGCAGGTAATACAACACTTTCAGTCTGAGTTAGAAGCAGAGGTATTGATATCTTTATTCACTTGCTTCTTGCAGCAGCTGAAATAATGACCCATTTCCAATAAATAACAAGCCCAAGGACATGTGAGCTCAAAAGTCACAGTATGTTGCAGTGTTATTTTAGCACGAACACTGCTTTTTACTGCAAAGGCAATCAGGTCATGCCCTCATGTACAGCTTAATAAGTACCATTCTGACCAGAAACCAAATGCATGTGCTCTGGAGGGTGGCCTACATGAGCAGGCAAGAGGCAATTCTACACCTATTCATACCCTAGCTGAAGGCAAATGGGAAAAAATATATATGTTGCTTGTCTTCTTGAAAGCATCTTGTAAAAAATGACTGTAGGTCCACACAAAACCCACACTTTCAGGCCACAGTTTTGCTCCCCCATAGTTTCTCATCAGAAAGCTATGCCTTACTGGGTGAGAATTACTGTATTGTCTGCATTAAAAAGTGTTTCATTTCAGGTCATGCTTTTGTTTGTATATCAAGATGGTTTCACTGAATGTCTATAAGTAAACAAGGACATGAACTGTAGCAAGACGTTTTCTGAAAGGGCAGAGATTTCATCCACTGTCTTGTATTGAATTAAGTTCAGGGAGTTGCACTATCTTCTTATTAAAAGATTGGCCTAATCTCAGGCCTTTGATCTGCAATTCATATATTTCATTGTAAAAATAGTGGATTATGATGTTTAAGCAGTGAAAAGAGGATGAAAAATGATGCCCAGATTTCTAAAGTGTGTATTCCTGAAGGTTTGCAGCAGATGAAAATGGAGGGGGTGGAGGAGATGCAAATCCCTGCCAGCTGGGGGAAATGTGTTGGGATGCCTTGGCTGTCACCACAGGCTGCTGTTCCACCATGCCTTGCTGTCAGAAAGCAGCAGATGGGAATAGCAGCAGACCAGGTGGAGGAACAGGGTATGCAGAGTGTGATTTGCATCCGTGTGCAGTGGCATTAAGTTTGAAGGAGAAGGAGGTGGCAGCTGTCGCCACAACCAGCCAACTTCCAGACAGACCTCTTGGTTGATGTACGGTTCAGCCACAGGTCTAAGGTCTCCGTTCTGCTCTTCTTTAATCTCACGATAAAGCCGATCGGTTGAGGCCTCTGAATGTGCCCCTTTGCTGCCCATCTTCTTGGTGGACCCTTGACATGGACTGATGAGCTGCTGTTGCAGCTGCTCCTGTCCATACTCCTTGCTTCTCTGGGATAGGGTAGTTACACTTGCAAGTATAGGTGGCATCTCTGTCCAGCAAACTGGAAAACACCCAGTTTCTGCACGCTCTGTATTAAAGGGAGGGGAGGACTTCAGTCAGAGGGGTGTTTGCCACCAAAAGGCAGGAGATAGTGGAAGGGAGATGAAATTGGGTTGTAGGAGGTGTGGACAGCGCAGCTGCTGAAACATGGACTGGCTAAGGGCGAGATCTCCTAGAGAGCTCTCCTCCCCACACAGCCAGCACAAGCCCGAACCTGCATGAAAGCAAATGTCACCATGCATGCTGTGTGACTGAAATACAGGAGCCCAAAGCCTGCAGGCTGGTCCTGGAGAAGTAGGAAGGCTAAGGGCACAGAGCTCGTCACTGCCTGTCCTTTCCCCAGATTGATGCCATGCAGGAACAGCCAAGGGTTGCAAGGAAATGTGACAGCCCAGCATGCATGGAAACCTACTATATGTAGGAGACCTACTTCTTGTCCTACTGCAAGGACAGGCTCCTCATTTGCAACTAGGGGTCCTGCTCCTGTGTCGAGGTACTCAAAAGTGCGACACCACAATACAAGACAATGCAGATATAAATAAACATATTTCCAGTACTCTTGGTGCATCTGACATTATGACATTCAAGGATAACAACGTGGAGGAAACTCAGAAGGTCCAAACAGGTGTAACCATGACTGCACTGTGCTCCTTTTCCAGTTGTGTTTCTCTGTAAAGCAGAAATGTGAAAAGAAAGTAACTTTTACCACTAGATGGCGTTTAGGGATTGTTTTTTTGAAGTGTCCTAGAACACAGTCGTGAAAACTGCCTAACTAGGCAAACGGGTGGATTTCTAACCTAATTTTCTTCTCTCCATGCAGTTTGGGCTTGGGCACACAAGTGGGTTATCGATATAGAAGCACGCACAGGGCTATAAAGTTGACTTTATAGTGTGGAAGCCTTACACTCCTCAATCTTGCCAAAATTTTCTTAAAGAGCTGGGCAAAAGAAGTGCATGCAAAAAAAATCGCAAATCTTAGCTTTGCTGAATCAACTGGTGCTGGAGACAGCCACCGAAAATGTCTTGTTACTGTCCCTTGAAATGATCTGATCTAAGGGGCACTAGCACCGTAATACAGCAAGACTTGCCTGCTGCCTCTCTGGTAATTGTTACCCTAGAGAGAGTGAGTCACCTGCATCTAAGAGTCAGCTTCTTTGTACCCATCTCCTTAGGAATCGCTGCTGCTGGGAGATATCCGTATCTCTAGCGCTGTAGAGTGAACAGACACCTTAACAGAAGCGACCAAGTTGCTCCGAAGTTGGAATGCTCTTCTCTGAACTTGTTATTGATGTCAACTGCAGAGGAATAAACACGGGTGCCCCTTTCTTGCTGTATAAATGATAGCATTGCCTGCACTTTCTCATTACCCCCTGAGTAGCTTGTCTCAAAGAGCACATGCACATACAGAGCTGTTGCTGTGAGTCACCGTCCACATGCCAGATCACAGAGGTGGCACCAACCTAGGCATCTTGACTTAGATGCTAACTCTGAGTACAGGTTTTATAAAGTTTGTTCAACTTTTTTCCAGTGGCATAAAGCTGCCAAAAGTTTGGCATCTTCACAAATAAACTCTGGCAACTTTGCTCAGTTGCAAAGGAAAAAAATAGATTAATGCAGTCAAGAGTAGTAGGTGCAGGCTACTCTCTGAACAGAGAAGAGCTCAATACTGAGGGTTCAGGCTGGAGATCCCAGAAAGAAAAACATCTACTGCTAATGATGCCAGCATTATTGCAGCTAACCCTCTTTGGAATGCTACAGTCTTCCCTAATGAGGGTGCCACTGACATGAGCATCATGGTGGGTTTGTTAGCTTGTGTCATGCATGTCCCCTTGTCAGTGCAGCAGCAGCCAACATTGTTCTTTCATTTCTTGAGGTATCCTGTTATGGTGGTCCAATGCCTGTGGTATGCGTGCATGCAGGAACATGCCTTCTCACTCTGGGCTTTCCAGGTACACTTGTGCAGTCCCACTTCATCCACTCCATCTGCACCAGCCCGGCTGATGCTCCTCCTGCTGCTCACCCCAGCCTCTGGCAAACCTTCAACTAATAAGGGATCGGCAATGACATAGACACATGTGGTTTGCCTGTACGCTGTGTACAGGGTCTTCCTCTGCCTGTAGCATGCCCTAGAAATCAAGATGACTGTGGCTGTTACAAGAGAAATGGTCACACAGGCCAATATAGAAGCTGATGGCTTAAAAGCAAGAAAACTGCCTGTGACTTTGTTAACATGTGATAATGGGGCAGAAAACTGCCCACCTCTCCACGACCGATCGCACCGAGAACATGCAGGTGTTGCACCTATTTGATCTGCAATACTTAAATACTAGCCGTGCAAGTTGCAGTCTTCCCACTTCACCCAGCATGATCATGCTACAGGTTGCATCATTTTTAAGTTCTGGTTCTAATGAAGAATCAAAAGGAACACAGGAGTATCAGATGGTGTGCAGGTGTGAATTTGTAACACATTGTAAACAAATCAGTAACAATTAAAAGGCTCTCTTTACGGGATTCTTTCTTGCAAATGCAGTCCTTTTTTATCTGGGTCATTATGGGAAAAAAATAGAGATGGTTTTGTGAGGGAAGGTAGGAAGCAACCTCATCACTGGGTTAATTATACTGGCAGCTTTGTTCAACTGACTCGTATTTCATAAGGTGTTTTATCATTTAGTCGTAAAATAACTGGAGTAGTGATCACAAAACTGCTGTAGTCATTTATAGCCATGGAGAGATGTATGTAACTATTGATATTGCAATGCGTTACGCTGAGACTCTAATTAAGCGCAAATCAGGTGTGACCTGTTTTAATAAGTATGCCATATGAATTCCCTCATCTTCCACTGGAAGCCTGATGAATTAAAATTATCTCAATAACTTTGTTATCTGAATGAGAGCCAAATTGGATTTAATCTAGTTAAAACAAAAAACAATTATTTTTCAATTTATTATTAATTATTAGATAATTAAATGACATCCAAATGAAACTCAATGTCCAGGCTATCAGCGGTTTTGATTTGAAGCCAGATTTTTAATTTTTACATTTCTTTGGGCTGAGACATAGGCGATACATCTGATTTTTATCTAGTATGTACTTTTTTATGCAAAAATTACTATCTTTTCTATTCTGGGGTAAAGTAACATTTAGGATTACGGGCTTTTAGCTCTTTTTCATTCTCAGCAGCTTCTTGAGTCTGATTCATTCCTTACATCCAGAACAGCCTCCATCTCTTTGGAATAGAACAAAAGTTGTGTCAAATAAGCAATGTTCAATGTGATATCCTGTTCCCAATTATGGCCCTATGATTCTCCCATAGTTTCTCCTCTGGGGGCTGGTGTGTCCTGGAAGAGAACGTTCAGGCTGTAGTTTTTTCAGAGTTGTCCCTCTGGAACAGAGTGTTTCAGTATAAACTTGAAAAAGGTATTTGTGGATAAACTGTAGGAACTTGTCTCTGCATTTAACTGTTAGGTAGTACTTGCATGTCACACACACATATTTGAATCTAACAGGTTTTAGTGCTAAATCATCACTAAATTTTAGTGACAAATCATGCAAAATCCAATTTTTGGAGTCATTTTTTAGAGGGTCATACCTTATTTCTCCCCTAAAATCCTCATTAGAAACATTTATATCATCTTCCCAAATATTCATCAAGTTCTAAAATCAGGAAGAATATTTATAGCAAGGAGGACACAAAGCATCACTAGGAAGGCCGTGCATTCAAAGGGACACACCATACAGCCAATAGCTGAGATTCAGCTCACCTCTAAAAAAGCTGCTGAAAAGCCAGAGAAGGGAGGCCTAGCAGGTGTTTCAGAAGGATCGCTCTGCATTGTGGTGAAACTTCTGGTGGCTTTCTTTTCTCACTACCCTGCTTAGTTGGCTTCCCAAACATCAATAAACCATGAAAATCAGCATTTCCTTAATATGAGCAGAGCCCTGCAAAAGTTCTCTTGTTGCTGTCTTTCAGAAAAGTGCAACAAATAAGCGGGAATGCATCCGTGTTTTGAAAGCAGGAAAGTTAGCAGTGAAAGTTCCCCCAAGACCATGGTTTCAAAGCAGTTCTCAAGCCAAATGTTTTTTCTCTTCCTCAGAGGCTATTACAATGGTTTCTTTCCACGTGGAGATACAAACCGGTTGCTTCCAAATCTTTGATTTAACCTGCCTCTTCTCTTTAAATATTATTTCACGGCTGTCTTTTTCTCAGACAGTTTTCCTGGATTTTTCATAGAAAAACAGAAAAGCCCAGGTTGAAAGTGGTATCAAGAAATCATCTGGTCCAAACGTTTGTGGGAAAGAGAGCCTAGGTGAGATTATATAGCAGCCTGTCCAATTGCATCTTGAAAACTTCCAAGTGATGGGGACTCTACCACGTCCCTGGGGAGGTTGTTCCAGTGATTAATTGTTCTCAGTCCACTCTTACTAATAAAGTTGGCTCTTATCTTAGATATAGTGGTGTCCCTCATACTAGAATTTTGTAATCCTTATTAAATCTTACTTTGTCATTCTGTCCTTCTGATGACATATAGTGGAGGCATAGCACAATAGAGGTTTACTTTCAGGATGAAAAAGGAGGTGAATGCAAACTTTGTACAAATTTATTACAACAGGTAATAAGTTTACCACAAATTTATTTTTTTTTATTAAGACTTAACAAGTTAAGACTTAAATAAGTGACAGTTCTTGTGCAGATGTGTACTGTGCAGTATATCTCTCTGAAGATTTCACTGGCCTCCACGCTTCAAGAGAAGGGGGCATGACAATTCAGGGTGAGTGTGAAAAAGAACATGTAGGAGAAAGTTGTTCCCCAGGTGGTAATGACCACTTTGCTCTCTTTTCCAACACAAATACACTAAATCCCTATGTTAGAATTATCATGATAATGAATAGCCTATACTGGTTGTTTTCTACTATATTGTTCTCTTAAATCTCCATTGTGATTTACATATGCATATACCCTCACAAGTCACCATAAAAATGAACCCCATCAACTGAAAAGCATTATAGATGCCTCTTTTTATTAATCACACCAAAACTCACTTTTTGGACTTCTTGCTCAAATTCCAGAGTGCCCATTTGCATGGCCAGTTTTGTAAGGAGTATGAGACTAGCTACAAGTGAGACCAACAGAAAACTAAACTTCTCACCATTACTGATGCATTTGATACCTGATCCAGCCACTGAATTAGTGACAGTGAAACAACTTTGAAATAGTACCAAAACTGAATGAAGGCCTAAATTATATATCATGCTGCTAGCTTTTTTCTTCCTCTTTCTTTACACTCCTGTTCCCTGCTGCTAGTGTTGACTGCTGTGTCTTTCAGCAGCCCTCTTTTTCACTGCAGATGGAGCACAAACACTTCTAAAAGTTACTATTCATGCCTGTAATGATGCTCATAACGCAGCTAGTCATGTCAGGAGTTCTGTAGTATGAAAGTGTAATGCTACTCACTGTCGTGTCTCAGTTCAAATGATGTCTTGGTCATTAACTAGTCCCAGCAGCATAATTCTGGGGCAAATGTCTATATTTTCCTCTGCCTAATGAGAAGACTTAAGGGAAAATTCTATAACTACGTCGCCAATATAAAATAATCACCTCTTCCCCAAGGAACATACTAATAGCTTTTCAGATGAGAGGAAAAAAAATCTGCCCTATGCTAGCTTGGTTTTTCAAGATGTTTTAATAACAAATAATTTATCTTTTACCAGAGTAGCCATCAGGGACAGAGATATAAAAATACTGCTTTACTCTCTGGGCAATTTTGAATACAAAACTGGGTAAGCACTAGGAACTTATTTCAGCAGCTATAGCATACTGCAAAATAATTTCAGGCAATTAAAATTCTCAGAGGGGACAGGTGGGTGCCATCGGCAAAGGTCTGTGACTTTGATACATGCACCCTTTTTAATGCTTCCTCAGAGAAATCTGTACGATTTAACAATACAAAAATTATTCCTTATAATCAAGCATCTCAGACCAGTTTGTGCCATGGCTGATGAAGTTTTCTTCTGACCACTTTGATCCTTTCTCTCTCTTCAGTCTTTCTGACACCCTACAGGGCTCTGTGAAGGAGATGGAGATGGACTGCCTACAGGTGGCAAGAACTAATGGAAAGACTATGTCTGAACTGCTCAGGGCTGATACCCTGGGCCAGCTCTTTCAATAGTCATTGACAGCAAGTGGGAATCCAGGCCCTCCAGCCTGGATTTGGTGAATGAAAACTGAGTCTGATATTGCCTGATGGGAAGAAAAGGGGGCCAGATGGGACATGGCATCTTCTGAGGTCCTTGGGTCCTTGGTGAAACTGATGTTACATGGAGGCAAGAAATCTTCTTTGAGGGAGGGGAAGGGGAACCTGTTATGGTCTCAAGTGTCCGTGTCCCAGAGCTACTGTCGCAAGTAAAGCAGAAGTAACGGGAAGGCATATTAGCGTCACAACTGACTGAAATATGGGGTAAGTTGTCGCCTTCTCCATCACTTTGTGGTTGATCACAACAAATGCAACAAAGTGCACAAGTCTGCTCATCAAGACCGAGATCTTCCTCGACTGCTTTGGCAGTAGTGCCCAGGAGGCTGCCTGCAAGGGAAGGGAATCCTTCTTGCAGCACTAACAGGGCAGCTGACAGAGTAGGTGGAGACCTCAGCTGCAGCAGTGGCCACATCCTGCATGGCCCCAGCCCTCAGTCTCAACACCATCATGTGGCTGCCTCTTGCACATGCAGAAATCAAATGGGGAAGGGAAGAGCAGCTCCTCGGTGGTTCCATGCCCCTCATGATCCCACCTTTGCTTTAGCCAGAGCCAAGAGGCATGAGCTTCTCTGTCCACTCCAGTACAAGGATTGGCCAGCAGGGTCCTGCTGTCCTGCACAGGAGCAGTGGAACCACAGGCATGGTCCGTATGATGTGCTAAGGTGCCATCCTGGGGAATTGTGCTTGGGACCATCCCTAGGTGTGCTTGAATTTATTTGTGTCAATGCAGCTGTGCTGTATCACTCTTCAGACACCCACAGCTTCTCCTCAGCTTCTGGCATGACACAAGCAAGCCTCCTCCTTCCCTCCCCCTGCATAGCTGTATGCAAATACTGCAGGTATGTGAGGGGACTTTTCAAGACTCTTGTGACTTCCTCCTTGAGACCTTCTGTCTTGAGACATTGTGGTAAAATTGAGATTAATGAGAAATTTTCAGGGATTTCTAACATACAGTTTGTCAGGGGGGAGTATTTGACGACTCACATGGACTGCTGAGATGCTCTGTCTTTCAGAGGAAAGTATGTTTCTCCTTAAAGCTGCAAGATCTTACCAGGAGGGTAATGTGCTGGATCTAGTAGCTATGAAGGACAGCAGTTAAGACCTGAGCACAGCAGGGTTGTGTGTCTGGACTCAGGAAGTGTCTGGTCTCCCTGCCTCACCTGTGACTAATCTCAGCTTTTAAGAATTGTAGTTCTCACTAACTTTTTAATCTCAAAACATTACAAACATAACCAGTGACTAACTGGCTTTAAATAATTGGTCTTATACACATAATTAATTAGTCTTGTACACATATGCGCCAGATCTTTATTCAGGGAAAAAAAAATAAACTACCTTTAGCTGAAATGCACATACTTTAGTGGCAGATTTAAAGTGGAGCTAGATCTTGCTGCCACCTGTGCCTAGACCATACACAGAAATGTAATTCAACCTGGGCAGGTATCACCCTAACACAGCTGAGCAGCTCCTAAGACTAGTAACAGACACCACCAGGGCTAGAACTGTGCTCTGTCAATGAGGCCGCTCGTTAGCGGCTGCTATATAAATCACTAATGCAAGACACACGGCACAGCACAGACAAAGCTTCAGAGGCAGATCTTACAGAGCATCCAACCCACACCAACAGCAGCTGCAATACCCTTTCAGTTGCTCCCCTAATCAGATTAGAAAGCCCACACTAAAGTATTGAAGACTTGTGGCAGGCTGCAGCTCAGTCTGCTGCCTTTGGCCTACTGGTTTAAGGCACATCATGAAGTTTTGCATACTTCTCTTCAAAACAGCAGACTAAGTATAAGGTTACATGCATGGATCTTAATTCTCTAAGTTATCCCTACACAGAATTGATGTGCAAAGGTGGTAATATTCACAAAGGACTGATATTCAGACAGTTGCCCTGTAAAGAAAATAGAAACTTCTTTAGTGTATAGGTACCTGGTATTTCTTAAGACACCTCTGAGACACCTGGCTACAGTAGTTGAAAATAGGATCATGCCAGGCTGTTCAGAAAGATCCTTTGATCCTATTAGGTGTTGGTAGACTGTAGTTGAAGCATGTGCTGCTGAGAGCATGATTTTCCAAAGCTATGTGAGTTTGCTTTGGCTCTCCTGGTGAATTCCAGCTGCTGGCCTGTGAGCCCAAGTGGAACTGCAGCAGTTCTAATCGGGTCACAAAAGGGAGAGACATTTGGTAGTCGGGCTCATATTTTCTAACGTAGCCAGAAAATCTTGCAGTAATTGATTGAAAGAGGTCAAAGATGACTCGGGCAGGGGTTGGAGGGAAAAAGAGGGTGCTATTCACATGATCAGTGGCCTTTGACGTGCAAAGATCTCCCAGGCCACAAGGAATCAGAAGGATCAGTTCTCCTGAAATACCCCACAGATGCAGGAGATTGGAAAAACCCGACATGACATATTTGAAAGAACACACCAGTGCTGAGTGAAGGTGTCAGTAGCTGAAAGAAGACATACTTTATCCCCATAGGGCATGGCCGGTCACTGCACACTCCGTACAAGCCCACACAAGCTGATGCAAATAATTCTGTATGTTCTAAGTTTCACTAAAACCATTTGTCTCCATTGTGTAAGATTCTAGCTCCAGATTGTTGTTGTTTTTTTTCCAAAATAAAAATGCAAGGCAACTTGAAATCCATCTTTGCTATAAGAAGCTGCAAATTGTTAATGTTCAGTGCTCCGTACTGTTACCAGTACCTATAAGTCATCTTTTCAGCCATCATGGTAATGTCCCACAAGTTATATATTCTTTCCTATGGCTGAGAAGATGACCTCAGTAACTTTGCTCATACAATGCTCCATAGACATCCTGGAAAATCCTGGTCAAGCAGATGTCTGCAAAGCCCTTTCCCCCAGTGATTCCTATGTGAAATACTTTGAAATAAAAATTTTTAAAATTGAGAGCCTTGGAGGGTTCTTTAGATGATGTTTCCTCTTGGAATCTAGTAAGGCAGCATCTGCATTTTTCTGACAAGGTTTCCAGGTGAAGTGAACCTTAAGATTGCTCCCAAGTAAACATTCATCTTTACCTAGAAATGGCCTCATTACTCAGCAGGTCATACATTCATTACTGGTTCTTGTCTTGAGAGCTTGCAGAGTCACCTGACGTCTCGTCTAAATCTTTTAGCACTGGCAAAAATGGGTATTAATGATTGGCCCTAATAGGGCCACATTGTAAGATTTGATTTGAATGCCACAGAGTAACTAGGCCATCTAGAGTTGACCTACCCGAAAATGTCAGCGCAGCATGCAACTGTTGAGAGAGTTAGGTGCTGCTGCTTCATAGTCATTTCATGACTCTGCCCCTAAATCCATCCATTCAGCCTTTTTTTTGGCTTAAAGCCAACACCAGCTGCTCAGGCTGGGAACTGCCTTCTCTTAGCGAGACCAAAGGAAATGTTGATGTGTGATGTGTCTATTTGAACCAAAGATCAGCAGGGGAGATTTTCTTCCAATCACAAGTGAATTTGAGGCTGTGGGTGACAGGTAGGCCACCACTGTAGCTTATAATGATTCGAGTTAAATCCCCAGCTGCATAGTTTAATTGCAAGTTAAATTAAGATATTGTACAAAGAGGGTTCCAAATGTAGGTGTCTTCCTTTCTTAAAATAATCCTTAAAAAACAGTCACATGCCTAAAACCCTGTGATGTGGTAAAACTTTTCTGTCAAGCCATGACAGGTACTGATGGGCTATGCAGTATTTGAATGCAAATCTGACTCCAGCTCTGACATGAGCAAGATGCTGTCTGTTGAGGTATCCATCACTGGAGTCGTCACTGTTATTCAGAAGTGTAGTTGCACACTAGATTAAATATAGAGATCACAGTTATAAATAAAGTGAGGTGTTTATCGATTATGATGACTGATTTCAGAAAATGTGGTGGTCTCCCCTTTTCAGCAATGATATCCATATATTCTGTTTCTGATCATAGGATAATTGAAGTTGGAAGGGACCTTCAGAGGTCCATAGTGCAACCTCCTGCTCAAAGCAGGGTCAGCTACGAGGTCACAGCAAGTTACACAGAATTTGTGAAGTTTCTTTTATGTGCATCAGTCTCTGTAAGAGTTTTGTGGAGCTTATCCTTAGTTTTGATTCACGTCCTCACCTCCATTCCTCCTGGCCAGTCTGGGTATTACATACAGATACTACACTCAGGAAGACAGTTTCCTGAGATTGTACTAAATTGTTTAATATACATGACAGCAAAATACTGGAAAACACAGCTCAAAATGCCTCTGTGTTTATTGATACTTAATTAAGTTCAGCTCATCCTTAGTTTTGATTCTTGCCTCACCACCTTTCTTCAGGCTTAGACAGGATCTTACTGAGTAGCTTTCAACTTCTGCATTAAAAAGTGTTTAGAAAAATGCACTGTATTTCTTGGCATGTAGCTGTCACTTTAATATGAATGTCTCAAAAGGAATATTTTTTTTATACAGCATAATTATATTTCTGAGCTGCATACTAACAGCAGGCCTTGAGCAATTGGCTTGACAGCTCTTTCACGTATGTCTTTTTTTATGTCCTCAAATACAGACTTCCAGTTTCTATGTGATCAGAGGTGTCTATTGTTGATAACTACAGTCCAGCGTGGCAGTTGATTACAGGGTTGCACAAAGTTGCTACCCTATTTCCAACAGAGCGTGCCACATCATTAATTTTTTTCTTGGAAAGGTCTTAAACAAATGATTTTATACTTTTAGGCACTTCAGAGAGTTGCCTCCATTTATTAAGCTATGGATGGTTACGTCTTTAACTTTATACCAGCAGAAACATTTCCAAACCAACATCAGTCCTTCCTGTCAGTGGGGGAATTGATCTTTGAACAAAATGGGGAAGGAGTTCCACACAAGCATCCTGGACTCCCTCCCCACCCACTTCAAAGAACTTGGCTCTTGGCTGCCTGCAAATAGTAGTGCTATTGCTGGAAGTTACTGATGCTGAAAGTTAGAAGAAAGCAGTCAGACTTCTTTTGTCTGTTCTTCAGCTTCTGTATACCAAGCACACGCTCCTCTTGGGCTGAAAGTATGACTCAGACCTATGTGAGGAAATATTTCAAGATCCTCATGAGTCTTAATCATTATCCTCCAACAGATGTCAGGGAGCTTTCAAAGTTTTTCAGAGCCAAAACTCCAGTTCTTTTCCATTCACTCAGGGCTAATTAAAGTATGGTCTGGACAAGACCAAAATATAGCTAGAATGACTTAGCATAGGAAGCAGAATGGATAGTAAGACAACCCTTGTGAAACATTTACTGCTCTGGAGACCACAGGCTTTCAGAGTTGATGTTGCCACCCTTCTGCACAGTAACTTTAATAGGCCATTTCCTTCGTCTCTGTGCTTGTGAGGAATGTCTTTAAATGATGAAATTACCTTGAGTATCTATCAACAGGCCCCACAAGGCCATTTTGAACAATCAAAGCTGAGCTGCACTGGTGACTTTCATGTAACTTCGCTACATCCTGCTGCAGGCTGGTATGGAGAAGTGTGGTAGATTTGCCGTTAGCAAACAAAGAACAGTTGCTGAAATAATTCTTCTACAGGAATTACATTCAACAACAGTGTGTCTGAGGGATAAGTTTTCTTTTCCAATCGGAGTTAGGAAGAGAATTTTTGTCTTTGTTGATGAGAAATCAAAAATTCTACATTTTTATGGATACCTGGGAGGCTTAGTAATCATAATAGAAATCCTTACATAAAATATAGCTTCTAGTAGCATTTAAATAACTATTCAAAGTGAGCACAATCTGCATTATTCTGAACAGTGGGTAAAAAAGAAGTATAACTCACACAGGATGCAAGCTGCAATCTCATTCTGGTGGCTAAGATGATTGTTTCCAGAAGAAGTCCATCCATAAGTCATATGATAACAGAAAAGTAACTAATCATTTTTAAAACCTGTAAATTGTAGAGACTCCTTTTCCCCCTTATCTGCTTCACCAATGCCATCACAAAGTTATCACCCAGCCAGCAGAGGAGGTAACACTGCAGCAAATATGTGCACAGAATTGGGAAGCAGACACTATGGTAAAATGTAATTATGCTATATGAAAAATATACTTCTTAGGCAGCATTCATATTAAAGTGACAGCTACATCCCAAGAAATACAGTACATTTTTCTAAATGCTTTTCTAATGTGGAAATTGAAAGTTACTGAGCAAGATCTTATCTAAACCTGAAGAAAACAGGCTCAATTTCCAGACTAGCTGACAAGCGCATGTAGCAGTTTTCCAATTTGTTAAGTAGAATTGTGAGATTCTGGCATAAAAGAGCAAAAATGAAAGATGTATTCAGTAGCTCTTGGGAGAAGCTGATGTGAGGGCCAAAAAAGGGAAATAAGGGAAAAGCTTTGCATTCCTGATGTGAGTTCTGGGGCTTTTTCTTTGCAGTCTGACTGATCAAATTTCATACTTTCTCCCTGATCCTTCATCTTAAGGTATAAGTTGATAAACCCAAAGGCTTCACAAGGCAATAGATGAATGAATTATGCCTTTAGCTGTACAATTTTCGTGATATATTCAATTATGTGAAGTTATAGCCTTATCTAATTAGTTGTCAAAAGTGCAATATTTTAGGCTTTTTCCTTGGGATTTTTTCATGGAACTGAGGATGTTTGTTTCTTTTTTCTTTAGTAGCCTAATAATAAAAGAAAACGCTCATCAAGAGAATAATGACTGTTAGGAATTTGCATTTTCCTTTTGAATGATCTTTTCAAGGGAGACTCACAAACATCTTACCAAAACACTTTCCGTGATTTCTCTTGGGGAAAGGTTCACTGCTGCATGTGCTGCCTGTACACATTTGTTTGTGTTTGGCTCTTTAGGGAACTAAAACTGAATAGACCAATTTCAAGGATACCTTGATGACTGATAATGCCTGAGTATCAGTAAATACTGGTTTGTTTTAGTTTTTTTGTCTTAACATCTAGGGAAAGAAGCAGATATAAAAACCCACAAACACTATCAACTCATGAACAGTTAGTCTGTTGTGAACATATGGGTGCATTCAAGAAAAGACATTGGAGAAGTGGGCTCATATTATATTTGCAGGTTGTAATTTCACTTCAATCCTCATCAGTTCTTGATGCTTTAGAGAATGCAAAGACATCAGCTGGGACCTGAGGGCTTTGTCATACCTACAGCTAAGTGATTAATTTGAATTTTGGAAGGACTTTTTGGCTCAGTCATGGCTTCCAATGACAATTCTGATGCAATGCCAACCTAAAGTATTTCCAGCTTCCACATGCATCCACATATGACAATTTCATTGCGCACCCCCTTGTTTGAGTCTGTCCAATCTTTTCTGGTAATAGGTAGGAAAAAAAAAAAGATTGTTTTTATCCTGTCCCATTTTCCTGTTCTGCAGTACATTGCCACCCCATAAAAACTTATGTCTGGGTGGTGGGAAGTAACTGGATGAGATCTCCAGCACTGCCATAGATTTATGTCAGGGGCAATGAAGTCAGTCAAGCCCTTCCTCAGCAGAAAAAGGGATTTCAAAATGATTTGCTCTAACAGCTGCCACTGCAGCCAGGCGGGACCTCAGATATATGAATGGAGCAATTACTAGAGCCAATGATTGCAGGAAGCCCCAGAGTGTGCTTATGTTCCCCAGCAGAGGATTTGGATTTACATCTGTAGCCATGTGGAGGAAGGCAGGGGCAGGTGCAGTGGCTTTCATCTCTGGGTACCGTGCTGGTCATTGGGGAACTGGAGCTGAGAGCCTGCCCTGCTTGCTGAAGGAAGGCAGGAACCTCCTGGGGACCTGGTGAGGCTGGGAAGAAGCTGGGAAGTACAGTGTCTCTTAGATTTGAGGAGCTGCCTCCAAATATCATCTTTAATTTCTTAAGCCTTGCCTATCTGTTCAATAAACTCATTTTATTCAACCTTAAAATGTACCTAATACTAAGATCTGTTTCAGGTGCAGAAGGTAGCACATCCCTGAAGTTGCCTTACTTGGGGAGGCATGATTCTGAAACAGAGGAGCTGGCTCCTCTCTGTCACCAGATGCCTCTTGCTAAGTGCAAAGGTTGGTTTACAACTCATGAAGATAAGGTGTTTGTCAGAAAGAGGATAAAATGGTTGGTTTCCTGTTGGTAATGGTGAGGCTGCTGCTAATGTTTCCTGTTCCAGGGGTATGGTTTATCTGTCTGTTCTAGAACTATAATGGTGATTTCTGGTACTCTATTAGTGAATCAGGGGCTTTAAAATGGGGCTTTTAATTACAGTGATGCTATACTATAATCTAATTGAAAATGTTTTAATTCAGAATTGAATTGTGTTGGCTTTTTAATTCCACCTCTGACTAAAATAATTAATACAATTAATAGGCACTGAAACATCATGTACAGCCAATTTAGAAGTATTTTAAATTGGAAAAAAAATTAGAGCTAATTGAGCATGAAATATCTTTCAGCCATTTGGAGTAACAGTTTAGATGCACTGAATACCAACCCCCTTCCTTCTCCAAAGCACAAAAACTATTGTTTCTTTTAAAAATCAAAATGTCATCAACGTGCCTTTCAACGACATATGTCAAGAATCTCACTGAGGGGTAGTTAGAGAGAAATACAAGTTTTAAATGTTCTTCTTTGTTTACAGTGCTCATTGTACAGGACTGGAGTTCATTCACCTCAATTCAGTAAAAGAAACAAGGGTTGTTTCCATGATTCACAAGCAGTCAAACAAGCATGGAGAGCTCAGGTACTAATCTGAGGTTTTCTTGCTTCTTAAAATAAAAGCATATTAATAGCTGTTTAAAAACCTGCTTCAGTCATAGCTCTAACTGTAACAGAGTAGTAGTAGTAGTTGCATTAAGGAACTCAAAATGTTGGAGCAGCAGTCAGCTGTCTCTGCTCTTATGTCCCAGGCTTTGCCTTTGCCAGGTACTCCACAAGACACAATCAAGTCTTACAATAAGATAAATTAACCTGACATGATCACCTCCTTTGAAAGTTAAGTAAGATTTAGGGGTTTGTGTAGAGACCTCTACCAGCTTTGTAATTTCAAAACAATTGCTGTTAATGAGCAGCTTTATTATGAAAGAAAAAAAACACTTTTCATTCCCATTGCCTGTTCTGCCAATGAAGTAAAAGGCTACTGAAATGTCAAGGATTGGTTTCATTTAATCAGCATTTGTACTTATTAATCAGTTGCGAGATTTAGTAAAGAGCAGTCCCTTGTTGGCCACTCCTCAGAGTGGCTGTATAGGTGATACTGGGCATTTTTGGAGGAAAGATTAGGGAGGCAGCTGATGTATCCTTTTGGCTGTGAAGCCTGAGACAAGACAAACACGCAGAGACTGTGAGAGGAAAGAACAGCACAGACAGAAACCCCAGCTCTGTTTCAGGTGAAGAGTCTCTTACTCTCAGCTTCATTGCAAGCAAAACGCAGCTATAAAACACTTACCCGTACTAGACTTTCTGTGGTCTCACAAACTCACATGGAACTTTTAAGGTCACCCATCTTACGGGCTTCTGGGTCACAGGGTCTCAGCTGAGGCACTGGCCAAAGATTCAGAGTAGGGCATGCTAGCTTTTCCTTTTTCCAGAAGGAAAAAAAATAATAATACAATAAAGAAAAAAGATCTGTGAGGAGGAGGACAACTCAGATCTCCCACCCTGTTGAGGACACATCCATCTCCACAAGTGCTGGCATTATCTTTGCAGGCTGCAGTGGCCAGTTTTGGGTGGCGTCATTTGGTCACTGAGGCCACCCTGGTCTGAGAGCCTCCAGGACTCAAGCAAGCCACCCGGGTCTCCAGACCTTTGGGCACAGTGACTTCTCCAGGGTGTACCAGGTGCCTCACCACCATGTTTTACATTACATGCCTCAGCATGTGGCATCAGCCACTGCTGCATTCTCAACAAGGCTGGTGTAAAGGGGGCAGCAGAGATGGGACAGCATGGAAGTAACACCTCTCACTGACCTCAGCTGGATGAGGTCTTTCAGCCACATGCATTCTGTTTTGCTGCTGGGCATGCTAGTTTGGCCTGCAATCATAATATGGTTCTACAGGTTCCAAAGGAGGTGTCTGAGGGATGTCTGAGGGCACGTATCCTGCTGAAGACTGATTTTTGGCGGAGTAAGTTGGTCCCAGGTAGGCTGGTCCATGGGGGGACAGGTTCCTGGAAGAAACTCTCCTCTGAAACATGCCCAGGTTTTGTACTGAAGAGATCTGGTCCAGAACAGACTTGGCAACAGGTCAACAATTGCCCAGTGTGTATGGCAGGTGGTTCATCTGCCCAGTTTGGTCCCTGGCACCCACTTACTAAATGATCTAAATATTTCCAGTGAATCTCAAGAGATTCATTATGCAGGATAAACAAAATTATGCTATTCCTTTCAGATATCCTCTTGCTTTATGCACATAACTGAATTTTCTAAAAAGGGGAAAATGGCTTCTCTGTGTTTTGCCCACCAAGGAATAGCTGTGTTTCAGCACACAGTTTTGGACCATAGATTTTCCCACCTTGCAATTACCTTATTTGATGGATGTGAATTTAGGTTTGGGCTTGGATTAATTCTATGTTATCTATCTGAAACATCTTTGCTATTAAAAATAAAGT
>JAOXNO010000020.1:28105473-28121372 GCA_028565335.1 Limnodromus scolopaceus
GCAGGGGGGTTGGACTAGATGATCTCCAGAGGTCCCTTCCAACCCCATATCATTCTGTGATTCTGTGATTCTGTGAAAACTGAAGGATTTAGACCCAACTTGCATTAGAGCTTAATCAGGGTGGTGAGAGGTGTCCTGGAGACCACTGGGATTCTATGGGATCAGGAAGGGCTGCATGGGAGCCCAGCCTCATTCATTTTTCTTATCACATTTTCACTTTATGAAGAGATTAAGAAAGTTAGAATTACAGCACGACCCCTTAACTCTCCATCTTCAAGGCACTTTGCAGAACCCAGACCCAATTCTGGCTGGGATGTCCCAGTTTGTCCTGCCAACCCCCAGCCTAGACCTCAGATGCAGAGTCCCTGAATATCTTCAGTAAAGGAGAGAGTGTGTGAAAATTTGACCATTTAATGAAGACTTGGTTAAATTCAGCTCCAAAAATGGGTGAAGGACAAATGATACTGCAGGTAAATCAATATAACCATCTATTAAACCAGCTGTGAGGTGGTCTACCCAGAATGAAACATACCAACAGCGATGTTAATATATTTTAAACTCTTGCCTATGAATAGCTGAGGTCTGGGCTAGCATAGCATTCACTGGGGGAGGTGCCCAGACAAGCAGGTAGCCCCAGGGGCTAGAGAACATCCCAGCAGCTGAGGACATGCCAGCAGCTGAGGTATAACAACTGTCCTTCTCCAACCAATAAGGTGGTAGGAAGGAGGACAGGAGCCACTTCCACATCTGTTGCAATTTTTTACTCACATGGAACCTACGGTGACTTTTCATTTCCAATGTAACACCTACAGGAGTTTGCTTGGAGCATTACAAATATTCTGTATAACATTAGTGCAAAAGCTAAACCCAGACAGCCCTTGCTGTGGATGTGGAGCTTGGTTTTAACAGAAGTGCTAAGGCAACCTGTCATCTACTCTGCATCATTTTCCACTCTGCATTTCAGCTCTGGGCTCAGTAGGAACTGATGAAGCACAATGACATCCCATCCAGCCTCATTACAAATCTTCCCAGTGCCTGGGGTAATTCCCTGTGTCCTCAAACACAGGGCTGCCCTCAGTCCCCAAACTCTTCTATGCTTCCTTTTGAGCAGCTCTAATGCCTGTGGAAGGCAAGTATTTGGGATGGGGATAAAGAGCCACCTGATGAGAGGTGCTGCTGCTGCTGGCAGGGGCTCTGCCCTGCAGGGCCTCCACACCTGGGCAGATATAGACCCTCAAAGGAGACCAGTCCTGGGAGAAGGAGGGAGCTCATTTCTCAGCCATACATCCTGCCTGCCAGAGGGTGAGACAGGATGGGGGACCACCTCCTCACAGGGTGTTACAGGTCCCCTTCACCTCCCTTTGCCCACTCTGGCGCTGCTTTTTTTTGTGATTGCAATTAACAAAACAAAGAAAAATCATCAGTTTAAACAGGATTCGAAACATCCCTGCAGCATTTCAGAAGGGAAAAGCACTTTCAATGTGATATAAACCCTTAGGTGAATGAGGAGGGTGTAATTTTTCTTTCATGGGTTTGAGTCACATTGACACTTTGTAGGACAATTTTTTTCATTAGTATCAAATTATATAACACAGTAAAATGCATTCCCAGTCTGACCCTGCTAGGGACTAGACAATCCAGTAGCTCTCATACTATGACACCTTGACTTTGCTAGCAACTGTAATTGACCCCAGCAGCAGCCCCTTTCCCTGGCAGAAGTGATGGGATGCCATCATGTTGGTGACAGGTCAGGCTGTGTGCAGGGTACCACCCACCCCACTCTGCTATGGCTCAGGGGGCTATTGCTGGCGCACCCCAGAATTTGCAGAGCCTCAGGTTGTTAAAGCAGTGCTTGTGGGTGGGTTTTTTATGCCACTCAGCTATGTGCTTGGGAGGACCCACCTGCTCCATGGTGGAAATCCTCTGCCTCACACTCAGAGCTTGTAGGTGTCTTGTCAGCTATTATAGCACAGAAGAGATCCCAGCTGAGGTGAGAGGTGGAGAAAATGCAGCTGAATAAAGAGTAGTGAAACAAATCCCATTTACTTACCACCCCTGTGGTGATCAAGTGATGCTCTGTGCTATAATATAGGTGGTAAATGCAGTTTCTTCTCAAAGGTAGTTGGTACAGGAAGATTGTGGATGATCCTCTTGGTTGTGAGATTTAGCTCAAGTGAGCAGTACTTGGGATACAGACACTCCTTAGGGATCCCTCCCTGATGCAATGAGGGGCCAGGTGTTATCAAACCTTTCTGGTCTCCAAAACAGTCCCTTGACTCCCCAGCTCACTAAAACAGCACCCTGCCATGCTTTAATTCCTGTAAAAGATCATTTTACTTCAGCACTCACTTCACCACAAACACACTGCAGGCTGTTGCCCCTATTTCCCCCACTCATTGAGGAAATTTCATCTGTAGCGTGTCTCACCCTGTGTCCAGGTAAAGGGACAAACCTTGAGGATCTTGGACTTCATATCAGCTACTTGTTCAATACTGGAATCTTCTGATTCAGGCCATATTTTAAATCCGCTGTTTCTTCCCCTCCAGAGTACCTTCCTCTTCAGCCGCAGCCTGACTGCTGGCACCAGTAGACAGAGCAGACCAAACTTCCCTCTAGCACCGGGACCTTAAACAAGAGTTAATTTTCTTGTATAGACACAACCCCACGCATGCTCCAACTCCACACCACAGGGAGCAGCCCCACAAAGAACAGCCCGGCTGCTGCACATCCCACAGGGGCTCTGCTGCCTGTCTGTGCCCAGTGGTTTCTTGAAGTGATAGGAGCAGCAATGAGTCCGCAGGGATACACCACCGACTGCTCAAGCAAAGAGGATTTCTCCTGCCGTGGGCACTCCATCCTTGGCTGTTGACACTGATTTCTCACAGCTGCTCAGCACCAGCTGAAGAGATGTGGTGTGGGTGATGTACAGTGCAAGATGTCTGGCTGGACTTTAATCTTACTGTTGTGGCAGCTGCTGAACTACAATTATTGCCCTTACACACATGCCCCCCTGTAACTCAGAATTTATTCAGGGAATAGCTTTTTGTTTCCCCTACAGTGTCTGGGAGATGCAGGACTAGCCAATCCCGGTTTTTTATTGTGTGGCTGCAGGTCTCACACCAATGTCTGTGTCTTTGCAGAGTAGGGGACTGTTCTTGTATTTTATTATAAATATATACCATTCAACTGGTTGCAAATCCTTCAGTGTATTATTCCTGAATAGTGACATCAGGTAGCCAAGATTAAGACGAGACAGAAATCTAGTGGCTCTGAAGTGTCACAAATGGTGAGGGCTAAATTTCTGGACTCATCCTTGCTAAATTGCATGCTAGCCATCGGTTATTGCTCTGAAATAATACCACACAAAAGGAAGCAAAAGGGAGGCTGTATGGCAAATCTCAGACTTGGCAGTTATTAGGAAACCATATCCTCAATACAGACTTACACAACACTTTGCTTCAAAAACTGTCCGAGAGATCGAGAAGCTAGACCCAAACATGTATGGAGCTCCTGCTTCTAGTCCCATTCCCTCATCCCATGAGTGACCCCAGAAAACATTGGGGTAACTAAATCCATACTCAGTACTCACAAACCATTACTGAATACTTCACATCAATCCACTAAGAAATTACACCATCCTTCATATTATCCCTGCTGATAAGGGCAAATTAATTACCAAGATACCTGCTGCTAAATCACCCTGTGTATCCAGCACACACACCCACCACTGCATCCCGTTGCAATGGATCACTGCCCTGCCCAGGACACAGCCAGGAGCCAACCCATAGATCAAGAAAAATAAATGTGGAGCTTATTAACATCTCCAAAGCCCCCGTTGTCTGCAGGACCCAAACTGCAACTGCCAGATTGCTTGGGACCATAACTGTGGCTGTGATGGCTACATTTGGGGACTGATTATGGCATACGAGAAATGAGTTTGATTGTTGCCATGGTATTTATTGATGGGTAGCCGCCCATTCTACAGACTGTATCAGCTAACTACTGGAAACATAGTAGTTTAAGCAGTTAGGCTAGGGACATACGATAGGAAAGGTAAAGTTCAACATGACTAAAGTAGTTAAATTGGCTGTGTCAATGGTTTAACATGTTCCTTTTACAGGAAACCAATCAGAGTTGCAATGACAGCTGATGAAGAGTATTCCCAGCTGCAGAAACATCAAGCTTGACATCACATTTTGTGCTTCATTCCTTTACTCTCATGTTGGCTTCAGTGTCAGTCAGGTTTCCCAGACCATGATCCAAACATGAGCCCAGGATTCCTCCCTCTGCAGTCAGTGAGCATCTCTGTCACTGACTTCTGTTGCTACCCATCTGACCCAGCTCTGTGCTCTTCTGAGCCTTGCCATACATCTCTCTGTAACGACACTTCTATTACTTCTTTGTGTGTGTCTAAATTGGCTTTAAATAGACCTGAACTTTCCATAAGGTGAAGTAAGCATAGCTTGTTAACTCTGGGCAGTTTGACACAAGAGATGTGTGATTTGTCATGTTGAGTGGTTTAAAGAAATGAAAAACGCATGTGATTTATGAGCTGAAAGCCTATCAGCATCATGCAGGTTTGATGATAAGTGTTGCATTAGCACTATTTATGGCATTGAATAAGGGCAAGGACTGTGAAGCTCGCAGTTTAGCGGGTTACAAATAATCAAGCAAACATTATATTCAGACACTGAGATTACCCTGAGGGCCGTTATCACTACCAGCTCTGCCTGTGACTCAACCCAGCATCTACACAAAGCAGTCAGGGCCAAGAAGTGGGAGAAGAGAAAAGTTTTCTCCCAGGAAGGAGAAAAGAGATGTGGGAAGAAGCAACTGGTGAAGAAGCATTCCTTGCTCTCGCGGACATTCATTGAGCTGTTTAATTTTAGCCTGGGTCTGCCTCCTCTGTGGATCCCCCACATGGTACTTCCCCTGTTGAGGGCTGGTGCAGGAGTACCTCAACACTAGAGCCACATGCAGGTGTCTGCATGGCTCCCAGGCAAGGGACCTTGGTAGATGCATCCGTTGGTCTGTGTCTATGGACCAAAGTGGGTCATGTTTGCCCTTGCCGGCTGCAGCGAGTGCTCTGATCAGTCCCAGTGCACTTGTGGAAGAACAGCCTCCTTTCCAAAACATGGAATATTGCAGTTGGTCTCTGCTTGAAGTAATACCACTCTTGGCCCAGGTCAGGTCCTGTGCTGGATCTGTGGAGGACATGATGCTGCAGCCTTCTCCCAGTGACCCTGCCCTAAGCAACAGCTCCTGTTCCTCCTCCTCCAGATTTCCAGTTCAACTCTGGGTTACTAGAACCTTATTTTCACTTTATTTTCAATGCTGAGGTCACTTTATTATACAGAATATAATTTTCAGATGTATTGAGAAATCTTAGTATTTACACGTCACATTCCAAAATTCATCAGATCTGGGTCACTGTGAAGAATAAACTTTACCTTTGACAAAGCACCATTTTGATAAGTGATATTTTAAGATATTTTTCCCATCCAAGGACAAGTATTTCTCAGCTGAAGCGACTGTCTCCTTGATTGAGTCTTTCTCATCCAGGAAAAAACTGTGATTCAACACAATCATCTCTGGTAGTGTTAGGCATCACAGTAAGAGGCCCATTTCAGAAATACTGTGGAGTGTTACACAATTCAACTAGTCAATATGAGTCAGATAAGAGATGCCAGCATACTCAGTGTAACGGTATATTTATCCTTTCAACTGCTCCTACCACTTAGTCCTTTATTTTTCACATGCATGTGATGCCTTACTAGTTATCCTTAGTATCATACAGGCTATAGGTCCAAACACTCTGATCAGTTAGATTCCAAACACTTTTAGATGAAAGTACTGAAATACTTTGTGTCAATGTAAAAATCATAAACACTGAAGGACTTTGAGATCAGCTGGTCAGCATGTTTCAACCTCCTGAAGTCTAAAGACAGTGCAAGGGCAAAAAGAGCTTTGGTTTAACCTAGCCAGAGCATTAATGGTTTGACGGGATGGGGCTCTCCAAGGCTGCGTCTCATCCAGTCACCCTTTCCTCAGCCATAGGGTCCTATTTGCTGCTGCCACTCAATGTATTCAGCTGGAGTTGGGGAATCTGCATCTTTTTGCAGCATTCTTAACTTCTTGCCAATTTTCAGTTCCCAAAACACAACTTTTATTAATCCTCTGGGTGATTTAGTTGCTTTCTGCTCTTTGCAACACGTTCTAATCACAGGTGTTTTTTTCCTGCTGCAGCTTTATTCTGTGTTTCCGCATAGTGCTTTTCTGGGTTCATGCAACTGCTGGGAATGTAGAGTCAGAGCAATACACGGGATTTCAAGGCAGACTACACCGAGAAGTATTTTAGAGCTACACTTTGACAATTTGCTCTCCAGCTCATGAAGTCAACGAGGACCTGAGAAAACAGCTTATAATTTAAAGCAGATGTATCACAAAAGCATTTTCCACTAATTTCCCCCCAAATACCTCTGCTTGAGCAACCACTCCTCTTGTCTTACTCTTAGCTGCCTTGTTGCAACATTTGCAATTTTACAGACATGTCCTTATTTAGCCAACCGGCTAACAGAAACATAGCTTTCCATTGAAGGCTAATTTAAAGTCTCAAGCACACGTCCTCAGCTGTTGCAAAATTATGCCACTAAGTGCAATATGCTCTGTCGTTTTACATCAGCTGAGAATCTACTTGCGAGAGCAGAATAAGTGGATGCAGCTGCAGTTCTCTTCCTTGGGAGTTGCCCTTCATGCACAACTGATCGTAGGTGGCTGAGAGCTGGTATTTAAAAAGTACAAGTTTTGGGGGTTTATGTTGTGGTTTTTTTGGTTTTTTTTTTTTTTTTTTTTTTTAATGTATCATATTTATTCATGTGCTCTCTCTGATAACTGCCCAGGGCCTGTAACGCACCATACACCAGCTCAGAGGAAAGTATGTGGATGGAGCCAGCTTAGAAAACAGATTACCAGATCATAAATGAAACATTATCTCTCATCCATATCACGCAGCAGAAGAAAGACAAAATTGAAAATGTGACCCCTTTTTTTCTTCAAATAGCTCAGTGCCATTCAACAAACTTAATTATCACTAAAGACACATCTAATAATTGTTGGCCTGTCAATCAATACCCTTATTAGACATGCACATGACGTCACATCACAGCCTAACAAATCTTCCTGCCAGTCAAAAACCTTTATATAGATTAATCTGATTTCAGAGGCAAGTTTTGTGTTTGACCCTTTATCCAATCTTCTTCAGGACTGAAATTGGAAAGGAGATGAATATTTTCTGTTTGTTGCCGGCGGGGTCTGGTCTGTCCCTAAGGGTTTCCCTCCTGGCCACGCTCTGCTTTGTGCAGCAGCATGGAGCCTGGAAAGGGGCTCTCCCTTGGATGGCTGAGTGACCTGCGGTATACACGCATTGCTACAGGAAAACTCTTCTACTTCTTCTGGCCTATTTGTACCACAGTGTTAATTCCCTGGCTGCTTGGGGTATCATGAAGCTGTGCTTCACTGAGATACTGCCCTGGGTTATGAGACGATGCAGTCCATCCCATGCACACTGTGAACACCCACCACATTGTTGTGGCCATGCACCCATGGCAGAGATTGTTGTGCTGGGGGGAGATCCAGGAACCATTGGCCCAGGAGGAAATACCTGCTTTGCTAAGGGAAAAGTGTGCATGCCTAAACAGAGCAGGCACCGTATGGACAGCCGGTGCGGGGAGTCTGACAGCCTGTGTGTCACGACGCCAAGGGTGAGAAGTAAATGCACTAATAACCTCTGAGATTTGAAAGGCAGCCCTGTCCAGATTTGCCAGACCAAACAGGCAGGGACGTCAAACTGCTGTACTGTTGTGCTGCCCTGAGCAGCTCTGGGCTGTGTCACACGTGCTGCATGTGCTGCTCTGCCCCTACCCAGCAGTTGTGACAGGCTTTGGGGGTGCTGGATTTCCTTTACTAGCAATTGCAGGTTAACACCAGTTCTCCCTGTATGGTGCTCCATGCAAGTGCAGCACCAGATTCATATCCATAAACATGAAATCATCACTGGCAACAACTTTAAATTCTTTCTTGAATAGCATTTGGTGGAAAGTAATTAATGGCATTTCTGGAAACATCACCTGTTCTGTTGGGGTCTCCTAGTGCCACTTCCATCTCCCTTCCCACAACCCCAGGCAAATTTGTTTCTCATCTTTACAAGGAGGAACCGATGTTGTAGGCTGATGATTATCCCATTGCACTTGACACTGTCTACACTGCTGTAGAGTGAAAAAGGTGGTGCCTTCCTAGTGGACCTGGCTGGTAAGTCAGAACTTGGAGGGACCACTCCTTTGCAAAGCACTCGTCATCACAGTGGTGCCGTACACAGCTCTTTGTGTTTGGGTACTGAATCTGAAGAGGTTATAAATTTATTTACCAATAGTGCATCAAGCTTTTTGTACCCAGTTGCACTAGCACTTCAACACTCCGTTGAACTGAAATAAAAGCAAACGGCAGAGGCTGAGGCTTTCAAGGTAATATCATCTATCTTCTGAAAATCTGCTTTTTAGATGTCAGGCAAAAGAATTTCACAATATCTAGAAAACATTTTGTCTGGCATTGCTGTATTTTTATTGGTCTTTAATATAACTTGAAAATATTAGGCCATAATGTGGTGTTCAGTTTTCTATCGATTTTTCAGACAGTCTGGTAACACAAATGAAAAAGGTGCCTGTAATTAGATATCATTCCTAAAGCTGAGGGACTTTGGAGAAAGCCACACAGCAAGCTTCCTCTGCATGTAAAATTTCAAAGTGCTTCCTAGATTCATGAACTACAAGCAAACTCAAAGTCAGCAGGAAAAGTATCAGTAAACAATGAGGAAAAAAAATACTGCCTTCAGGTTTGAAGGAGACATTTTTCATGTCTGAGAGAAGCTAAAACCAAAATGTTCACATCCGCAGGCCAAAGTGGCCGTAGTGAGGTTGGCTTGCAAGCACCATCTTGTAGAGCCAGTGTAAGCGGTTTCAGTGTAGTTTTCCTTCCCGAGGACTGCTTACAGAAAAGAGGATTGCTCACAGCTTTTTCTAAGGCAATTCAAAACTTCCAGGTGATCTTCAGGTATCTTCCTTGGAAGTGGTGTCTACTAATTCGGCACTAATTGGCTCCTGTGGGAGAGGAATGGCAGAGGAATGACCCATTGGTGCAGTGGGTCAGCCCATGATTAGCCCAAGAGCAAGTCCCTTATGCCAGGACCCCAAATTGTGCCTATGTTTTGTGTTTTCACACATCTGAATGTGCTTTGGAGCATTTTCTTCCTTTTCTGCTAGGTCTCCAGTCTCTGTGCAAAAAGGTTTCTTCTTTAAAGCTGATAGAGGTGAACAGTTGTCCTTGCAGTTAAAATGGCAACAAGAAAAAGCTAACCAGACAAGCCAAAAAGGGTGATTTATGAGGATATATAAAACTTTTGTTGGAATAAAGATCATTTGAGTCATTCTCCTCTGATTCACCCATAGCTCATATGCAAGCAAACCCCTTCCACAGGGGAATTAGGCTGCACTCAGTTCCTAGTAAATTCAGCTGATGAGATGGCTCCACTGACCCTCTCCATCATGGCACCACCTCTTGCTGCCTGACCCCGGGGCATGTTGCTGCCACCAGCTGTGACTTAGCATAATTTTGCTTGGCACACAGGCTGCGGTGCTTCCAGGGGTTCATCAGGGATGAGCAGAGGGTTTATGAACTTTTCCAAAAAGCCTCTTGCTCAAAAGTCATAATGAAGAAACTGGTTCTCACTGGGACAATCTTATTCCTTTTAACTTGGGGTTGAAGCTTTAAACTGCTCTTGTCTTGGAAAGGCTTAGAGAATAGCAACAGTCTGCAGGACCTATGGGGAACCATGAAGGCAGTCTTACTTTTTCTGGTTGGTACTCCTGCCATCCTGGTCCAACAACTGCAATGATATTGAGGTGTGTGACATTGCAGGGAGCAAAAAGTTGTGCAATTGTTATCAGTTTTACTTTGATACTTTTTGCTCTGTTCCCCTAGAAGATCTGTGAATCCTACATAACTTCTGCCACTGAAGAGTTAAAGAGGCAGCACATTGTGGCTCTGCCACCACCTCAAAGTCTCCTTTTTCTGGCATAACATCGTTTGGTGGTGGCTCCTTTCTTAGGATGATATCTGCCCCTTGTTACATTTATTAGACCCTACAGAATCCCCTCCTTCTAATAAATTACATCTTCTTAATGACATATCATTTTATACAAAGATTATAGTCTTTACAAAATGATTTCCAGTGGTCTGGTGAGGAGATGCAAGTGAAATGCATTCTTCCAGTGTTGCCTAGCAGAATATGTCTTCATTGAGGGATGTTTGTTTATTAACCTCTTACACAAATATAAAATCTTCATTTATTTCAGACGCCTTTTATTATAGTTTGAAGTTACCAACAAAATTACAAGGAACAAAGAGAACTCTTCATACAAGAGACCCTGTCACTGAGGATTCACAGGGATTTGGAAGTATGCTTAATTCCAACAGGAGTGTAGAAGTACTTTTAATTTAACCCAAGAGCAGGTTAACATTGAAAAGGATTGTCCTACTCTCTCCACACCTGGCCATGAGGTCCCACTGCCCCCTTTGCACTGCTTCCACGTAGTGGGTTGGATCAGAGTGAGATGAAATCATTGTTCCATAAGATGACTCACATTACAAAGCTGTACCCTGGGATCCTGTCATTAAATCCCCCACAAGTGGTCCTCTGAAAGCCCTCCTTTTAAGGATGCCAGAATACTGAAAGCGAAAGGCATTTACATTTCCCCTGAAGACCCAGTCCTTCTATCAGCCCTTAGAGCAGTTTGCTGACTAAATCTTCTATGTATCTGAATAATTTATCATATGAATAAATTCATTTATGCTGAATGAAGAGGTGGACTACTGGGATGCAGTAATGCCAACACAACAAAATTGAAGCTGGGGAGGTGGGGGAAACGAACCCGCTACAATGGCAAGCAGTACCGTCTGCTCAGGCGGCAGGAGACAGCTGTGACCACATCTGAAATACGAGAGCGTGGGGAGGTACAGAGCAGCATCTAAAAAAGGTTTTAGAATAAGCAGAGCTGAGCAAAAAACCAAGCTGCTCTTTCTGAGCTGCAAAAATATGGCTGTTATAGAATGACTGAAAACCAAATTGCAAGTTTTACATCTTATTCCAGATTTTCCAATTCAGAGAGGATATAAGTAACATTCCTGTGCCTTTTACTTGCCACTGACAATTAAGAAATAGAAGTCTCAATTCCTGCCAAACGATGTGTCAGCCCAAGCCCTTGACCTGGGCAACTGATGAATACATGTTACAGATGCATGCAGCGCAAGGACTGAAAATATTAAAAGCCAGATCTCAAGTAGTGTAAACTGGCTTTGGTCCAGCTTACACCAGCTGCTGATCTGGTCCACAAGTGTCTTACAGCAGTAACAGTTGGAAGCACAATGGTTTGCATTCACTAAATGCGGACGAGAGCTACCTAGCTACACGTGCTTTGCTCACATTTGTGGCCAGGACATTGATTGTATTGAGTATTTTTAAAATCCCTCTTTCTTTAGCTGCTCTTCGAAGTAATCATTACATGCTACAGTCAAAGCTGCAACCAGAATGACAAATTCATTAAAATCCACTTCATTGTCTTTATTGGAGTCCAGATCTTTCATAATCTTATCAACCAGAAGGGGGTCCTTTTGGCCCTAAAGAGAAATAAAAGTGACTTAGTTGTGCAGATCTTGAATATGTAATTCTGGCATACCTGGTGGTGCAACCCACTGTTGTGTCACAAGCCCCAGTGCTATCAAATAAAAGGTCGCATGAAATATGTGCCTGAATAGTAGTATACCACTAGCCACGGCATTAAAAACATAGTTCTGGAGACTCAAAAGTGCACAGCAATAGAAATTGAAGACAATGCAATTCTTAGAAGAAACACAGGTCCTAAATAGGCACTGAAATTAATCAAGCAGATTTTAGGAGCTGCTGAGCACTGGTTTCTTTCGACAAGATGGATCTATAATGTGCATATCTCTGTGTTCAAACAGTATGTGGATTTTTAACAGGCTCTTCATAAGTGGTTGTTACACATCCATTCATCACATTAAGAAGATCTTTACTTAGCAAACAACACAACCTATTCAGTGGAAGTAAGAACAGTGAATCTCATAATAATAAATCAATAACCAGGAATAAAAGAAAATGCCAGGAAATGGATACAATGTAATAAAAAGCCTGCTGGTGATGACAGGGTCCACAACGATTTTTACAATTAAGAGGATATAGAAAAACAACTATGAATCTGGTCATTGTTCCATAAAAGCATGCATGCTGCGTAATGCAGAACACAATAAACGTGTGAAGAGATATTCACATCAGCAGCTTATCACTGAAAGGATTTTCTTAGTATCTCTCTACAGAGCACACGAGCAGCTGTACTGTGTCTGTGGCCATTGTGCACAAGCTACTTTGTTGTCTCATGAGAACTGGTTGCTGGATTTAATTCTTCGAAGGACTTATCTATGCCCTACTATTAAAAATGAACAAACTAACAAACAAAAAATGTATTAAAGCCTGATTTAGCATCGATTTTCCTACTGCTTCTGGGCTGCCCTTGCCCTCCTGCTCAGAAGTGCAGCGGAGTAAGCAGAGCACAAGTAGCTGGCTCTGCTGCTGGTGGCACGTGGCAGGGCATCGCTGGACCACCCTCTGAAAACACACTTCTCAAATGGGGCATTTGATCTCATCTCCTTCTGTCCAGCTCCACAAACACAACTGTCATCATGTCTTGCAGAAGGAGATGCTATTCCTGAACACTTGGATAGCTGCTTATCCCACCCATGAAACAGTAACAAGAGGTTCAGGAACTATATCTTACTGAGAGGAAGTCCGTGAGCTCACTGGTGAGGAGCTCCTTGAGTTCTCCTTTACTGAGCTTGTATCTGTCTCCCTCTTTGCCAGAGTAGTGATGGAAAATCCTGATCAAGGTGTCCATCGCGTCCTCCAGTGGTGTGGACATAGCTGTGAGTGGGAGAGCTGCGGGGCAAATATCCAGTCAGTGACATTGCACAGGAGCCAAGCCAAAGACTGATGTTAGGGAAGGGATGGAGAGCTAGCTGAAGAGAGAAATTGTTACCAGTACTGAAAATATGGACTTTCAGTTGACCCATCCTGTCAGCTGTGTGTAAGCAAGGCTATATTGTTATAAAACTTTGTCCTGTACTCACTAGCAATTACTTCCAAAGCCTAAAGAGAAAGGAAGGCCTTTGTTTAAGAAAGTGATCTACTGTGCAACCATTTTGCAATGCTACTGTAAAAGGAAATATCTCGTATGCATAGCTGAAAAGTCAGAGAAAATGAAGGCACACCCTCCTACCCGTTCATTCAAAAATTTTCTCAAGAAAATGAGAACAACAACCAACAGCAGCCAAAGTGCATCTGCATTTATACAGAAGGCTCCACAGCAGCTTCTTAAGTGGTTAAAGTCACCAGTAATAAGGACAGAAGCATCAGCTTTCAATTTATTCAGTTGTGTTAGCTTGGGCTGACCTTTTTTTCTTGTAAATTACCTGGAATAAACAAATGTGAGCTAGGGACCCCTGAGGGTGTGCTTCATTGAGCATGCAGTAAGAAGGTACAGAGGGAAGCACCACCAATAAAAAAAGACAGAAATGCAATTAGTTGCTGAGTAGTTGACACAAAAAATAACTAAAAATAGATATCAGATGAAAGGGAAACATCATGTTGATGAAGCCTCAGGAGAGAGATTAAAAAGCCAGAATGAAATTCAAGGTAAAACTGGAATCCTGAACAGTATCATTGTGCAAAGGCTAAGACTTACCTGCCTTACAGGGTAGTTGAGGTGTATGCAAGAGAATACCCAGATCACAGGAGGTGATGGTCACCTTCCTTTCAAGCCTCATGCACAGGCTCTTGTTTATCAGGCTGAGAGGGTGGATTACACAAATAGAGACAGACGTATAATTTTCACAAGGATGACAGGGCTTCTGTTTCCCTCTGCATTTGCCTGCTCTGTTCAGTAAAAGCCACTTGCTGTAAATGGGTCACTAAAATATTCACTAGGCAGAGCAGAGGACTGTGTGTGGAACATATGAGATATTTTTTATCATCTGACCTTTTACAAATATGCCCATCAGGGGGCCTGAAGGTGAAAATTAGAAAATGCTAACAATCACCAAGTCCGCATAAAAAAACTTGCCCCATTTTCAAAAGAACTTTTTCTAATCTGTCTCTCTGCACTTTTACAGCTGAGAGTCTAAATGCCTTGGCACTGGCAGCCAGTGTTCAAAGATACTTTGGTACCTAGGGGTAGGCTTGTAGGTGACTTTGCACAAATCCCTTGAGACATCTATCTTTATCGTCAGATGTCTCCGTAAGCCTAAAATGTTTGCTCTTGCTCAATGAAATTCTTGCGGTAGTCCCTGTGTCCTCAGGAGCACACAAGGAAACCAGTTTGAGAGGAAGGTGTGCCTGAAATTACACCATGCACTGACCAACAGGCCTGGCTTCATTTTTATCGGTTCTGCACAACAACTGCAGTTCAGCATCTCTCTTTTAATAGATGACTTTCCCCAGTAAAGCTTCCCCTGCCCCACCCCAGGGACTTGCCAGCTCCAGGGGTGATGTCTTGGAGGTGCAAGAAACAGTAGCTTCACCATGGTAGGGCCTATTTACCACCCAAAATAGCAAATAGCCACAGTTTTCATGACAGCCATATGGAATGGAAAACTGATTGCTTTGGGTTTGCTTTTCATCGATAAAGACTTCCACCTGCTGCACATGCATGTCCAGCAAACACAACTAGGCAGATAAACTCTAAGAGGGCACACAGCTGCAGCTCTTTCTCTCTTTTTTTCCAGCCAAGGGGGGAAGATAATGAGATGGGCATTGTTTATACCGCTGAAAGGCTCCAGACACAGTAATTTTGAGTTCCACAGTAGATCTCACCCACACCTCTGCCTGCCTCCTTTGCCTCCAGACACGATACTTCTTCCGTCTGTGCCACTGTGACAAGTCTGCACAACCTGAGGGGTCTTGGCTGTGCCTCTGGGAGAAGGGGACACATAAAAATGCTGGATCCCAGTGGTGTGGGAGGTGACTGTGTGTAAAGTGCTGTTTCCAAAACAGTAGGCAGACTCTTCTGGTTAGAGATCCCTGTGGACATGCACAATATTGTGTGCAGGATGGATGCCTTCCCCTCCCATCACCATGGTTGTGAGTGCCCACCAGGCATGTGGGGACCCAATGCTCAGGTAAATTTTAGAAAAGGTTCAGGTGTAAACCAGCCTGGAAATGTTGATATGCAACAAGAGGAACTTAATTTCTCCTGGAATCAGAGGAGAGTTGGGGAGGAGATCTGCTCCCCATACCTCTTCTGCATTTGGAGGTAGCTAATGGTTGCCGGTTTTGTACAGAGGGAGGTCCCTGTGCTTCAGCAAGCACGGGGATCTAGCTGGAATATATGCAGCAAATGAGAGAAGAACACGGGTGATATCAGGCACAGCACAGTTCTCCTAATCACATCCTGGGAATTCTCTGTGTCTTTTCAGATGCTAAGAAAAAGCATGCAGTCTCTTACGTAGCAACAACCACGTAGGGATACATCTTGCCTGCAATGCTTGTAACTGTTGCTCAGAAATATTAACCAGACAAACATCAAAACACTGAAGTCTTATTTTTGCCATTTAGTCAACAACAGTTTCAGCCACAACCAGAAAAATAATCCCATGGCTGAGTCAATACATAAGTATAAAATCCTTCTGTTGTTCTGGCTGATTAATATTTCACTGAATTTCACTGAATTTTTAGAGTTGGAAGGGACCATAGAGATCATCTAGTCCAACTCCCCTGCCGA
>JAOXNO010000020.1:28121472-28167159 GCA_028565335.1 Limnodromus scolopaceus
CTTTCTTTTTTTCTTGGTTGATGAGGTCCTGAGGCATGGGGGTGGGTGACTAGTCCTGGGTGGCTCACTGGGTAGATTCTCCTCCTCAATATTGCTAATTGATTATCTAAGCAGAGTCTACAGGAGGTACAACTTCCAGGAAGCAGGTATAAACTTTCAGAGCTGCCATCCTCAGGACAGAAGAAAGAAGGGTTTCCTCTGTCATCACCAGGACATCAGCTCAATAATTTATACAGTGATATAATCCATGCAGTCTTTTTCAACGGCTATTTTTACACCAGCTAATTGTGTAAGAAACTCTCTATTCCATGTGAATGGATTACATGTACACAGGGAATGGCTGTACTGAACTTCTTGGTAAGAGGTCTATTCAATTTGCTGTGTCCATCCCTTTCCGTTCTGGCTAGTAAGAACCTGTCAGTGGCTCCAGTGAGATCCTCCAGTGGCCTCCTAACTCCTGTGAGGGGAGGTCCCAGAGGCTACTCAAAATTCATGATTCTCAATCAACTGTTTTTAATCCTTCATCTAAAACTCCAGCACAATCTGGTTTTGCATGATATCTAATAGGTACTGAAGACAACTGAAGTCAATGCAGCCTGTGAGTACTTCTGTATCAGAGCAAGACCAACTCCATGTCAGCAACCACCGTTTCCCCATCAGTCCTCCCTGCACTGTGGTTTCCACCAAGCTAAACACAGAAGCAGCACCAGACATGTGGTTGACAGAGGGAGTAGGACTGTAATATGACTGTAGACATGGTGAAGATTGGTGCCTCCCTCATTCATGACCAAACTTTGTCATAACCTACCAAATCATGGCAGTGCTGATGGGAAGGCACCTCTGGAGGCACCTAGTGCCACATCCTGATCAAAGTGGAATGATCACCGATGCCAGACCAGGTCAGGCTTGGCTTTGTGTAGTTAAATCTTGAAAATCTCCAAGGACTGAGATTTCACAAGTCCTTGCTCTAGTGCTGCACTACCTCCCTGGAGAAAATGTTTACCCTAATCTCCAATCTGAGCATCCCAAACTGCAATCGTGGCCATTGGCCCTTTTTGCACCACTTACTACCACCACAAAGAGTTTTACTTTGTTGACTTTATAAATTCCCTTCAAATAGCCTTGGCTCCTCACTCAAACTCAAAAATAAACTTGAAAGCAGGCTGTCCCTTGACTCAACCAATCTAGTTCCATATTCTAGTGTCCCCTTCATGTTACATGTTTGCCCCTTGCAGACTGTTCCATCTCTGCCCTTCTCCTAATGAGTATTTCATTATTAAAGTGTGCACTGCAAAGTCAATGGTTGTCAGGAGCAGAAGGACAAATTTTTCACCTGGCATGGCACAAATACTCCGTAGGGCGAAAGTCTACCACCTTCGCTCAAGCAGTGATAGCTACTAGGCTTACAGAATGAGTCAGCCACCTGATTTAACCAGAGGCTGCTGAGAGAGGCAGAAGTTGTTCCTTGCCCTGTAAATCTAAGAAAGGACCCAACCAGCTACGACTGCTTTTTTTGATTTTAGTTGGGGTAATGTAGAGGTACACTTAGCTGGGAAGCTCTATGGGACTGCTTCTCCCCTCCTACATGGAGATGGAGCAGTCAGATCACAGGAAGAAAATCTTATTGCTGGGCTCTGCTTCTCAAAAAACTGAGTGCAGTTCTGCCCTGTGTGAAAGCAGTCAGCCCGTGACATAGGTCAGCAGCCTCCTTCCTCCAGAGCTGGGAAGGAGAAACTTTGGCTTCTTTACCAGGATTTTTCCCTGGTCTCTTCTTGAAACAACATAACACAGGATGCCTTTAAGCCAGAGCAGCCAATAAAGTGACAGTCTAAGCCACAGTAAAATACTGCTCAGCTTAAGTGGGAGGATCTCATACTTAGGGCATCTGGTTTTCAACATTTGCCAGAATGCACGTGGGGAATATTTTCTCACAAATAGTTATTGCACTGGGAAAGGCAAGTCAGCCTCCCACCCACATCCTGTCATTATTTATTTTTCCCAAACTCACACTGTTCTTGGGATGCACGTGTTTTGAATCAATGTTGTACCCCTAAAGTGGCATAAGGTGTGTGATGGGAAGCAATAGGAGGCACTGCAAGGCTCAGAAGATACTTGCACTAAAAAGCTTGCATTAGGTCAGAGCCTAGATTAGGCTAAAGATCTTATCAATACAGACTAAAGAACTTATAAGAGACTTACATTTGAAATAGTATTTTTTGTTAAGTTATAATGAACATTTTCACATTTTTTAGGATTACTAGCATTTCCATTTATGTTTTATTTCTATATCTGGGTGGTTGATTGATTTTTGTCCCTTTACATCAGGCATGTCTCCCTTCCCCACAGGTTCTGGTTCACATCTTCAAGACTATTTTAACTGCTGTGATCCCACAGAGAGCAGAACAGCAAAGAGCTATTAAAGCTCTTGCTAATAGCTTTTACCACCTAAATTCGGTGGTTTACTCTGTAGGCATCTTTTTTAATGGGTTACACTTCAAGGGCTACCCAACTTAAGTGTATCCTGATCTCATTCTCTGATGAGTCCTGTTTTGGACAAGGTTGTACACTTCTTTTCCAAATAGGTAAATGACTTTTTCATTGAAATGCCCAGATCATTGAACTCTGCTTGTTCCCATAGTGGTCATTTCTCTTGTGACACTTGCTTAGAACAGAAATTGGAGCATTGTCTGTACTTGAGGCACTGACTTGGTTTACCACCTACTGGTCCCTTCTTCTCCTCCCAGAAAATCAGCCACCATTTCCTCCATCCGTAAGCAACCACCTGTTACTATCCTGTGAAGGCAATATCAGGTTGTATAGGAATGTATTGTTATCTGGAAAATAGCCTAGAAAACCTTCACTAACCCTCAACTGGAGTTTTGAAGTGATAATCTGGCTATACAATCCTTTCTTCCTCGCAAGCCTCTGAAGCAGGTGTATCTATCCAACTGTATATCAGCCAGGACATTTTTACTATAATGTAGTCTATCCACACCAAGGAAGGATACCAAAATAGCGTAAAATACCCTGGTGTAGACACCGAGTTGGAGCCAGCTCTGCCTCAGGTAGCGTCAGGGGGTCCTGTTACAGAGCAGCTCCCTGTCCCTGCAGTAACCAGAGAACATGCACCCAGACCCAGCTGGGTTTGGTAGCTCATGTTACTGTATTTGGCAATACATCATTTTTGAACAAAGCCAAAACAGTAATTCCCTTTGTGTTAAATCCATCAATCGATAAGGCAAATCTACCCTTTTGAAACATGCTGGTTTTGACTGACTCATGTTTCTTCCTAATTCGAACTTGTATCAACATGCATCAGCCTTTGTTCTAATTCACTTCAACTTCCAGTTCCTTCCACAAGGTTTTTGCAGCTAGGTTCAGGTTATGCTTCATAGCTATTGGGACCCCTCTTGCAGGGGGTGATCCTGTGTCACAGATAGTGGCCAAGTCACCTACCAGGTTTAGTGGTAGGAAAACCATCCACAGTTTTCCCCTGGATGAGCTGTTGAGTGACTCCTGCCTCAGTTCCTCCTTCCTGGTCTGCAGCTATCCACACAGCAGCTAATACTTTGGGAATGGGTTTCCTAGGACTGGTGTGACTAGCTCTCTGGCAGCAAGGAGCATCTCTGAGCAGCAAAGGCCCCTGGCTCATACAACTACATGCTTGTACATGCACTTGGCCATGCCATGAGGCACAGGTGGCCACCAAGGCTCCAAATGCAGACCTCACTGCGTTGTCTTTTCCATCCTTTCTGGTCTATCTGTGAGCTATGTGCTCAAGTGGGCCCATCTTGAAATAAATGGCAAATAAACTCACCTTCCTTATCACTGGTGCTGAAATAAATACCTACCAAAAGCTGCAACAACAAAAACCCACTCCAGCCCGACTTGATTAACTATTCTTGCGTGCTGTTGATGTTAAATCAATATAGAAAAATGAGGCAAAGTTTCCTCTTAGTTTGTATGCATATAAAAAAATGAGGAGAATTTCTTTTGGTCTAGGGCTGCCCCTTAGTGTCCTGCTGAAGAACTGCTGCTTCCAGATCACATGCTAGCAATGACTGCAAAAGCTGCATGGCCCGAGGGAGGCAGACTCCCATCTGACTGCTCCAGGACACACGTGGATGTCTCACCACTGGATTAGTACGGCAAGCTCCGCAATAAGGGTCTGCATTAGCAACAAGCAAATAAGAAGTAATATCATTAAAAATTGCAAAGAGAAGAAATACCAGTTGCCCACAGCCTGTTAGCTACAGCTATAAACTCTGCAGAGAATTTAAGTGCTTAACACAGGTTAGTGTTATTTACGCACACGTGCGTGTGAATTCAGGCTGTATGTTCAGCTGATACCCCTTAATAATGCACCCTAAACGTACTACCTACCATGGGAAAAAGAAAGTTCAGAAGCACTTAAGGCCAGTGCCATTGTTTGGAGGGTAAATGGAAGGAAAGACCAAAGTAATGTGATCTTGTCCAGAGCTGTTACAGGAGCAATCTGCAAATAGCCATGAATTCTTGTCCAAATGCAATGGGATCAAGAAGCCTGAAGAGGGCATTGAGGGCCAGTAAATGGTCAGGGAGTGCTTAAAGAAGATCAGGCCATAGCAGAAAACCTAAATAAACATTTTGCATGTGTTTTCACTATGAAGAGCTTCCCACAGGATGGAGAAAGGGTCATGCTGAAGGATTTGTCTCCAATTGAACTGTAGGTAGATGATGTTGTAGGGTAGATCCTCAAAACAAGACACAACAAGCCAGGACTGGATGGTATCCACCCTGCAGCTCTAGAGGAACTTGAGGTGGATGAACAATGGGAGCCACTGGCTGAAATCTGCCTAAGGACCACAGCACAGAAACCTGGCAGGTACAATGCCAAGTGGAGAGGTGCCAGGCAGTAGCCAGAGAGCTGCTAAACATTAAATCTGTTGTCCATATTGGGTAAAGATGTAGAAACCAGCCTGAAAAACGGAAGAGTGGGAGCATGACTAAACACAGTACACTGGGGAAAAGCAAAGAGGAGTCGTAACACAAATCTACTGGCGTTCCCTGAAGGAGTCCATTTGGAATGGAGCTGGACCAACACTACAGGAGCAAGGCATGGCTCAGCAGGAGCCAGCTTGGATGTTAAAGCTCATGAAAATTAAGAGCCAGAGGCAAATGCTCTTCAGGTACAATTGGTTTAATTGTCTTTAAAAGACAAAGAAATTAGGTGCAAACCGGGAACAGCTGAGATGGCGGGAGGAAAAGCCAACAGGCATGATTTCCTCTTCACACTTTAGAGTTTACTTAGAATTTGGGGCTGCATGTTTTCTCTTCATTTGGAAGAGAAACTGAGAATACACTGCACTGAGTAGATACACTCAAGTGTATCAGCAAGATATACCACCTTGCTGTGGTGCTTTCATTCCTCATCTTTGCAGGGCAGTAGTAGGAGCTCCTGTCTCCACCACCTCTGGCAGGTATCTTGTCCAAGCCGCTGGCCAGTTGTGGGGTTCCTTTGTGTCAAAGAACATGATGGTTCCATGGGCTTCATGTTGGTCACCTGGCTCACACCCCAGTCACACACTTCCCTGTCTCATACCACAGTCCTATGTCACCTGGCATGTCAGATGCTGAGAGGCTAGATGTAAGCCTAGCATAGTGACAGAGGATACGCTTGCACTCACGTGTCCCTGGACAATGGCAAAACCCATTCTCCAGCCTTTGCCAGCACTTGCCACGGAGTGTTATTCTGATGCCTCTGTTTCACTTCTCCTTGCTGCTTTTATCCTAGTTTCTGTACCTCCCAAGCATAGCACTTGTGCAGCCTTTCAGCCCCTGCGTTTGTTTGAAGGGACTGCCTCAGTTCCAGCAGGCTTCATTGGGTCTCACTCTGCAGCATGAGGTTCTCTTTATGAGGTTGTGCATCATTTCCCATGACCTTGCTATGGGAAATCCATTTTTTGTGGCTGATCAGTTATCTCACTTTCAATTCCACTATGTCAGATGCACAGAAATAGCCTGAATGAAACTGGTTTCAGCAAACACCTCTAGTGCATAAAAATAAAGACTTTAGAAAGATGTTAGAAGTGCACACAAGTGACCGCAGAACTATTACTCAACTAATGCACATCACAGTTAAAATATATTATCAAAATTTGGAAATAAACTGGAATAAATTCACCAAAGTGAGTTAAAATGGATGAGTAAAAGTTTTGACAGATAGGAATCCCACAAAGCAATTATCTACTTCGCCTATGTGCCACTTAAAATAGTCATCATGTCTGCTGTGAAAAGCAGCGATCGTGTACAATTCCCCTTAGAAATTTACTGCTCTGTTGTCTTCTAAAAGGATGAGTAATGTTTTATTGCTCTTACCCCATTTTCTAAGTACCCCTATAACAAAGCCTTGAAAGAGCTGGTGTTACATTCACAGAGCTTCCTTTTCATCTCCTCCCTGCCATGCTGAACAATATTCCACCTTTGATCAGCGTGTCTTCTCTGTACTTCAAAGAGCTGCATAACACTGTTTATAGCCACAGAATGCTGCAGAGGTCACATTCAAACTCTTTAATTCCAGTGAGATTTCTATATTCGTTATCCCTAAGAGTTTAATAACATTTATACTGTACCTTCTAAGAGGCACATATCTCTGTGAAAAAAAATTCCTTCGTAGTCAGAACTATATGAATTTCTGTTATTTGCTTTTCAGATATTTGACCAAAGATCCTGAACTATGAAAAGGAGTATGCCAGTGACTGATATAATGTGCAAAAAAGCTTATACTTCCTCTGCAAGTATTTTTCTACCTCTTTTTGTAGCGATTTTTTTGCACTGGCACCCAAAGCATGACACCGCCATCCTTTACTGCTCTCCTTTTCTACTCTTTGGAGTCATACTGTGACAGAAGAATGGCAGAAACCAGTATCATATCAGTAGTGATCGCTGCCTTAACTGTACAGACCTCTAATTATGGTACCTTTATTAATTACTTGCATATGCTGTGCCTTCTAGTGGCCACTGAAACATGTATAACAGGCATTGATGTCTGTTATTCTAAGGGTTATCTAAGTAAAATTATGCCACTCAGAGCAAGCGAACAATTACTTTCCAAGAACCAGGATTACAGATGTTGCTGACCCATGGAAAGCTCCTAAGTGATTATACAACAAAGTATCTAGATTTTTAATTTTTTTTTGTCAGGGGACTGACTCCAGGCACTCCTCATTCTTCATTCTTCTGTTCACTGTCAAGAGAAGTTTGTGGTAAAATGAAAGGCAAATGCTCTCACCATCTCCTCTAATGATGCAGCCCCACTGATGGGACAGGTCCTGCACCCTCAGCTGTTCCTGACTCACCTGGCATGATGGGTTGCAGCTCAAGAGCTGCATCTCAGCCTCTGTCCTGCCTTTGATACCAAACAGAAGTGCACTTGCAGCATCTTGCAAAAGTGTTACAATTCCTCACTGAGGAAGATGAAAGGCTGGTAAAAATCAGTACAAATGGGACTCTGCCTTTGCTCAAAGGGTGCAGAAGATTCATGCCATACTTAAGAAATGTATTTATTTCTTACTTGAGTCCACTCTTGAGAAGCAGCTTGAGTCGCCATCCTCACCAGCATGTATTTGTAGCTACAATGACCATGGTAAACATGCGTTAAATTACAGCCAGGCATTTGCAGGTGAAGTAATATTTCCATGCTGGCAAACTTCCCTTGGACACTGTGGAAGTAACGAAAGAAATCAGCTATCATTGATAATAAACTTCTGCATGTAATGCTATTTCAGGAGATAAATGAAAACACCTCTTCTTGTTCAGATAAGTTTATGCTTGGGAGACTTCATTTTAACAGTGGTTTAGATCCTAGAAAAATGAGGAAGGCTGGAAGATACCGTGAGAATATCCTGTTTCAAAAGATACTCTCCAGAAGCCCTGTTATCTTTCCTTAGCAATCTGCTTCCCTGATCCCAAGTTTAGCAGGGATATTTAATATGATCTGTTAAGTCCTTCTTCTTCTCTAACATCAGATATATATGTATGTTTTGAACTGGTGAATTACAAAACTATTTGCACAGCACAGGGAAACCCGGATTAAGTCTTTCACATTTGTGTATTTGTTAAAGAAAATGTGCAATAGCAGCTAGAAACAGAAGAGGGAGCCTTTAATCACAGTGTCGGTTCTGCAGTTTTTGAGAAAATGAAACAAAATGTGATTCTATAGGTAAAATTCTTTCTCCAGCAGATGAATTTTACTTATCCATTCCTGAATACCACCCATCTCCCTTAGCTTGGGCAGACAGCTTTGTTGGTATGTGACACGTACCTCTGCACCCTTGCTGAGGAGCCACGTTCCCATGTCGTGCTCTGCGACCTTTGTCTGCTGAGATGGTACCATTTCCCCATACTCCAAGTCTCATGAAGATAGAAGGTTAATATGCAAAAGTAAGGATGTGAATTCAAGATCAGTGCTTTACTCCATGGAAATACCAAAAGCCAAGGTGATGCTCGCATCTCTGACCTTAATGCAACAACTTTGGCTCCTCATGTAAGTGGTGGAGAAGGGAGGAAGGAAGGAGGCTGCTAGGTCAGACATGATGAACTACCTTCTGCAGATTTTTCCATAAAGGATAGATACCAAAGCAAAGATGTGTGTCTTCACTCCCCTCCCACGTGCAAACTAACTGTGAGGAGCTGTCATTTGAAGAGGGAATGAACTACTCGGCACAAAGGCACCATGAGTTCATGTTAAGGCAAACTGTGCATTAGGTGGCGTAGGATATGTGCCATGTGCACACCGCAGTGACCCCACTAAGTGGACAAGCCCCCTGAATGGTCCTCAGGCCATAGTGCCCTGTGGTGACCTTGCTCTTCCTGATCATGTCTGAAGGGTCTGATTCAGTGACTGGGTGCCTGCAACAGGCAGTGACTTGAAGGTTGGCATTTGTAACAAACATTGTTTAAACTTAAACCACACATGGAAGACAAAATTACCTTTAAACAACAGGGCTGCTGACATCTCTGTTACCAAAAGCCGTATCTTGATTTGAGGTACAGGCAGTGGAAGCTGTGACCTTAGCAGCAGAGTCAGGCACTGCCATTTCCCCGCTTCTGCTGAGGTATCTCCACCTGTGCTGTCCCATATCCTAGAACCAGGATTTTCCCTATCCACCTGCCCATGCCCTACCATAACACAGTTACCATGTAAAGGTAGCAGTAGTAGGACTCTCTCCCCTCTTTCCTGCCATCTCTCCTTCTCTAGCCTTCTCAACTCCTGCAGATTTTAACTACGCAGAGCTTACCCTGGGCTGAGTTTTGTCAATGCTGGAGACAGCTCTACATCCTTCAGCAGCAAACTCAAGCAAAGTCACCTACACTCTTTAGAGACATCAGACCAAAGAGCCCCATGACAAACATTTTACCAGCCATCACCTTTAGAGAGCTCCTTTGTCCACTAACTCATTGGCTCTGCTAATCAAAAACTCATGCAAGGCTCCTTGATCTCGCCCAGGGTCTGGCAGCAACTCAGACATTTACTGAGGACTGTTTTACCAGCTACTATTGTAGTATTCATGACTCTACCAATTTAACCACACATAGTGACATGGGGAGCTTCCAAGGCAATCAGCCTAATACACACAACACAGTCTTCATAAATTATGACAGAGCAGTTCTATAATTTCCTTTTAGCACTGCATTTTACCATCAAATCACTCTTCACAGCAACAGCACTCTCCACCCCAGCTCACAAATAGCAACACCACAATACAGCCACCTCCAGCATTTCTACTTGTAGTCCTGAAGATAATGGAGAGAAATTAGTGATTTTGACCAAAAGCAGGCAACTTCATTTGAATGTGATACGGTGCCACTTGCCTCCAATATGTCCTGAATTAGTGCTAAGGGCTGGCCCTCGATATTTTTACACTACAAACCCCATTGCTCAGTTCATCCGCTCACGGAAAGCCAGACGGGTTTGCCTGACTGGGATTTGAAGGTGAAATGTCAAGGGGTCAAGACGTGTCAAACTGGAAGTATGAACTACCCCTGAGTCACCGCCCGCTAAATCCAGTGAGCACCAGAGCATGGTGTTCTCTCCACAGCCAACACTGCCGTTTTGACTCATCGATGGCTTCTAGTCTTTTCTTCATATACCACTGGCTTTTGTAAATGCATGACACAGAAGACTCTTCAGAACTTTAAGGAAACTCCCTCTACCCACTGCATCTTATTTTTTTAATTTACGCTCTACTAGTTAATTATTTCTTCCATTTCCTCTTACTCAGTGGGTCAGCCTCTCCAAAGAAGCAGCGTATCCTTTGTTTCCCCATGCTAATTTACTCCATTTTTCCATGTGCTCAGAAATACAGACACAGGTCTCATGCAAATGGGCTCTACCTCCCTGCATCCCACAGTTCACAGGATTATGACACAGAGCAGTCCTTATTGCAGACGTTCATGCAGGGGAAGCATAAACCCAGCTGCTAAATCACAGCACCGTCTTGACTTCAGACCCAATGCAGAGAAAGCATAAATGCTGATGGCGTTCCCCACTGCATCACGTCCATGCATCACTTCCTTCCAGCAGCTGAGAGCTGTCAAGCACTATAATGGGGGGCAGAAATCAAACAAACTGCAAACAAACTGCACTAAAGGTTGAATCTCAAACACGCTGAACACTCAGTTCCCAGCAGTTTGCTTCTTGAATGGGAGGCACAAAGCCAGAGTGCAGTCACTGAACCAAGCGTAGCTGTTAACTGCAATAGACATACACTCCTGTGCCAGCTCATGCTTGTTCTCAGCAAGAGCACTTGTCACTTGATGCATGCAAGATTTGGCAATTAAAATCCTGTCAGCCTTAAGAATTACTATATGTCGATTTTTAGAACTGCCATAAAATACAGGTAACATACCTCTTGTCCACTATTTCCACAGAGCTGTCTGCGTTAACCGACACATCACAGGGGCTGCAATACCTGGAGATGACCAACTGATAAAGCTGAGAGTTGTTATTGGGGCATTCCTCTTAACTCCCAAATGTAGACGGGTCAAATATAGGCTTTTCTTTCCCTCACACACTTTGTTGTCTTGCTTCATTACACAAGTGATTATTAATGATCATTCATGCATATTATTAATACATTCAAAAGAAACAAAGGAACAAGGCTTAATCCATGTGATGAGCAGACTGCCCTGGTAAAGCATTCCATATGCAGACATAACTTAAAGACATAACTTTAACATAAAGCAGCAGAAGTGTGTTTTACACATAATAATCTCATGAAGACAAGACAGGACAAGTTTTACCAGCAAAGGTGCCATCTGTGGGTTATAGCTACATTAGACCTCTTGCTAACATAGCTCTGGGGATCAGATATGGCACCGGTTCTCTCCCGTGGGCACTCCACACTGTGGCAAAAAGCAATACCCAGATGAGCATTAAGCCGGCACAGGTAGCATACAGCATTCAACAATTGGCAGCGTGTGTGACAGTGAAGCAGGGTACCCGTATAGATGGGAGTGGATACATTTTAATTATCTTTGCATTTGGGAACGCAGCTTCTATACTGAAGTGTAGACACCGGAGCTTGGCTCTGACAGATTTTCGTCAGAGACAATCCCAGGTAGACCTTGGTACTCTGGAGCTGGCTCTGTTCTGATGTTTTCACCACAAAAGTAATCCCAAGTGGTTTACGAACTCCAGTGTAGCTATGAAACTACCCACTTCCATGTGCACACAGACAGACACACCTTTCCCCCTTTCCTTGGCCACCAAAGAGCCATCCCAACCACTAAGGAAGCTAGTTGCAGATACACTTCAATGACTGTGAAGCCCAAGTCACACAAGCTAGCACTGAATCAGTGAGTCCTGATGGATCCAAGGGAGTTGTCATGGTGTCTCTGCACAGCACTCAATGCATACTTCACAATTGCTACTCTTTTTTCCATTATATGAAGCATCTCCACATCCTTTGGCCTAAATGACAGTAAATGTAGTCATCCTGTTGTACTGGTCCTGCCAGCAGACAGTGCCCAGAGAATGTCTACCTGCAAGCCTACAGAAGGTTATCGCTCCTGGGGAAAAATGTAGATAACACATTCTGTCCTGGCTGGTTTTGAATCAACATAACCATGACTACTATGCTCATGCTGAATTTAACATTGATGCTATGTATTAACCATGTTCAAAGTGCCCATGACAGATCAAACACACCCGTAATGAAACTCGGATCCCAAAGGGCTGTTATGGTGGGTGGGCAGTATGCTGCTGCATTCCCAGGACAGCCACACACCTAGACATGTGTCACACGTCTTCAGTCATCACACTACAGTTAGACAGACAAAATGAATGCTAAAGTTGGTGGGCCAAGATGGTATTCATTGAGGAGTTCTGAGGAAACTCAGTGATAAAATAGTTGAATTAATAACAGAAGTTTGTTACCTCTTGCCAAAATTATACTTGAATACTGGGAGCCAGTGCTGTAATCAGCCATTAAAAGAAGGTCTGTGATGTCCAGGGAAATACAGCCCTGTGAGCCCAATATCTGTACTGAGCAATTAGTGAAAAGCCTAAGAAGTGACTTAAGTAAGGAACCCGTGAACATGTCTATGAAAAGCCACCACAGCTTTTGTAAAGAGAAGTCTGGGATTAAAAACCTTGTGGAGTTCTGCATGTGGGGATAAGGGTGACCAGCGAATCCAGTCTACCTGGAATTCCAAAAGGCTTTTGGCAAAATTCCTGATCAAAGGCTTTTAAAAAAACAACTAGGCAGCCATGGAATAAGAGGGAAGGTCCTCTTATGGAAAAATAGCTGATTACAAGAAAGGAAATACAGGGTAGCAGAAAAAAATGTCGGTTTTCACAATGCCAGTTACTCCCAGTGTGATGCCAGATCTGTACTGTTCCACGTGTTCATAAATGGTCTGAAGAGGCTTCAGCAGTGAGGAACTAAAGTTTGCTGATAACACAAAGTTGGTCAAGACAGTGAGGACTTAGACAAGCTCCAAAGAATTGCAGAAGAACCTTGTAAGACTGACTGAGCAATGAATTGGTGGATGAATATAAATGAGTATAAATAATCGTGAAGTGAGGTGAATGAGGGAAAAACATTCCAGTTGACATACACAACTATGGCTTGCAAAATGACTGTAACCACTTGGGAGAGAAATGTAGTTACAAGCAGCTGCAGGAAAACATCAACTCAATGCTCAGGAGCAGGAAAAAAATAAAATAAAATAAAATTGAAAGTTAGGGGCCATAGGGAAAGTAACAGGGAGCAAGACAGAAGTCATCATTGTACCATCCATGGCTTGAATACTGTGTGTAGCTTGGTGACAGTGTATGGGAATGGGAAGGTCTCAAGAGAAAGGAAAAAGGATTATCCCATGTTGAAGAGTGGCTGTACTGGAAGGACCAAATTGGCTAGGACTCCAACCTGGAAAGGAACCAAGAGGGAATATGATACTGGCCTACAAAATTGCAAGTGTCTGAACAAGACAGTTAGGGACTTGTTCACACTCTTGTTTGCTAAGAACCAGGGAGCACCAAATGGGGATAGTGGATCCTGGTTCAAATCAAATAAAATGAGGCTGATTTTCACAGTGAGACACTCAACAGGTGTTACTAATTAGACCAGCCAAATCAGACTGGAAAGGAAACTCTCATGCTGAAAATAACTGCATGTTGGGAGAGTACTATGAGGGATACCATACATGCCTGCACTGTTTTTACTCCTCCCTGGGTACCTGCCTATAACTTTTTGTTGTTGCTGTTACACATGCTCTTTGAGTTACTGATTAATCCTTCTCAACAGCAGCTTTCCTCACAGATGTCCATGAGCTTAGATCCCCTAGCTCCTTTTTTTTTTGTCTCCTTTTTTTATTAACTCTTTTCACCTTTCAACAGTCCCATAGCACAGCGCTCACAAACTTCCCTGACCACAACTTACGTGCGTTGGTCAGGTACCTTGTGCAGCAGTCCTACTGTTTTCTGACAAGCCCCTTGACACGTTGCTGTCTTGTTGACCTCCAAAGGCATGGATGAGAAGATGACCCTGGCTGAGCTGGATGGACGCTCAGTTTGAGTGAGCAGCGCCATTCCTATGGTCATGGGTGGAGGCTTGCTTGCTGCTGCTTAGGAGGTTAGTCAGAGGCTTCACAGCTCCTGTGTTTGAACTTACCTTGTAGTTGCACAGTGCAAGCTGGTGTTGGTGGTGAAAGGCTGTGTGACCCTCTCCCTTGTGCTAGCCATGAGCTCATCCAGCAAACAGGCAAAATGCTCTTCCAGGTGAAAAAATTGTTTCCCTCCCTCCCCCTGGTTTAACTTTAACCCAGGCTTGATCTAATCCACCCCAAGGTCACACATGCTTGTGACAGTAAGAGGGAACAGCAGTCAGGGTAGGGCAAAGACTAGCCTACCTCTCTCAGCTGCAGCACATGCTTGAGCTGTTTGTGAAACCATGACGCTGAGCACATAAATTACTCCTGGGCTACATGTTCTTGCCCCATCACTACCTGGGTGCACAGGCACATAGCTGCCATTACAAGGAATTGATTCACATCTATTGAACAACCAGCCTGGTCTACCTGCTCTGTTAATTGGAGAAAAATAATTCATACTCAATTCCGGATGAGGGTTGGCAATGCGGCTGCAGATGGGAAAAATTTCCTACAATTTGTCCTTGTTTTAAGGATAAATAAACAAACAAATCTAAACAATTCTTATAAAGGTTCCTCCTCTTCACCTGCAGATTAGTTTAGTCGTCATTGCACTTGGTCTGCAGCAAAGAAAGACACACTTGCAGCATTAAGATACAAATGATAAAAGCATCTGGATGCTTGATTAAATTCTCAGTACCAGTTCTCTTCCCCTCATAATCACAGAACTGTGAGATGCAGAGGAAGATAACCCTCAGTAACCCCAGCTAAAGACACTACCCCAGATGGCTTCACTAAAACAGCAAAGGAAAAGCAAAAAGGACATGAGTAGTCTCAATTTAAAAAAAACCCTAGACGTAAAAGATCTTTTTAGCTCCCAGTGAGCATAGTTCAAAGGAATAAACTTCACCTAGATGTCTGTGGACTCCGCAAATAGTATTCTTCAAAGTTTGTCACACATAGTACAACCTCCTTTCAAAATAAATCACTCTCTTAAGTCAAACTTTTTCTCAAAGTTTTCAACAACACTCCACTAACATCTAATTCTCTTACATATGTTATCATCAGCCCTCTGCTGCTGCTGCAGGTAAGAGATGAGAGATTCTTCCTTGCAACCTGCTTTGTCAATCCACAGGTGAAGGCAGCTAGAAGGGAGAAGTGGTCAAGGGAATCAGCACTCCCCTTTGCATGAGCTGCAGTGGAGTGGTCTGGTTGATTGTTCGACAGTCCCCAACTCTGATCCCATCCATGACAGGAAAGGAAGAGCAAAGAGCAAGAGTACAGTTACAAGCATTATTTGTTGTACTTCTGATTAAACAACGGCAAGAAATTAGTCTTTCACTGAATTTTTAGAGTTGGAAGGGACCATAGAGATCATCTAGTCCAACTCCCCTGCTGAAGCAGGATTGCCTAGAGCTAGAATCTTGTCCCCCAAAAGACTGACTGTATTAAGCATATATTTTTTTCAGCAATTTAACAGTGATCCATGAATCACGAGTGGTATTATATAGGTGAACACAAACAATTCATCATCTTTACAACACACAACCCTTGGACTCCTGGCAGAACACAGTGCTGTAATTGCATGAACTAGATGCCCTTCCTTCATGTTATTCAGAGCAGGAAGCACACTAGGCTGTTCAGCAAGATAAAGGACATTCTCATATTCTGTTTATCACACACAGGCTAAGGGAAGAATTCAGATGGCAGTTTGTGAAGAAGGTGCAACTCTCTTCTTCCCAAATCCTTTCAGAGAACTATAACCTCATACGTAGTTATTTTCCAGTAAGGATGCTGTATTACATCTTCAGTTCAGTAATAAATAACTATTTCCCTGCATTTTTGCCAGGAAACAGGAAGAGCAAACTGTCTATGCCCAAGAAGCATTTGTGTTCCACGTCATCTAAAGAGCTGTAAACCCTGCTTCTCAATGAGACATTGCTTAATATAAGTTGCTATTTTAGCTTGGATCTCTGAGATACTGCCACACAACATCCTACTTCCACGTTAAGCACATGCTAAGAGTTAGTAGACAAGACTGCAGCTGATCAGAGCTAGAGCTTAATTAATCCTTGAGATGAGGGGTCTAATTAATTGAACAAACCTCTTAATCTTTATTACGTATGGGGAAAAAAACCTTGTCTCCAAGGAGAATGTGGAAAGCAAAGAACAAGACAAAGGAAGGAACAGACTAGCACACAGAAAAAATAATTTATTATATAAATACTTATGGCCTTTGAGTCGTACAAGACTGCTCAAATTCTTGCTAGAGTTTAGTCTACCCCCTTACTTGCTCTCCATATTTGAAATGGTAAATATTTCCTATGTATATACCAGCTGTCTCAGAGTGCTGTTCGGACTGAGGGCTTTTCCATTTGCTTTATGTTTGTAGGGACCTGACTATGCCTAAAACTCAGATAGGTCACTTAGCTGTGAGTTCAATGTACTACTTGGTCAAACTTATTAGGACTGCAAGATTTCAAAAAATGCATTTAAACCCTACAACCAGCACACATACCCATCAGCTTTTGAGATGAAAAGTACATGTGATTCCATATTCCTGAGTCATCACAAATATTCCGGGTGATGAATGAGGATTTAAGATATTTTAGAAATCCACTGGGGCTGAAGTTTTCTATCTTGTTAATGTGTTTGTTTATATTTTAGTTCTAACTGTTTGCTTTTAGTTATCTGCTAATAAGGGAACAGTTTTGCTATAATAAAATGCATCATTAAGTAAATTTTACTTAACCCATTTAGACATCACCACTAGAGTTGTCAGACTTCTAATTCACTATTCGAAATAATATGTTTGTTACCTGGAATCAGGTAAGTTGAAACACTTAGCACATTGAAGAAAAGAAATAATAAAATGAATAAAAGAAAGCACCCAACTCGAATTCGTTATTAAAAACAAAATCTTATTTAGATGTCTTAAAAAATACAAAGCATATTATATAAAAATCAAATAGCTATTCATCAAAACTTTGTTAAATAGCCCCATTTAAGATCACACACAGGCAAGTGTTAAGTAACAGTGTATAATGTCAACTAATATTTTATGTCAGTGCCAGCTGATAACAAGTTCAGCTTGTCAACTCAATAGGATAACCTTACGGGCTTCTGCCATGTTAGTATTTACAACATGAACACTTGGAAAACAATATAAAGCTACATTATACTACTAATAATAAGCAGTCACATTGCTGGACCCACATCAAGATGGTGAAATAAATTCCCCTTTCCTCTTCTCTATGGTTTCAAATAATGTTCAGCCTAAGCAGGTACACAGAGCAAGGTCCTACATACACAATCTGTTCAGCTGTTCAGTACATGACAGTTAAAGCCAAACAAAACAGATTTCTCTGTTAATTAAATATACTAGCAACACTATACAACATTCCATTGACATTTTGCTTTTCAACAACTTTGATATTGAACACAAATGTCTTCAACCACAACTCACGTCCAAGTCAGCAGCATTTTTGCAGAGCATCAGAAATGTCATGATTTTTTTCCAGTCTACTGGGAAGATTTATCTGCTTGCAACTTCTATACAGAGTAAGCAGCTGCCAGTTCTAAAATCCAGGCTTCAATGTAATTAAAAAGCAAAGACGTTTCTTCAGACTGCCTTGTACAAAATAACTCACTATATATCCCCTTCAGTGGTAGCTATAAAAGTTCACTTTTCTTCTAGGATTAAATTCAGTAGGTTGATTTGGTGGTCTCATTTGAGTTTGAAGAATAAGAATTTGATTTCCTGGGATACCTGCTTGATGAGAGAGACACTTGCATCCTCCGTGTAGTGCGCACACTTCGGCAAAGAAGAGCATTTTTAAAGTTGTCTCTGAAGTCTTTCGAAATATAGTAATAGATGAATGGATCAATACAACTGTTCAAAGTAGAAAGACACAGTGCAATTATGTACGACGCATACAGATAGTCCTGGCTGCGGGTTTTGAGGAGCAAATAGTGCACAACAAGCAGCACATTGCTAGGTGTAAAACAGATGAGATACACAGACAGGACAACGATAATGAGTTTGATTGCTCTTTTTCGTTTCTTCCCAGTGCTTACATCAGAGATGGAAGCATTCAGAGTCTTAATCATTAGTATGTAAGCAACAGCAGTAATGAGTGCTGGGATTAAGAAGAGTCCAATTGCAAGTGAAAGGAAATAATTGAACATGTAATGAGGCAACACATTTTCAGGCAACACATCATGGCAGGTAGTAATGTTAAGATTTGAGATGTATGCTGTCTGATTAACAAGATACAATGGAATGGTGCCCAACAAAATCAGTATCCAAATAGCAAGGGAGATGCCAAAGGCAATTTCAGATTTCTTTCTTGAATTCACTATAGGGTTCACTACAACCCAATATCGCTGCACACTGAGACATGTCATAAAGAGAATGGAACAGTACATATTTCCATAGAAAAATCCAACAAGTACTTTGCAGAGACCTTCACCGAATAGCCAGTTATTGCCATTTACGTGGTACGCAATCTTCAGAGGGAACCAGACAACAAAAAGAAGGTCTGCCAGTGCCAAGTTAACCATATAAATCACAGCTGGATGTTTCTTCTTTGTTCGGAAAAAAAAGACCCAGAGGGCCATGGCATTGCTTGGCAAACCAATGACAAAGACAATGATATACACAATGGGAAGAAAAACTGTAGTCAGCTTTCCTGTAAGGGCTTTTGCTGCAAATTCATCCACTTCATATATATCTTCGGTGGCATTAGCTGTATTTGGAACTTTTCGGCCAGCAAAACTTCTTCCTTTTGAACTGCTGCTTTCACTACTCTCTAAAAAGTAAAATAAAATAATAAAAAAATTGTTACTGTTACTGAAGTACGGACTTTTTGTCCTTTTTAAAAATAAGCTACACATTATGATTTACTCTGAAGAATTAACCTTGTCTAGTTGGGGGTGTCCCTGCTGACTGTGGGGAGGCCAGACTAGATGACCTTCGGAGATCCCTTCCGGCCTGGACCATTCTATGATTCTATTCTATGATTCTGTGATAAAGGGCCTCATCAGAGGCCCAACAGAAAAATTAGAACTGCTTTTCAAACACAACAATTTTTCTTCGCTTTGTTTTATTATTCAAAGGCAACCTATATATATCTCTATTCAAGGATTCTATCAGCAACCAAAATGCTTTTCCACATCACCTGTGATATTAAAAATACCTTGTTAAAATGGCTGTCATGTACTCCTACCATCTGAACAGTTACAACAGAAACTAAGTACCCGAGGGCACCATTATCCTTTCACATGACAGAGCCAGATTACCCAAATTCTGAGACTCAAAACTTTGTAGCAGGCTAACATAGCTGCAGTAGAGGTTTCCACAGTTTTAGGTGGCCTGAGAATGAGGTATGCAGTAAAAAAGAGCATGCTGTCCTCAGATGAGCTAGAACTGAAACTGTCAGATTGTTATGCTGAAAGCTAGTATAACTGATCTCTAGGGAAAGAAAGATGTGTGTTACACTGTATCTGAATTGCAGCTGGACCAGACCACCTTTGTGCATGAAGGTGCAACTGGGCTAGTCATCTGGAATCTCCTTCCAATTCCCAGCCAAGACGCCTGGACAATCTCTGCAGTTTCTACTTAAAGCGCTAGATGGTAAAGCCAGCAGCTATGGTTGCTTTGTACACCAGACAGCTATCGCTTTAAGTTTTGCTCTGCCTCTTCTAAAGCCACGGGGACTTACAAGCCATATGAACTAGCCAGTCGCTCCTGACTGCTCTGTCTTGTATGACAGCCTTCAGATGGCTCAATCCAGAACCTCCCAAGACACCCTCCAGATCCAACACAATCCTCTCCGACTAACAGGTTAAACTGCACAAGCAAATGTTGTCCATGAACTCCCTGTTCCAAAAAGTCTGACATCCACCAAGCTAAACTGTACAGACACGGAACCTGACGGTCTGTGGGAGAAGTTTTTTTACCTTATCTCAATTTCTATCAATATTTGCAGATTATTTTAGCCACAGAAAATCCCAACTGGAGTATAAAGTAGTCCTCTTGAGCAAGCAAGTTTGTGTACAACAAGCCCTGAACCATGTTGAAGGATGGTCCCTTTTTATTCTATAAATAATAGTTTTGATACAGTTCCAGAATGAAAAATGTTTACATCTCACATTTTAAAGTATAAGAATTCTCACACGAGAAATATGTAAATAAACTATACATAGTTTCCGGTACAGGATTCTTGAAAGTAGCAAAACTTTAGATTGCTGTTCCTTTCAAGTTATTACTGCAAGAGTCACACATACAGCATTAGCGTCATGTCTAGACTATGTGACCTCCTGAAGAAGTGTACAGAAATACAGCATATATTGGTGTTCTTTAGAGTTTTGAATTAAGTTACCCTAGCTCCACTTAACAAGGATTTAACAAGCCCCAGACACAGGCATGCTTCACTGAAAAACTAAAGTGTAAGAAAACTTTTTGCCAGTACAATGACATAGACAACTTTTTGCAGTAGACTGCACGAAGACTGAAGTCTAACTTATACCAACAAAACAACAATCCTAAAGAAAATTAATTCAAATTCCAAACCGTCATTTTTGTCTATATATGGTATAATTACAACAGGGCAGATTTATACAAATTCTGCTCTCAGATCTTCAAGCCACATGATTATGTCAGCAATACTGTTAAATATTGCAAAGTTTACTTGCATAATACAGAAATCCAAGGTGCTTAACCTGATCTGTGAATATTAGAAGCCATAATTAGAAGTAGACTTATAGCTTAGCTGAGACAGCTCCCCAAGATGTTTGGAAGCAGACCCTTTATTATAAGCTGACAGCAGTTCTCAGAATACTATAATAAAGCACAGTGTACAGTGCTATGTTAAGCAGCTGTCCATCAGTAAGTAGTTGATATTACCAAATTGCATTCATACTATTTGTATTCCATTGCAAAGATTTAAATTATTGTAGCAAATTGGTAGGGCAAATACCACCACTTTGTTCTTATCAATGTTTTGTGATCAGACAGAAAGCAATGATTTGCAATTGATGTTCATAGGTTGGGTTGAAATATAAAAATAAAAAATGCTCACCAAAAAGCCCTAAAGTGTTAATGCAACACAAAAGAGCTACAATAAAGTGGCTTGACTGCCATGTGACCCACAGACAGGACTTAGTATTACAAGAGTGAAAGAACAGAGATAAAGGCTAGTTTTGTTTTATTTTTGAAGAAAAAAATCAAGTGATTTCAGAGACCAAGTCTTGCTTTTTTTGCTGACTTTAAGCAGTTGCAACCTCTAAAGTTCTGACTGCAAATACTGGGCAGCTTTTCTTAGTCCAACTGGCACCGATATAGGGAGACAGTTCAGTGTCTGTTTCTTTTTGCAGTTAACACTCCCTCACCGAGAAACCAATCCTTTGTTAGGTATGTGCATTTTCTACACCCTTTTCTTACTCTTGGAGTTTTCCATAACAATTGAGTTCTTTTCCAAGTTCTTTTCCGAGTTTCACCCAGCCTGACTCACATACTGAGAACGAAGTTGATTTGCTAATCTGCCCACGGGAAAAGCTTCCTTGGCATCGTGGAGAAAAACCTACTCTTCTCCCACAACAAAAGACTGTTTCAACACCTTTGCCATTTATCCAGAAGATATAACCCAGTGCATACCAAAAGAAGATTATGCCTACCCTGCAGACACAAAAGTGACAGCAGCACAAAGTATCCAAATTAACTAGTTTAGGTCATGATAGTAATACCCACGCAGGACTAAGACTAAGATTACCCTGGGTTTTGGATCTGCAGCTCAGATTCACCACAACCCCATAATGACATTATCCTGTTTGAAAAGAGCCACAATCATGTCCCCTGGCCTACAGTGCATCGCCGTTGGTTGGGATGTTCCGTTCCAGCTGATGCACAGTTCCAGCTCATTTCACCTGCCCACTCCAGAAAATCGAGCACCCAGCTAAAACGTCTAAGCCAACTACTTCCCCCATCCCCAGGATGGCTCCAAATTCCCCCACACCGTCTCCCAGGGTCAGATAACTAGGATATTAAGAGGCAGTCAAAAATCAGAAACTCCGCTCTGAACAAGAAACTTTGCACCCATCCAGTATCTATTTGTTGAGAAAACAGGACCTGCTGTATGCTTGGCTTCAATATTTACACAATCTTTACGCATATACTTTTATTATGCAAGTAAGCCCAAAGGCGTGCGTAGACATGGCAAAAGGTAGTGAAACATGAACCTTAGGGCAGTGAAATATTAATATGAATACGTGGGTTTTCTTTTTCCCAAACAGCACTTTCGTCTAATAAGCAATAATATAAACTAACAAAGATAATAATTAGGATTGAAAAAAAGATAAAAGAACTCTAACTTTTCAGAGTTGGGGAAAAAAAAAAAGGCGAGAACACGGTCTTGAAGTTTTGTGGGTTTTTTTGGTTTTTTGTTTTGTTTTGGTTTTTATGTTTACATACAGGCAGGTTGCTGGCCGAGAACCAGACCCGCTGCCCCAGGGACGTGGGCGAGGCCAGACCACGGGTGCCAGGCAGGACCCGCGGCCCCGCCGCCCTCCCCGCGGTCCCCAAGCGTGCCGGTAGCCCCGCCGCGCTATCTGCCCGTCGAGCTGCCTTCCCCCTTTCCTGGCGCGGAGGCCGGCGGGCAGCGCCCTTCCCGCAGGTGCCGGCAGCTGCACAGCCACCGGCCCGACTCTCCCCAAACCCAGAAAGTTCAGCTCCGCGGCAGCCTCGGCCAGTCCGCTCCGGGCTCCCCGCACCACAGCCCGGGGTGGATCACAAACCTGCTCTTCGGCGCGGGGCAGCCCCACCGTGCCCCCCCACCCCACCTCATGAGCCACCACTCGCAGCCCAGGGGCGCCGAGAAACCCGGCGCAGAGCTCTGGGAGACCGCGGTTGGTCCCGGCCGAGCCGGTGGCTCTAGCACCCGTCGCCGGCAGCCCGCACTGTCTCCTCTCACCTACGGCAGCGGCGGCTCGTAGCACCCCACAGAGCAGCAGCAGCAGGCACAGCCCGCGGCGCCCAGCCATCCTTCCGCCGCGCTCCGGTCACCGCCGCCTCTCCCGCACGCCTGACCGGTTTCACCTGATACCTGAGCTAGGAGGGGACGGAGGGCGCGGTCGAGCCCGGTACCAGCCTGGCGGCGGGCGGAGCTGAGCCAGGCCACATCCCCCCCCACGCCGCCCCCGCGGCCGAAGGGCGGTGGGGCGGCCCATGAAATGGCCTCGCAGGCAGGTCGGCTGTGCCCACCTCAAAATGGCGGGGGTGTTACCTCATCTTTCAAGGGGGCGGTTGGTCTGGCGCTTCGCTTTGGTTCTCGTCTCCCCGCTCCTGGGCCTGAGCAGGTGCCGCGGGCCCTGCCCGTCCTCCTTCCCTCTCAAGCTGACCCGCCGACGGTCTCCCAGCCCTCAGCCGGCCGGTGGGGGCCCTCCCGCGTGGCGGGGGCGGCCTTTGCCCGCGGCAGGTGCCCTGTGACCAGGCCGGAGCTGAGTGAAGGCCGAGTGTAGCGTTTGAGCGGCCGCGTATGTGGAGGAGGCCACACTTGATGCCAGGCGGCTGCTGGAGCAGAGCAGGCTGGTGCTGGGACATAGAGGCTGGGGCCTCTGGGGCTGGGGGCAAGCTGGCAAGGAAGTGGGCTGGAGGGGTTGTTTCGTGGGACAGCATTTACTCCTGGCTCTTAACATGTAGCTTTGTGCGTGCCGGGCTTCTTACTCTTCTTCATTATGTGGTTGTATGACAGAGAGGCAGGAAAACGTGTAATGGCTGCTTAAGCCAAATGCATCTGTGGTGTTGTGCTGGCATGACCTGGGGTAAGAAAGGAGTGTTTTTAGTTGTGAGCCTCACTTAAACTTGAAGAACACCAACTTCCTTTTGGTTTTGGAAATAGGAATTTCAGGAACAAAATTAAGCACAATGCAGTGCCAGGAGTGTTTTCCATGTGGATTGAGGAGGTCTACACTGTTCCTGTTTTACAGATGCAAAATGGGATACAGAGAGATACAGGTAGATGCACTGGGAAGTTTTGGGTGTCTGAGTAGACATCAAGGGCCTCTCTTTTTTGAGTCTTTGTTATAAGTTACTCCATATTAGAAGCACAGTTCCTGTTCGTCATCCACCCAGCTAAGACTGTTTACAGATTTCACCTCGTAGCGTCAGCCTCCTTGCTAAGCACTGGGAGTCAGAACCCATCCCTCCAGACTCTCTCCCTGCTTCTTTCGGTCTCACTTGCAGTGCTATTTTGTTTACTTTACCATTACAAGCCGCTTCATGGGTACTTGAATCTCCTGCTCCTAATCACCTTGTCCAGTGAGTTGTAGTCTTCTCATCTGGCTTTTTATCTAATCTTCCCTTCAAACAGGCATGTACCTATGTGCTGGCTACCGGTCTATTCAGTGTTTTCCCTCTCAAATCTCTAGTACTAAGGAGTGGTCAGTCCTTCTCCCACCCAGTTCTGCTGTAGTCGGTACTCTCCTGCCAGCACCTAGTTCCAGTTTTCAGTTTGTTTTCTCTTGATTTATTCCACCCAGTCTGTCTTTTTGTCCCCTTTACTTTCAAAGCACACACCTCCTTCCCGCTTTTGCTTGGATCCAGCAGCAGTGAAAGGGACTGAGAATGTATTGCCATCACTAAAAAAAATCTGCTCTTGGCTGTCCCACAACAGGTCAGAGCTGCAACTGGAGAAGTTCTGTGGCTGTGCGTAGAAGCAGGTGTCACTGCAGGTGCGTCTTCTGGAAATGCAGCTCTGGACTTAGCCTTTGCTGAGTGTAAGGAAACAACAGAAGTTTATAATTTGGCTAGGTCTTCACAGGGAAACAGGTCAGAAACAGGCAGTTGATGTGAAGATCATCTCCCTTCAAAATCTTATAAGCAGTTCATTAGATTCCCAAGCAATTAAAAATAGAGATTATAAGAGGGAGTGTGAAGCAACTTTAATACTGGAGAACTCTGTCAACCTGCCTTATAAGAGACACCTTACTACTGCCTTTCAGTACTTAAATAGGGCTTATGAGAAAGATGGGGAGTTTTTACAATGGTCTGTAGTGACAGGGCAAGGGGTAACCTTTTTACATTTAATGAGTGTGGATTTAGATAAGATATAACGAAGAAATTCTTTCCTGTGAGGGTGGTGAAACACTGGAACAAGTTGCCCGGAGAAGTTGTGGGTGCCCCATCTCTGGAAGTATTCAAGGCCAGGTTGGATGGGGCTTTGAGCAATCTGACTCAAGACCTCTAAAGGTGCAAGTTATTGATTAACAAACCACTTTATGATTCTGTAGTGGTCTTTGGCACTTGTAAGCAGTGGTTCCTGGTGTTCCATCTGTGCCTTGCTAACAAGGCTTCTGTTCTGGTTTTGTTCAGTTTAATTGATTGAAATGTTGGTGCTCGTAGCTAACATCTTCAGCAGGGATAATAATTGTTAGGAAGATTCCCCATTTATAGTTTACATATGGATTCTGCTTCATGACTTTAAAAAGTATCTAATAGAAACTAGAAATGGTCTTTCCCCTGTTGAAATCACTGGGATCTCTACACAGAGCTGTGTCAAGCCTTCACGATTTTTAGTTGCCTTTATTGAAGACAACAGATTTGTCAAACCTATTTACAGTTCTAGTGTGCCATTTGCCAAACAATTTGGAAATAAATTTTAACAGATTGTAAAAACACACAAAGCAATTAGGTTGTTGTTCACACTTGTTTATCATTGGAAAATTATTACAATAAATACAACTTTCACAGGAAGAATAGGTACATGACTATAGATGCTTATTAAACCTCAATACACCATTACAAATTGGTAGTTTCTTGGGGTTTCTGCTGTACATTTTTTTTCTGCTACAAATACATATATATGTGTGTATATGTTGCTATATTACACTATAATGGGTAGAGAAGAATTATTTGCACCTTTATATAGTGGCTTAAAGGGAGCTTCAAATGTGCATGTTATTGATTAACAAAGCATAGCCAAAGCTGACAAAAAGGTAAGTGAACATTAGCGCACAAATCCCTGCTCTAGTAATATTTGTGTGGGGCACGTTATCAGGAAAGTTTCGTGCAGCTTTGGGCAAAGGGCATCATTGGAAGCATGCTCTCACTTGCACTTTGAGTAGCTGACAGGTGTGCTGGTATTAACACAGTTTAGCACAGGAGCTCCAAAGGGCACCTTCCAGGGTATACCCCTTTGGTCTTGATTCATTTTTTCTTAACAGCATGAATAATGTAATCATGAAGATGTGTGACTGTCAAAAACACTTGGTGCCTGTTTATTAAATGAGAAGCCACATGGATGTGGTTTCATTGCAAGGCACTTGTCAGAACTTGTGCAGTTCTTTGCTAGGATAAATGGGTGGGAGCATTTTCTGTATAGAGAGCTTGTTTTGTGTGCTTAGTGTCTCCCTGGGAATTTCTGAATTCAGATGGCAGGTGTGTTTTCAATGTGTGGCTTATTGTAATCATACCATGTGTCTGTCTGGGGAGAAGGTAAGGGATGGCTGTTTGTGCCATGTGTCTTACAGCAATATATGAATTTATTTATTTATTTATTTTTTCAAGGTGCAAGAAGAGCTTGGTTTGGGAAGGGAGAGGAAATAAAAATCTCCTTACTTTAAAAATCAACTTATCCTTCAAACAATGCAGTTAGTGCAAGGGTTCAAGGAAGGAGGATGATGTTTGCTTCAAATGAAACAATGTGAATAATTTAATTTAAAAAACTAATTTAGTTTTTGATTCAGAAGAAGCTGATGTGTTGTCTTTTGATGTCTTAACCTGTCCTCAGGGTAGCCACCTGGCATCTTAGAACACAGGAGAGTACCTTGGTACTAAGTTACTGCAAGCCTTTCTTTCACAGTGCAAGGCCGGGTCTCTGGGTATAATAAGCCTTTTTGATAATTCATTTCAACATATTGAAGCCCTCTATCCTTCCTTCTTGTGTTTCTCATTCATAAAAGCCCCTGTGCTGCCTTAAGCAGTCTCTCTCACTTGTTTTCCTGATCCTTTCAACAAGTCACTGTATTTCCTGCTCCGTTCTCGTTGGCCTCACTGGCAGACTTGTTAAGTGCTACATAGTGATAGTCATAAATGTCCTTGTTGCTTTATGCATGGCCAGCAAGGACCCTAGGAAACAAGAGGGGTTCTGGGCAGCAGCTATATGTCATTCTGCTTCTCCAGAAGCAAAGATCCATTTTATTTCACTCTGTATTTAGGAAGCCATGTCCTTTCTCTCTCTTACCCCATCTACCCCAAGATTCTTGCAGTTTTTGGAAATTCTAGCCATAGAAAATTTGTGCTTTATGAGCATGTCGTACTTATGTGCTATTGTGTTGTTACTGCTTGGGGTGCCAGTATGGGTAGCATATTAATTCACGGCATTTTGAGGCCACTGTGTTGAGAGGAGGCAGTATGGGTTGTTTAAGGGGGTGCCTTAATGGTTATTGGGTGTTACCCTGATTTTTCTGACCTTCTGTCAGTAGTGTTCTGTGTTTGTCCCTGATGTTTGGCCTTTGACTCTTCCTATATTTTCACTTTTCTCAAAAGCAAGGACATCCAGGGCTTGGGCTGGAGGCACGACAAAGAGGAGTGGAAAAAAGTCTAGAACAAAATGTTAAGTATGCCCAGTGCCTCGGGGTTAAAAACATAGATGGCCCAAACCTGACTTAATGAAGACATGGAAGTACAGCTCTGACTGCTGTTCACCGTGACCTTGCAGTAATAGAGGACATGCAAATTTAACAAAACGGCTTTGTCTAAGCAGAATACAAAGCAGTGCTTCCGCACTTCTGTTGACAGTTGCTTAACCTGTGGTAGGTCTGTCTTCAAGTGTGACTACAGCTACATTCAAAACAAAACAAACCAACCAAACAAAAAAACCCAAAAAGCAAACCAAACATATTAAGGTGCCAAAATCAAGCTATTGAAAATTAGGAAATACTGTAATTTGTGCTGCCTGTGCAATCCTAATTTAGCATGCTTGTGCGTGTGCATTTTGAAAGGGGTTTAGTTATGGCATCGTATCCAATCTTTCAGTGGTGCACTGCACGGAGTGTTCTCATGAATAAACAGTCTAGTACTTAAACCTCTACTTACATGTATAGGTATAGTCAAGATACCACCATATAGCTGGTACTGACTTCTTATCCTGCTACTGTTGTAAACTGTGAAAGTGCTCTTTCTGCTTAGATAGGAATGCAGAGAAAGGGGATGTGCAGGTCACTTGTGACTCAACAGTGCAACCACTAGTTTTGCCTGAGTTTGTATCTGTCTGATGACGTGTGTAGTGCTATTCTGTTACCTGCACTGAGGAAATGAAACAATGGATCGTTAAGTGAGGACAGAAATATGTAATAGTTCGACAAAATGAAACTTTGTTATGTGCTGGCATGTTTGTTAGAGTGAGTGTTGCTGTATCCTTTGCAATAGCAAACTAGTCTCCAGAGCAAACCACCTGTAAGCAGACAGTGATAAATGAGAGTTTGCATCAACACATGGAGTTTAAAATAAAGTCAGCATTACAGCAATGGCAACAAGATTATTAAAGAGCTGTATACTTAGATACGCAATCTATTTGCAGTAGAAAGATAGCAGGGAAGGTTGTGGTGGAAAATTAACCACAATATTAGTTTCGATAAACTGGATAAGCATTTTCCATTTTTCTCTTTCAGAATCCTGTTGTTCTATCTCACATCGGAGGTTTATTGATGGCTTATCCCGGAGATAACTCAGTTTGTATTGACACTGTGTGACTATCCAAATGCCAAATTACTTTTAGGATCAGGTCTTTATCAGATAACCATTAAAAGTGAAAACTGAAAATACTGAAAGCATTCTGAAACATCTTAAAACCCCTTAACATTTCTCACATAATTTCTACTCTCTGGGTTTCTTTTAGTAATATAGTTAAACTGCACCAGTTCAACGGAATTATTTAAATTAAATTTTACAACAAAAGCTTTCTGATGCCAGGAAAATGTTGCAAAGTCTGATGAGCACAGTGAAATGTTAATCCTACCCAGAGAGAAGAGGTAAACAAATTTTCCTTCTGGGGCTAATTAGGTGAATATTGGGATACACTGACAAAACTCAGGAGGGATTTCTTTTTCCTTATTTTCCTTCCATTTCAGTTGAACTACTATTTGTATTGTAAAACTGTTTTTAAGGGAGTTAAAAGTTATTTTCAGTAAGGGTCTATTACAATTCTTGTCTAGTGTTTGTGCATCTGCACTGGAAGGAATATAGGGTGGAGTGTGTAACAGTTCCTTTTAAGGTACCAGCACCAGTAATTTATTTGTTGGAGGATATTTTTAACTCAGTCATGTCTTCCTTAAAGAAAACTGGACAAAGTCCAGAGAACATATGAACAATTGCAACAACCTGGAGAATATTTGGAGCTATTAAATTTGTTTGGTCTAAAGAAGATTGTGGAGAGACATGATGACATACTTTAAGTATGTCCAAGGCTGCAGCATGTTTTCCATGTTCACTGAATAGGCTGAAATATTAGAAAAGTTAGATATTAGGAAAAAGTTCTGACAATTGGAACTAGTTTTATTGAGCTCTCACTTTCTAGGGAATCTGTGGGACCTCCATCACTGGCAGTTTTAAAGCAGTTTAAATAAACAGAAATGATGTAGGTATATACCTCCTGGCAGGAGAATTAGGTGATGCCTTGAGTAACTCTTCCAGCCCAGGTATTAGTGACTCCACAACAATGTTTGTAGCAGAATAAAAAGCCAGTCCTTTATTACACTGACTTCAGTGGTCTTACTGTTGTTTGGGATCTGAATACAGTAAGATTTGATATGGTGTTCTATGTTATGAGTCAAGCTTAGTAGTTTTACATTCTTGTACCTCTGTTCAAAGCCAAATGCTACTGAAATGCTACCTAGACCCTGTCTTATCTGAGTCTAGGTAGGAAGAGTTCAGATCTTTGGGTCATGCTCATCATTACTGAGCAATCACGACTCAGGCAACAGCAAGGTCTCCTGCTGATACCCATCATGTTTTTGCCTCTGGAGAGAGGGGCTTGATCAAGCTGCATTTTTACTTCCCCACTACACAGAGACAACAGCAGTTTTCCAACCAAATGAAGGATAGAGATCTTAGAGAAGCATTCAGGTGGGGCACTGAGGGAGAACACTAGCTAGGTTTCAGGGTGGCTGTAGACCTCTGGGAAACCCCATAGGATATTTACCCATTTTGAAGAGCTAGAGGAAAGGTGTGGAAAAATGCCAGTTGCTAACCACAAAGTTTGGTGGACACTGGGGACAACTGTACTCTGAGATAAAAAGCATGAAGAGGGTGACATTGAACCACACATCTGGTCATCTTCAAAGAACAGCATCAAGACACGATCTCAGAGACTTGGAGCTGACAAAATCATAGCCAGATTTTGGAAAGTGGGGAGACACAACCCAAAATCTGGGTAGGGGGTCATGGGTGGTCAGTGCTGCCAGATATTTCAGTAGTCCTCTGACAAGAAAAAGCTCTATAAGAAACTGATCCTGTGTACAAAGGAGATGTGATTATAGTCATGTGTGACTTGTATTTTTCTCCCAAGGGATTTCTTGGTGTGGATAGGGCCTGGGACAGCTGTAGGAATAGATGAACTCTGGCTGAGAATTGCTGATGGCTTCTGAGGAACTTAGGATTTGCTCAAGCACTAATGCCATTCTCAGTTGTGAATGTGAATGAAGAGTCAGCATCCAAAAAGTTATTTAAAGGCAACAATGAGTTCCTGCATCATTAAGCACTTGCTAGTCCAGGGATCTGTCTAATCAGAGCATCTTTTTAGATTCCTATTGAAATTTGCAAAAAATAAATTGGAAATGAATTCTGAGAGCTTCACAGAAGTTTTTTATGTCAAGCTTTTACTTCAGTTCAACAGATAGACATGTGACATTCATTCACAACAGTGCCTACTGGTATAAAAATTATATGAACAATTCTAGCATTGTAAAGTAAAGGAGGACTTGCGAACAAAATTTCTAGACCTGAAAACCCTCTTACTCTAAATAGTATTTGTCTTTGTGATTTTGTGATTTCTTAATCAAATTTATATTTTTCTTCCTTGAGAAATGATACTTGTAATAAGCAATAGAAGTCATAACTGCTTTAATAGATAAGAAAATAGAATTTGTTGAATTGCAGTGTAATTTTCCTAAATGGAAAGTGAACTTAATCTAAGGTTTGTGCGATATCAATCCATCTCCTCCTTTTTATTCTGCACTCTGCAGAGGTTTATGCTAGTCTAAATTGTTCTGTAGGTTGCAAGTACAAAATACAGCATTTTGACTACATTTCCTGACTAACTGTGGAAATTTTAGCAGAATCATGTGTTTATTAACTTCTGAGAGTGAGCATTTAACTAACTGTTTAACTGATCTCCTGATATCTCATCCATGCTATATCCATATGTTCTTAATTTATCAGTAATCTAAATGAGATATGAAAAAATATAATTTTTCTGGTCATCATGAGAGTGAAATATTGCAACAGCCATCGGGTAGGAGCATGGAAGGAAAAGATAAATACTTCTAAGGCCATAGCTTTTCTTTTTCCTTGCCACATGCATGGACTTGCACTATCCCACTCCCACCTCTGTGTGCTGGCCCATAGGTTGGTACAACAACACCAGGATAACAACATCATGGGATAATCATCCAACAAGAGGCAGAATTTTAATGGGATCAGTTCTGCAGTCTAGTTGTTGGTGTGCCTGTGCTGATGTAAAAGGGACTGTTTGAGGCATGCACGAAAGTCCGAAGGCGCTGAGTAGGTCAGGCAGATCATGTAGCAGTAGTCCTGACTTATGAGATTGAAATTCAACATGTCATTAGAGTTCGAAAGGCAGCATGGCAAATAGAAGGAATTATTATTTTGGCATTGCCTGGCTTGGCAGGGACTAATATCTTGCCTATTGCAATTTTATGCCAATAAATTAAAATGAAGAAAATTAAGCAATAGGCACAAAAATTTCTCTTAAAAGCTAGATTGAGTAGGATTTAAGTTAACTTCTACAGCTGGGAATAGTAGACAATATGGTGATTCAGCCACATTAATAATTTAAACTCTGATAGAATCCATTAATATTTATGGCACATAATAACAAGTGTTGAGTAAATTCTGTATGAGACCTGACTAAGCAGCCAAGAACACTTCAGTCCATCTGTTCACATTCTCTACCACACATTTAGGGGCTGGGCTTATCCACTCAAATACCAGGAGAGGTGCAAACAAAAAAAAAAAACATCGCACAAAGGACACCCAACAGGTAGGAGACCCATGGAGCTCCTTGCCAAAGGATGCTGGGGATACAAGAGGTTTCCATAAGTTCTTGGGAAGGCTGGGCAACACTTGCAAGAGAGATCCATCGAGGATTACTAAAGAGAAAAAACATAACTGACTTGGGAATTCCCCTGCGGAGAATGTAGTGTAAAAGTAATTGGGGAAATACCATTTCTGTTTGTCCTCTCTTTCTTTTCTGTGCATCTGCTTATGGTCACTGTTGTGGCTGGTATCCAGGCCAGTAAGCCTTGCTTTGAATAGTGTGGTCATTTGCCCTAGTCCTCAGGCTCTTCTGAGATGTAGGTTAAACTTGAGTTAGCCATGTGGCATTATGAATGTCATTTAGGTTCCACTCTGATGTCCTCCAGTGATTTTCTGTGTTTTCTCCTGAGTGCCTGGCAGAGATGCAGTTTGCTGATGAAGTGGACTCCTGGAGCAGCTCTGTGCTTTCCAGAGAGAACAGCTGTGTCATGCGTTGGCAGGACCTATGGGCTCAGCTGGGTGAGCTCAGCCAACTCCTGCAGCAGAGGACTGCAGTAAAGCTCACAAATTGAGGACCATAGCCTGCCTTTGCAGAGCACCTCTCAAGGAAGGATAGGGCCGGTTTGTCCATGCTACTTTGTGATATACCTTACTACTGGTTTGAGAACAGATACTGTTAGTTATAGCTTGGGGACAGGGGAATTAGAAAAGCTAAAGTAGAAAAGACATCTGTGCTAGAAACTGTTCATCTCCCAGGTCTAACATGGAAGGGATGTCTCTGACTTTGAGAATATACAGTCTTTTTATAGTTTCAACGTCACCCCTCTCTCTAGCTCTAATAAAAGCTTTTTTACTATATAGTTCATGTGGTTTGCAAATTGCTTTTTTGGGAATTCCTGCCATCATTGTCACTGAGGTGAAAGGGGACTGCTTTTGTCTTACTTGGGGATTATTTGTTAAAAAACACACAGATTGGAACCACTTCTATAATAATTTTATCAGCAGGATTGTGGTCTGTCTAGAAGCAGAACCCAGCGTACACAAAGAAATGAGTTTAATGGAAAAAGTATGGTGGTTGGGCAGGACTCCCGAAAATTGTTTGGAAACTCCCCATGCTAAGAAAGGATGTGAGGAGGAGATCCATGCAGCTGTGCTGAGTCACAAGCTTCCCACACAACCATCCTGTCTGTTCTTGCAGTGTTTATTCAGTGTGGCATGATCCAGTCTTGCCCCCTCCCGGTGTCTCAGCCCACCTCCTACTATCTGCACAATTAGGGGAAAACAACGAACACTTTATCAGATCCAATGCTGTTATTTGGCCCAAAATCAAGGACCACCACACTATGAAAAAAAGCTAGCATTATGACCAAAGATAATTTTATTATTCTACCATTTTTGAGGAGGGAGTTGTATTTTTGTAAAATAACTATTTGTGATTGAATTATTTAATTTGCAATTTGACTGTTTAATTTCTTTTTATGTTTAATGAACAACATAGCCATAGTTATTATTCACAGTTAGAAAAATATTTTTTCTTCTAGTTAGCTGAAATTTGTCAAACCTTTAAACTCCAGGTACATAACAGCCTCGTGTGATCTAGATGCTGACCATGAATATGTTTAGTCAATGCCCATTTAGAACTGAACAGAGCTGTTAGGATTTGCAAGTTATTTGGTGCATGCACACAGCAGCCACTTTCACCACTGAAGAGGCGAAAGTGAAAAACTGTGGGAGGATGAGAACAGCAGAAAAAGGTGCTTCCCTCTGCCTTGCTGCAGGGCCATGTAGGAATTTCACTGCAACCTCTGAATGGCGCATTGTCCCTGCTCTTGCCTGGGCTTCCTTTGGGGGTGGCAAGCAGAAGAGATTTCACACAATATTGTACCTCAACAGACCTACCCTGATCTTCTGAGCAGAGCACAGCAGTACAGGAGCCCCCTGCAAATTGGGGCTATTGCTGCAAGGCAGAAAGTCAGGAAACTCCCCTTATGCCTAAAACCGTTCTGTGTGTTTGGGGGATGCATAAGGTAGAAGCAGGACTTGGATTATTAATCAGCCCTTAACATGAGGAGCAAGCAGTTAGTTCCTTCAGGAGGAGTGAAATATTTTCTTCTGACGGTTGTGCTTATTCCAGTTATGCTGGGTTGCACCAGTCCCAGGCAATTTTCAACTTTTGGTGGCCAAGTTACTGCTCTTTGCAGTGAGATGCTTCACCCCAAACCACCAGCACAATGATGCTCAGTAAAGGCCCGTCTTTCACCTGCTTCCTGTGAGGGATAATCCTCTTTTTGTGCTGGCCAGTTGTTCCTGGTGGTGGTGTACTTGGCAGCACCCAGGGTCTCTTATGGAGGCTTCGGGTCCCAACTCCTGATGAGATCCTGGCTTGGTGTTAACTGTAAGCCCAGGCTTGGCCTCCACAGGCACAGCTGCTCCTGGGGCCCTCTTCCTGCTGTGCTTAAGGCAACTAAGCTCATGATTTTGGCTCTTGCTGAGTGAGAAGCTCTTTTGCCCTTTCTCTCCCTCCCTCCCTTCCAAGCAAGATTTGCTCTGGGCAGGGTGAGGTAGGATATCTCCCACCAGATTCCCCTACAGCTGGGGGAAGCTTCCACAGGCTTCGTCATGAACTCACACCCACCAGCTTCCTTTGCTAAATCCAAGTAAATCCTTTTACACTATGGTTAATAATTTTGCAATTAAACAATGTACTCTTACCTCTTTATAGTGTTCTAGCAGCCACAGAATGTCTTTTTGCAAAACAATATGAAAGGGCTGAAGTGCAAGAGCATGCATTTTAGTTGCGTTAAAATTCTGTGTGGTTGTTACAGGTACTCAGTGTATTAGCTATCATTGCTGAGTTTGATGGCAAATTAACTAGGAGTGTGGGTGTGAGAATTAAGAAAGTCTAAATGTTCCACAAATGTTTGCTCAGTGAAAGCTATATTCCTAGGGTTGCAAAGGTTAATTCCCATATTTAATTCAACATATCACTTGATGATGACAGCTTCAACACTTGCCTTATTGCTGTGCATTTTCTGCAAAATGAAGGGGAAAGCTTTTCTACCTAATTTTCTCTACTGCAGTAACAGGGATTTGATAAAAAATAAATGCTGGATTTTATTCTCTCAATGTGTTTAGGTTTGTTTATGCTTTGGCAGAGAAGCTTGTTGATCTGGTTTTTCTAGGATGGAGTCATTACTGTATTACCTTTCCTTTTCTCCTTTTTTTAATAGCACATGTATCATGACATAAACACAAAAATAATTGAAATATGATTAAATTACCTCTATTTATATAGAGAAATTACATTTAAAATATGTAATTAAATGCTCAGTAGAGGTCATAGGACACCACTATGAAGTATTGTATGAAGACTTGAAGGATTTATGAGAAGTAATTAGGTGGTTCAGGGTGAAGATGTGTTCCAAGAGCTAAAACTCGTGGTATCTGGCTTCCTGCAAAGAATGTAGCCTTGTTCCTGCCAGCCTCCCAGTCTTTGCAGAGCAGCAGGAGGCAGCCCCAGCGAGCTTGGACTTGAGTGCTAGTAATCTCTGGGTGAACTTCAGGCACAGGCTGTCCCTGCTGGGGAAAACCAGCTTCCTTTGGCCTTATTGGAAGTTATCTGTATCCTCTTGAGGAAGAGAGGTCAAGATGATTCGTGTGAGTGGATCTGGGGGACAACATATCCTGCTGTTTCTGCTCTGCAAGAGCCTAACACCAGAGTAAACAGCCTGACTACCAAAAAAAATAGAAGGAAAAACACTTGTGCTTTGGAGTTTGATTGCTGCAGGGACCAAGCTAGGGCCCTTGGTGCCTAAGGGCTCAGGTGGAAACTGCTGAGGGGAAGGGTGCAGCCTTCCCCATGCCTAGAAGACATCACGTGTCTAATCCAGAAAATCCTGTTTCTGCTTTGCCTCTGGATGTGGAAAAACAAAGTTGTTCCTTGCTGTCAACCTTATTCTCCTCAAAAGAAAATCTACAGAGAAAGAGCATGAAGAGGAACAGTGCTCTTTTTTACCCATTACCTTAAAGATTGTGAAGATCTAGGGTCAATGGTGCCCCTTGACAGGAGAAGAGGTAATGGGCACAAACTTGAACATAAGAAGTTCCATCTAAACATAAGGAGGAACTTCTTTACTTTGAGGGTGGCAGAGCACTGGAACAGACTGCCCAGAGAGATGCTGGAGTCTCCATCTCCGGAGACGTTCAAAATTCACCTGGACACGTTCCTGTGCAACCTGCTCTAGGTAGACCTGCTTTGACAGGGGAGTTGGCCTAGATAACCTCCAGAGGTCCCTTCCAACCCCACATCATTTTGTGATTCTGTAATGTGTAAAGGCGATTTCAGCTCATATATCTCCTCATCCTAAGACAGAGCTCCTACCTCCTATTAAAAGATACTGTAGTGCCTGGACACTTTCATTTTCTCATAGTGAAATTATTCCATTTACCTTAAAGTACTGAGGTGTTCATTGGCACAATGGCATCTCACATCCTATTTATTAACAGTGACCTGGCAGGATGCGACCTAGCACCACAAAATCTTGAAAAATGTGAAATAAAACCACAAAGGGACTATTTCTGCATTGCTTTGCACATTCTCGGTGCCTACAGTAATGAAATGAACAATTAAGATGCACTAAAACTTCACAAAATTTTCATCCCCAAGAGGAATGAATTTCCCTATTTCATCACTGACTTCGTAACATAATGGCAAATACAACATCCACACACACAACCATCCTTTCTTAGAGTGCTTGATTGTGGAGGTGTGAAATAATGCTTGCCTTTCATTTGAGCTTGATAATTTATGGCTTTTTAATTACTATATATATTCCCCTTTTTAAACTTCTCTCTTTAGTTCATAAAACATTACCACATACCAGGCGACTAGCAAAAAAATAGCATCTGTTGAAAACTAGGCAGTGGTAACAAAGGGTCTGTAGTCAAGAGCTAAAAAGAAGGTGTTGACAGTCCCCACCCAGGTTTGTATTACTTTTCAAGGAATAAGCACCAGTTTTTCATTTATTGTCTGTAGCTTAAGCCATTAGAAGATACATAAATTGCATTTTTAAAGGATTTCTTCTGGGAAAGCCAGGACTTTTTTGTTTTAAACTAAAGCTGGATTCTCAGGTAACTAAATTCAGCATTAAAACTTTAAGAAAAAAAACAGTAATTATTATAATCCTTATAATAAAGCCTCCTGGGTGGTAATTATCAGCTCTTCAGGGCAAGGATTGCATAGCGGCTTACTCAGTAGGTGCACTGGTTTTGTTTGGTATTTCTAGCTGCTATCGAAATATACATTCAGCTCACTTATAAGGAAAAACCCAGCCTGAAGTAAAGAAATGAGGAGGTAGCCTGGAGCGATGCCAGCGCGTGCCGATACCAACAATGAGCTGTTGGCACAAGTGCACGGAAGGCGACTGGGATACGCATTGCTGCATATACCTTTCTCCTTTCTGCTTTCTGTTCCCCACCCATGTGTAAGTGTTCCTGTTACAGTAAAATGAGTCAGATGATACTATGCCGTATCTTCCCTTCAACAGGATACAGGATCCCTTCCCCGCTGTGTTAAAAGACAGTACTTGAGGTCTCTCAGTTCACCCAGTAAACCTGTGCCTGAGTACACTAGATGTGTCTTCTGATTATTTTCAGCAGCCAAATACAACTAAACAGTATATGCTGGAAGACTGGTTGGCAGAGAAGAAAACTGGCCTGGCCTGAACAGAGAGCTTTGTCTGGAACTCAGGAGAAAAAAAGAGTTTATGACCTTTAGAAGAAGGGGAAGGCAACTCAAGAGGCCTACAAAGATGCTATAAGGTTATGGAGAAAATTAGTAGGGCCAAAGCCCACCGAGTACTTAATTTTCCTACTGCATTAAAAGGCAATAAAAAACATTTTTATAAATACATTCACACTAAAAGGACAGCTAAGGAGAGTCACCATCCTATATTGCGTGTGGGACGAAACATAGTAATGAAGGATGAGGAAAAGGCTGAGGTACTTCATGTCACCTTTGCCTTGGTTTTTAATAGTAAGACCAGTTGTTCTCTGAGTCCCCAGCCTCCTGGGAAGACAGAGATGAGGAGCAGAATGAAGCCCTCATAGTCTAAAGTGAAATGATTAGCGACCTGCTACACCACTTAGACACACACAAGTCTATGGGGCTGAATGGGATCTACCCAAGGGTACTGAGGGACCTGGGAGAAGACCAAGCCACTTTCCATCATCTTATAAGCAGTCTTGGCAAACTGGAGAGGTCCTAGTTGACTGGGAGTTAGCAAATGTGACACCCATCTATAAGAAGGGCCAGAAGGAGGATTCAGGGAGCTACAGGCCTGTCAGTCTTACCTCACTGCTGAGGAAGGTTATGGAGCAGATCATCTTGAGTGCCATCACACAGCACATACAGGACAACCAGGTGATTGGGCCCAGTCAGCATGGGTGTATGAAAGGCAGGTCCAGCTTGACTAACCTGATCTCCTGATTCACAAGGTAACTTGCTTAGTAGATGAGGGAAAGGCTGTGGATGTTGTTTACCTGGACTTTTGTAAAACCTTTGACACCATTTCCCACAGCATTTTCTGGCTGCTCGTGTCTTCAAAGGGTGTATACTTTGCTGGGTAAAAAACTGGCTGGATGGCTGGGCCCAAAGAGCTGTAGTGAATGGAGTTAAATCCAGTTCATGGCTTGTCCCAAGTGGTGTTCCCCAGAGCTCGATATTGGGGCCAGTTCTGTTTAATATCTTTATCAATGATCTAGACAAGGAGATTGAGTACACACTCAATAGGTTTGCAAATGACACCCCATTGAGTGGGAGTGTTGATCTGCTTGAGGGTAGGATGGCTCTACAGAGGGATCTGGACAGGCTGGATCAATGGGCTGAGGCCAGTTGTATGAGATTCAACAAGGCCAAGTGTCGGGTCCTGCACTTGGGTTAAAACAACCCCATGCAGCGCTACAGGCTTGGGGAAGAGTGGCTGAAGCTGCCTGGCAGAAAATGACCTGGGGGTGTTGGTTGACGGCTAGCTGAATATGAGCCAGCAGTGTGCCTAGGGGACCAAGAAGGCCAAGAGCATCCTGGCTTGTATCAGAAATAGTGATACAATCAGAAACAGTGATGTCAGCGGGACTAGGGAACTGATTATCCCACTGTACTTGGCACTGGTGAGGCTGTGCCTTGAATACTGTGTTCAGTTTTGGGCCCCTCACTACAAGAAAGACATTGAGATGCTGGAGTGTGTCCAAAGAAAAGCAACAATGCTGGTGAAGGGTCTAGAGCACAAGTCTTATGAGGAGTGGCTGAGGGAACTGGGATTGTTCAGCCTGGAGAAATGGAGTCTGAGGGGAGACCTTATCACTCTCTACAACTACCTGAAAGAAGGTTGTAGAGGGGTGGGCGTTGGTCTCTTCTCCTAGGTAGCAAGTGATGATGAGAAGTAATGGCCTCAAGTTACACCAGGGGAGGTTTAGACTGGGTATAAGGAAAAATGTCTTCACCAAAAGGGTTGTCAAGAATTGGGACAGGCTGCCCAGGGAAGTTGTTGAGTCACCATCCCTGGAGGTACTTATAAGATGTGTAGGTGTGGTATTTAGGGACATGGTTTAGTGGTGGACTTGGCAGTATTAGGTTAATGGCTGGATTCAATGATCTTAAGGGTCTTCTCCAACCTAAATGATTCTTTTATTTATGTTTGTAAATTCTTAAATTTAAAAGAACAGTCTTTCGTAGTTAGTGTTATTCCTCAGAATGGTTTATTATCTCACTTTTTTGTCATAACAAATGTTAGGTTCCAGTATACGTTAATGGATAGTTTCCATCATCTGCATTTCCTGCGGTTCATACATTCTGAATTAATCATAACTATGTTTTAAGTACAGATTGAGAATGTGGCTAATGGGCCCTTTTCCTCTAACTTTCAAGGGATGAAGTTGTCACACTTGATCCTTTACTGGGGTTGTCCTCTAAGGAACCAAGGCTTATGGATTAAGAAGCTATTAATTGCTTTCAAAAGGGTTGAAAAGGATACTTTATTGTGCTTAAATTGGAAGACAGCTATCTCAAAGTGCTTCACAGAATAAAAACACTAACTTTCAGATAATTCAGAAAAACTTTGCATTACGAAATTCTGATATACAAAATGATAACAAATCTGATGAAATATTTTGGGGAGTTAAGTGGATCTCATTTCATTATGTGCTATACTGGAGTGACCAGTTATGAATAGAACAGGGTGGGTTTTTTTATAAAAAGGAGAGACTTTTGAATTTGGCTGGGAAACAGAAGCCTGAGTATGATACATGCAGAACACAAAAAGGAAAAGCATGCGAATTTATGCATCCAGACCCTGAACACACATGAAGGTCATTACAAACTTCTGTCTATTGGCTTTTTTTTAAGGCAGATGAATTAAAAAAATCTGTGGAATGCGTGGTTGATTTGGGTCTGGATCTTACTACAACTAGATTTCCCACATTTATCCTTGTATATAAGAAACTTGGTTAAGCTACAGAGCTGCTTATCAAAAGGTCTGTCTATGCGGAACCAGTTCTCCCCTCACTGAGCTTCCAAGTCCCAATTAGCATCATCTCCAGAGTGGAATGCAGAGGAACAAAAGCTGATTATACGGGAGCTATGAGATGCTGTTGCAAAAAAAAACAAACAAAAAGCCCCCCAAAACCCACCATACTAGATGTAGCAAGAAGAGCACAAACTGCAAAATAAACCACATTAAAGTATTCAGCATCAACAAAGCCTCAGCTGGAGTATGGTGCCAGCACTGCGTTTGCCAGCACCGTGTTTCAGGAAATGTATGGACAGAACAGAGGCCAGGGAATGAGAATACCAGATCTAAACAATAATCTGTTAAAGACAGTGTGAAACGATGGGATTCGTTTAATCTAGAAATGAGAAGACAAGTAGAGATCTTTAAATACACAAAAGACAATTGGAAAAAAGAAAAAACACACAAAAAAAGAACGGGAAATAAACAGGCCAGCATCAGATCCTGAGGGAGGTTGTGGGGTCTCCATCCCTGAAGGTTTCTGGAAATGTGTTAGACAAGCATCAATGAAGAGTGATGTAGGGACAGCTGATCCTGTCTTGTGGCAAGCTGAAAGACAAATGCTTTCCTGAAGAGCATTCTGTCTATCCTGTTTTTAGTGATTCTAGCACATTCTACACTCCATAATTGCTGAGATGGGTGTATTGCCATGAAATGCCAGGATAGTCTTTGCAAGCTCTGTTTATCTCCTAACTTTGTTCCTGTGTGCTTCTTGTTGCCATACAGACTACAGAAATGGAATAGTTAAGCCTATCCCTTGGCTATAGCAGCACTGAGTGTCTCCTGACCTGTCTCAATGAACATACCTAGCTATGGATCCATTTATTGTCTTCTAGGCATTTAGACATTTCTAAAACAGCTGGGGTCCAGAACCGGGAATCAATGCAGATAGAGCTGGGGTGACTAAGCATTTATTAGAGGAAAAGGTTTTCATGGCTATTAACTTTGTTATGTTGCCATATATGCGAATGATAGCTTTTCTGAGTCATTAGGACAACTACTGTTACACAATAGTCTGAGTAAGCCACTTATTTTGTAAATCTTCTGAGTAACAGCACTATTAGAACTGATGACTTCATCGATATTTGGCAAGGTGATAAAGTAAGGACAGAATCGTGAATCTGGGCTTGTTCCTACAGCATTTAAAGACAGGAGGGCTTCTTAAGAATTGGGCTCCTGTGTGCCTCCTGAGTGCACGGTGAAACAGAAGAGAGAGAACAGGAGTTCCCATAACCAGTGTGTGTTAATAGATGAAGAGAGGCTCCTCTTTTGGACAGGAGCCCTAAAAGCTGTCATATTCAGTTTAGGCATCTTCCAGAAACTCTAGTGGGAATAGGCTAAATAATTAAACCTCTCCCACCAGCAGAGTCACCGTTGCTTTTTTACCCTTCACCCTGACTGTGGGGGTACTTTGAGACGTGTGCAGAGCACTAAGGTGGGCTTCAACCTGGGGAGAGGCCTCCCAGGGCCTGTGCATTGAAGTAGGAGGACAGTCTATTTGTGGTACCGAGAAACCTGCAAGAGCTGTCCTTTAAACACGGTTAAACGCAGAGCAGATCTTTAGCAGGTAAGATGCTCTGCAGTCCTGCCCAAGACTGGGGAAAAGAAGGGACAGTCCCTCGAATGCAGTAGTGAAAGGGTGGCAATCTCATGGTTATCAATGATTACCATATCCTCTATTTAGCTCAAAAGATAAATTTATTTTATGAACTGGTAGACATTTTCTCTACTGTCAGCTTTTCCCAGGCCTGCTTATTTGTGGAGTCACAATACAGTGACAAGAAGTACAGCAAGAATAACATGCTGAAGGAAGTAATCTGCAAAACAGCTTAGCGTTTAGAAAGTTATGAAGTCATGCTTTCCACCTGGCAGTGAATTTTACAGTAGCTATTACAGAGTGAGCATTTATGACACACTTGGCAATGCTAGTCTGTGTTGTGCTAAATCTAACTAAAATTGCAGGGTGTAACAACTTGCCTTCAAATAAAGAAACAGTTATAGTTGATAGAACTGGCTGCTACACCCTATTTACAAGCCCATGATACCAAAACCAAGATATGCGCAAATGTGTTGGTGGTGACTCCGACAGAAACCTCAGCGACAAAGCCTAGAAAGCTTCTGTGGATTGAACACTGACTACACAACAACGAGAGCTGTGAGCAGAGATCAAGAACCCTGCTATTATCTTGCTAATAACTTTAATCTTTTTGCAATTAAAATTTTTAGTGTAGTGAACCAAATTGCCACAGAAACATCCAGCTTCATCGCTTGTACCTTTCCAGATGAACTGCTCACAACACTCAGGAGGGTCTTAGAATAAACAGCAAATGTGCTATATGCTGAAAGTTGGTTATAAAACCAGGGTTGTGGTAACAAGCTGCCCCGGTCATAGCACAAACCAATTAGTATGCTCCAGTTAAAACATGTTACAATTATAGTAAGTTCTTGTCCAATACAACAAGCAAGACTAAAAAAGCTCTCTAAGCAAACTCTTACGCAAAGGACAGCAATGCTGTTTGTCCCTGTTTTTGTCCTAAAGCATTTTTTTGATGGGTTTAAGGAGCATGTCCACCTGCAAGGACCTTCACACATGATATTTCAACTTTGCTTATAAAAGTGAGCTCCAGATGTTTTTCAATTTGGTATTTGTTCCCAGTGAACTATATTGGAAGGCCATCCTTAAAAACGTCTCCCTTTTGTTGCGTGCAGTCTCATTGCTGCAGAATATAACTCATGATTCACTAGAGAAGCCCCTTTTTAGTCTGTGGGGCTGGATATCTTTATTAGTATCCTTATTAAAAGTGATCACATCTGGTTATGGCTCATAAAACATCTGGTTTCTGTATTTGAGAAAGGAATACAGGAAATGTCTGCTTGATAGTGTTGCTATCACAGTTACAGCAATAGATTAAAATAAAACTCTGGTAAGTGACTAATACACAGATAAGCACATATGTATACACATGTACATGTGGGGCACGGAGCTATCAGGACGGGTTCCCATCTTGCATATGCTCCGAAGTGGCTGCACTTTGCACATCAGCAGAATTTGGTAAGATTGCTCTAGTTCCAGGCCAGCAGAGAGGCTGTTCCAGTTCACTAACCCAAGGGTGATGCCACCTATAGCTCCATGGTTCCACCCTCCTCATGTAGTTCCTTCCTCCTCCTCCCCCATTGTAAGGTCTGATGCCGGTTATTCCTGTTAAGAGAGGAGTAAACCTGACTGTTTGTATGTTGCTCATGCAGGAAGGTGAGATGCTGAAGGAAAGCTGGAGGCAGCTAGGATGTTTTCTTTGCCATTCTGAGCCAGAGAGGTTATTCCTCAGTCAAAGGAAAGTCCTGAATTAACATATACAAGGTCACTCACATGGGCAAACCCACATGATTTTAGGCACGAGAAGCTCATTTGCTGTCTCATGAAGTCAAGTCCTGTTTCCTCTCACCAGAGGTGGCTAAATCTTAATGAAGCCTTGTAAAACTCAAGAGCTATTTCTGGTTTATGGCACAAGCAATGGCTGGCACCTTCCTATTAATGGAGGCAGAAAAAATAATTTCCCTGCATATGCTAGAGGAAGCCCAGGCTCTGCCTGGCCCAAGCCACCTCAGTCATGGCTGTCCCTGTGCTTGGGGGCAGAGGCTGGGCAAGCTCCTGAGCCCCAGAAAAATGTGAGGCGCAGGCTTGCTTGCTGTGTACCCAAGAGCTTGTACGCTGCCGCATGCAAGAGTTCAGGCTGCAGCAGAGACCTTCAGCCATGGGGATGGAGGGAGGTGGAGGCTGCCTTCATCCTGCCTGCCCTTCCTCAGTTGAGATGTGTGACTGTGCTAATAAGAGTTGGGCAGTTGGGCAACTGAAGGGCTGGTACAGCTGAACCACAGCTGCAGAGGCACCTGCTGTCACCCCAGCTGTCCCCAGGGACCTGGGGGTTGCTTGTCTAGCCTGAGCTTGGGGAGGTAGTGCTGGGCTGGGTGTATGAAGTTCTCAATGTAGCTACAAATTGCCTGCTCTGCTGAGAAGTATCTCACTAGTTTTGTAAGAAAAGACTGGCCTTTCTTTAATTGTTTTGAAAATCATGACAGTTGAAGAAAATTTAAAATCCTGTTTAGATTCCAGTATCACTACCCAGCCACTACAGATACCTTTCTCCCTCAAACACCTCAATAGCACAGAAAAGTTTAAAAGAAGGCACTGTTAATATCTTTGTAGAGTTTCCCATATATTCATAAGAGAACTGTAACCCACACCTCTGGGCAATGCTTCTACAAACCTCAGTTTACCTACAGTGTCAAAAAATAGCACTGAATGGAGAAGTGGCTTCTCCTTGATGCTGCTCTTTGCTCAGTTTGTTTTTTGTGTGCTAGTCCGGAAGGAGGGGGTGAGGAAAGAAAAACAGCCCTGTCTTGTTTCATGAGAGTACGAACAGGAGATAGTATGATCAAGCAAAGATAAAATATTTTGCTCAAAATAGCAATAGCTCTTGATGACTGATTTTCAAGTTAGGAAATATTTTCACTGCTTTAACAGAACATGTCGGGACTTGTACAGTCTGTTTCACTACTGATCTTAGTTTAGAAACTAAGATAAGAAAATAAAATCCTGGAAAACTACCCGGAATGTTTTCAAGTACCCAAAACACTGTCTTTTTTTTTTTTTTTCCACACCACTATGTATCAGTTGGACTAACAGAAAATAATATACCTTTAGACAAGCCTGTCCATACA
>JAOXNO010000020.1:28203321-28233799 GCA_028565335.1 Limnodromus scolopaceus
GGCTGGATGGCTCTTTGAGCAACCTGCTCTAGTGGGAGGTGTCCCTGCCCATGGCAGGGGGGTTGGAACTAGATGATTTTTAAGGTCGCTTCCAACACAAACCATTCTGTGATTCTATGATTCTTGCTATAACACTTTCTACCCTGTTGTTTCTTCATGCTAATGTCATGCCCTTAAATACTTCAATAGACAGAATGGCTAATTTTAAGTATCTTTGTGTTCGTGGCTCATCTCTCATTATATGAGCAGTGCATTTACTTTCATGGAGGGCAGACACTAAAGATAGAAGTTCTGAAAGTGAGTTTGTCACAAGACTCAACAATACTTCAAGATAATAACAGCAATCACCCAAAAAAATGGGCAATAATCCCAAAGAACTAGTGTCCTGGAGTGTAGGAAAACATACAATTTCCTATGACTGTGCAAGATGAAAGAATAAAATCTGGGTGGAATCTCTTGGCAAAGATGAAAGAATAAAAATGAAAAACACAACTTTTCCCTGACCAATAAGTTTTTCCTCAGACTAAACATTCAGCTGCCCTCCTGACCCAAAGAACATTATTGTTTCTGCTGGATAATGGATTTCCCAACACTGTTCTCACAATCTATGACTGCAGTAAAGAAGTCTTACTGCAACCAAGCCATCAGAGATGATCAGTTTTCAAAGTAGTGTTCAAGCAGAAATGCAACCCGTTACTGCTGCTTCAGCTTCCTCGGCAGTGAGAATTTCTCAACATTTTTGACTCTGAGCAGGTAATTCCTATACATGAGGAGTCCACCTGCCTTACTCATCCTAGAGAAGAGCTCTTACTGTGTAAGTATTTGTGAGGGCTTTACATACCTGAACTTCTGGTATGTCTGCGAGAGGTAAGTGTTCATAGATGACAGATGTTCACTCTCTCCTTCGAAGAGTTTGTTAGAAGCAGCATGCTGAAGGACTTTTGCCACACAACCTAGGTTCCTCCTCTGGTCAGGGTGTATCTGGCCACCGGCTGTCATATCAATTATATCAAAACCATCAGGAGCAACAATGGCAGGGTTCATGTAACGATAGTACAGGAGGTTCCCGACAATCTAAGAGAAAAAATTAAGAGATCTTCCTTTTGCATACAGTAATTACATTTTACAAAATATGAACAATCATTTTTACTTCTGAATTAGACCACAGGAACCAGTGCTAGAAGCACCCTTAAGATATACATGTTAATTATGTGGATACTTAAGGAGCCTGTGGTCTTTTTTAAGGTGTTCCTCTTACAACACCTTTGTGAACACTAGTTATGGACTTTTACAACCACATTTCAATTGGGGACTGGCTTTAAGTCAGCTAATGCAAGGCATTGAGTTGAACGCAAAGACAAATACGACTCTTCTTTCTTCTAGATTTTGCAAGATTCAGCTCTAGAGGCTCATTTTCTGAAGTGCTACAGATACCTGCCAGCATGTAACCAGGGACCACTGTTTCTCATGGGGGCCCCATGCAGCCCTAAAAGACTAGAGAGCAGCATTTCCAAACTGCATTTTTTATAATGACATTCTAGTAACTTGTATTGTGCAGATAGTGGCATCAAAAAACAACCACAGGGTTGTCTGTGAAAGGATTGCTGGTGCTAAGGACCATGGTACAAAACCAAAACCCAGGATGATTCAGATAAACTCCAATCCTCTAACATTTGTTAGCCAAAGCAGGTTGATCACTGTTTTCCATAGGAGTTGCTGAGCACCCAGATCAAGATAGCTAGGTTGTGGCAACAGAGTTCCCTCCTCCTCCCTTTCCACCACCCCTTTGCAACCCAGTAAGTGCCAAATTCTTTCAGTAAATGGTGGTGTTCTCAGTTCCTTAGAATGCTTAGCGTCAATAAAAATCCCCTTTGGCATTACAAGAACAAGCTACTGGAAGTTTGCCCTCAGAAGTCTACCTTTAACAGCTCATCTTCTGTTGCATCTGGGAATTTCTCATGGAGTGAGCTCTTCAGAACTTTGGCTATATATCTCATTCCGTAACTACATGTAGAACAAATGAAAAGGAAAAATATTGGAAAAACTTAGATGAAACACAAAACAATCATTCTAGTCAGCCACGTTATTGGCTTTTCCCTCAGCCACTTAAAAAAGAAAATTACATGATAATGGAAAATACAAAAAGTGTCAAGTACAGGAGTGTCAAGTACAGAAGTTTCAAGTACAGGGGGATATTTGTGAGGCTGCTAACGCAGAGTAGGACAAGTGGAGAAACTACTCCCTCTACTGGGGATTCGAGTATGATCCGAGTGATTCGAGAGGCACGTATCACAAGCCGTGTAATTTGAAAGCATCTCCACCGCTGAGTTTTAAGTGAAGTTTCACTGTACACAAGAACTGCAGCTTGGAGAGTCCAAACTCAGCACTTACGGCATCATATTGAGAGAAGAGAATATGGTCGTGAGAACTTTGTCAGTTACTGCTCGCAAACTCTGAATCGATGATTCCAGTTTATTGACCACTTCTGTGTGTGTTAATGCTTGTTCTGTGGTTACATCATATGGCAATTTGCTGCAAAGCAAACAAATATTAAACCAGGCTAAAAATACTGGAGAATAAAATACAATTACTCTTTTTTTTTTTGCTTCATAAGGGCCATCAGTGAACAGAAAAAAAAACCCCTTAGACAAATACAGCTGAAGTTGGCTAAGTAACAGAAGTCTCAGATGCACTAGATTCCCCTTTTTTTTTGAGGGGAGCAGTTTGTTTGGGTAGGGGTGCACATGCCATCATATGCCTTCCTTTAATTACAAACGGGAAATCCTAATTTAAAGCATGCAGCCCCACATCCCAAGCCCAACATAGCTTCTCAAAAGCATGGTACACTACTAACTTGCTGTTATAAAACCTGGGGAAAAGGCTATGAGTTCTTCCAGTCTACTACACTTGTAAAAGATTAAGTAATTGACTTTTGAAGTTTATTGCCAGAAAAGTGATCACTTTGGTGTTCAGAACAGGTTAAAGTACCTGTTTTTCAAGCATCTCTCCCCCAAAAGTCTCATTGTGCTGTGGGAAGATGCAGAAGGGATGCAAGCGCACAAGTACAATTTGTCAGAGAAGGACAGGGAGAGCAGAACTGAGCGATCCCTCAAGTATTTAAATGCTACAGTATGTCCAACTTCCTCACTCACCTGGCCTCACCAGTCTGCATCTCTAGCTGGTTTACCCATGACTTGTACACATCCACAGGACTAGTGTTGATTATGAGGGATTTGTCCTCCATGATCTCCTTCACCACTGGGGCCAAGAGCTGGCGCAGAGTGTTCTGTCCACGAGCACCTCGATTGAAGCTGACGACCATCTTAATGACAGTAGGGTTTCCAGTAACAATATCCTGTATCTGGTCTACTTTAGAGCTGTATCAAGAAGAGAAGTGTTCTCAGATCTGACTTATATATGCAGTTATCCATGCTGTCAAAACACACACTTTTAAAATTACCCTATTTCTATGTTAAAACATGTTTATAAAGTCCATTTCTTAGGCTTTAGTATAAAAAAAGATTCTAGAAACTACTACCTGAATTTTATATGTGTTATAATAACGCCCCTAGAACATAGCATAGTTGGTTGCAGCGAGTATACACCTGGTTCAGACCCAAATACTTCTTCAACAAATATCTGCTAAAGGCATAAAATAAGATTTTATTGTTTCAGGATAAGCCACTATTCTGCACTTACAGAACAGATATTTATGTAGAGAAAGAAAAGACTTTCTCCACCCTTAAACACTCAAGCACAAAAGCAAGAAACCCTAGTATCTCTTTTTTTGCAACCAATTTTTTCATACAAAAATATTTTGTACCATAGAAAGATTTTTTGTTCTGAAATGGAAGTAGCTTGAGTTAACTAACAAGTTGCCCTGAAAACTAATTTCTCTAGTAATAAAAAAAATACATCCAATTTTACAGCAGTTTAAAGATTAACCATCAAATTCTTTTAGGTATGAAGTATTCATTTAACTATCTGCAACACAAATTAACTAAAGTTTTCTTGTGAGTGCACATACTTTATCTCCTCTTCTAGGGCAGTTTTGAAGAGTTTGAGAAGCAGATACTCTTCTCGTTGATTGGAGGCATAGTTGTATAGAGTGAAGATGACTGTATCCATAAACTTGGTTGATTTGTTTTGTGGCATCTGGAAAATCAGCTTTGCCAGATACGTGGGATTAGTCTACAAAACAAACAAATGACTTAAATTCTGTTGTCCAGGACAGACTACCCTGACTACCCAGACTACCCTGGGGGGTAGCTCTCTCTACATTAATACCAGAAGCATTTATATTGATTTCCATATATGTCACTTTCCACATTGGCTTTGCTTTTTTCCAAATCCTAAAGTATAAGAAACTGCACAATTAGGTATCTTTGAGTAGCACCAGTAAGGATTTTATTTAGAGTATCAAAACAGTATCTCTGTGCATCAGATCTACGTATCTGATGACAATAACAATTTACCAAATGACAATGGCTATCCAGCAACAAGATGTTGCATACTACACATCCACTTAAACTTCAGTGAGATGAGATAAAAAGGGAACAGAACAGATCCAATGTATGCTGTCAGCTGCAAAATAGACATCTTCCTTTCCACCATATACAATGCACAGTAACAGTCACAGTAATTTATATGGGCCAAAAGATATATGGAGGAAAACATTTATCTTTGGCTTCAGTACAGACTGAAGTTATTATCAAGAAAAACACAGCTATTTTTCTTGCACAGTTTGAAGACAGTAAGGATTTTCTCAATGACAGGAAATATTAAAAGTTGATCATAGTATTGCAGTCTGGATGTGACTTCAAAAATCTTTTCATAATCACTACTACGATCACTGAAACAAAGCAATATATTTCTAGTTCCTGTAACAATTTGCTGCCATGATAATTTTTACATTAAGATTTACCTGTAAAAGGTAGAATAAATGTTGATAAGCCTCCAGTTTCTTTCTTCTCTCTTTACTCAAACCTTTTATACCTTGTTTGTCAACCATAACCATCTCTTCCAGTTGAGTTTTACTCTTTTTGTTAAGTTTCTTACTGTGCAGTACCACATCCTGCAGACAGATGACCAAAAGTCTAGATTACATACTTACAAAAAGGTAAATTGGAAAAATTAACATTTTCCCAATCATCTTAAATGCAGTGTTCCTCCAATAACCTCTATTAACAACTTTGTATATTCTGCTGCTCTATTGACTAACCAGTTTTTTAAACCTCTTTATCTTGTCACCAGTATAGCTTGCCAACAGTGACCATCAGGGAAACCTGATGTCATGTACAGACTTATTCATCATTTAGTTAACAGTGAACAAGGTTTTAAGTACGATGAGAAGCCTACTACCTTCTACCACAGAAAAGATTCTTAAAATCTGCCAAGCAATTACTATCGTCTACAAGTAGCAAAATACAGTGTGGTGTTCAGCAGCAAACTAACATACCACTCAGGACAACAGAACAACCTCTACCACAAGGTATTTTGACAAGATTACTTAACACATACAAAGCAAGCTCTTAATTTAGCAGGAGTGTTTTAACTACTTGAGGGTGACGAAGTGGCACAGGTTGCTCAGGGACGTTGTGGAATCCACCCTCAGAGATATTCAAAAGCCACCTGGACATGGTCCTGGACAACTTGTTCTAAGGGGCACTGCTTGAGCAGGGGGTTTGGACCTGATGACCTCCAGAGGTCCATTCAGCCTCAACTGTGCTGTTATTGTATAATCCTGAGCTACTTCAACACACAGAACTGATGAACACATTCTACCAAGGAAGCCTGAACAAACACTGCTGACCTGAAGAGTGATTCTGTTTTTCACCAGCAGTCCAATCTTTATATCCATTAAGTTCAAGTCCTTCTCCAGCTGTTGATTGGATCGAATTTTTGTAACCACTTCTTCCCTTAACCTTGTAACTTCTAGTTCTTCTTGAAAATCTAAGTCACTTTGGTCCAAGAGGTAGGCAAATTTGCGCAGGACAGTCAAGGGTGGATTTTCAGCACCAACTACAGTTGAAGTAAACAGGCTTGTTAGTTGATATAATACTAAAACCCTCAGGAAACTAATCATTGTGCAGACAATTTTGGAACTGCAGGGAGAAGTTTATGCCAGCTAGAGCAATATTTGTGTCATACTGTGTAAGTACAGCTATCCAAAATAGTTTCAGCTGTAAAACAGTTGGTTTACAAACACTTGAACCTGCTATTGAAGGGCAACAAGAGGCTAAGAAATCCCAAATGAAAGTTTAAAAGAAATGTATGACTGAACACAGTAACATACTTCTCCCCAGATATACGGCATTCAAATTTTACCACTTACTTAGTGTTCTGTAGTCCTCCCTGGCTTTGTTTGCTCTGAGAAATGCTTGTATCTTCACAATTTCATCATTCTGGAAGGAACCAAGATTAGGCAAAATAAACTATTTATGACACATTTCTGCTCAGAAACATACTGCAGAACCTGCACCCTCTTTCCTGAGATTCCCAAAACTGCCCATGAAGTCATAGTGCCCTATTTTAATGCTTCATGTTCAAAATAGAGAAAAAAGACTTACATGATCCTTGAAGTATTGTAGCCGTTTCCTGTAAGCTCTCTTTGCTAGCCACATTTTGACCCATGACTGAATCTGAAAATTAGATAAAATTAAATAAAAACTTAACAGACACTGCACAAACCAGTACGTGTATGTTTTAAACTCCCTTCTGACAGTCCTCTTGATGCAGACATGCTGTTCTCACATACTCAGTGCCATAGATGACTGTGCCACTGGGCTTCTACAGTCCAGTGACCAGATTAATGGGCTTTGAGTGAAATAGCATGATAAATTCAAGGCTCTACCACCTGAAGTCTTTTCTACCTTCAGGTCTCAGCTATCAGTTGTAAACCAGTATCCTTCAGAGACAGGAGATCAATATCCCATCTGTGACCCACTCATGACATAGTATCCCATTAGCATCTCAGAAAAGTGAACAATATTCAGACAAGATAGACTTGACATCTTTTAATGAAATGATAACACACTGTCATCTCAAATTTTTTCAAATTCCTTTCCACAAAGGGAAGCATAAGGAACTCTCCATTATGAGCCACTCAAGTTCAGCAAAGCCTGAAAAAGTCAAAATCAGAGCTTTCAAGAAGCAATTCACTTAAACTGGCAACAAAACAACTCTCAACAACATGCACATTTCTGGAGCACAAGTCACTCTAGTTTGTGTTCCTAGTTTCTGATCCCAGGTGGTGGAGGACCAAGCTAAGGGATAAAGGATACTCAGGCCCCATAACACAATGTGATCTTACCTTAATAATAGCAGCAACATTGCCTTGAAGCACCTTTAACCTGTCAACATAGCTTTTCCTTTGTTTGAATCCTTTCCAGAAAGCCTATTTTATGAAAAGCAGGAGACCATAATTACTAATAAGAAACTAGTATTTATTAAAATCTATATATATACACTAAAATAAATTACAGTGTTTATTTTGTAGAGGAAAAACTGTCATTGCAATAAAGAGATAATTAAGGTGTAAGTAAGCTTTCCTCTATATTTGTAAGGTGCCCTGATACATTTCGTGTTAATTTTGGCCTCAGCCAATTAATTTTAATCTCAGCACAAACACTTTGTTGCCCAGTACCATTTCCTTCCTTCCCCTGAAGCCATCCTTACTGTTATTGCCAGTATACCCACATCCTTTAACATTCCAGTCACTGACTTCTTCCCACACAAGGAACAGTCAGCCACATCTTGCCCATTACATCCAAAAGCTGTACCCTGTCTAGCTGGACTCACATTGTTCTTGGCCAGGCCTCCTTCTCAAGTCTCTGGTCTTCCAGAGTCACTCAGATCATCTACCACAGATAACAGCCTCCCAATTCCCTCACTTGCCTGTCTCTTTGCTAGCTCAGAAGCAAACTCTTGGCAAGGAACCCAATGACAGGGACAACACAGGTACTCTCACCACCTTTGCCATATTTTGCCTTTCATCTCTATCAAGCTAGTGACACCAGCCTTGTCCCTACTTGTCTTTTTACAAGTCATTTCTATTTTGATGCCCATAGAAAACAATCAGAGAAAAAAATTTATTTGCTACATTTCTCCCTGTTTTTGAACCTGTTCATAGATCCTGAATTCCTCAAAGAAAAGTACAGTCCTTTACTGGGCTCAGACACCATGCCAGGAACTGAAAAACCAATTCCAACGTCAGCTGCTAGTGGTAAAGGTATTTATCATCATGAATTTTTAAATTAAGTTACCATAGATTAAACAAATCAGTTGTACATTTTTTCTATATTTTCGGTGTGTGTGTGTGCGTGTGTGTGTGTGTTTGATTGATTATTTTTCAAGACTGGAGTAAATTGCTAACAGGACGTGGCTATTTCACCATTTAAAACCAGTGTACATGCATTTGTCAGCGTTCACACTCTCAGCAGAAAGTTCCTTTTATACTCCTTTTGGAGTTCAGCAAACAGAAGACATCCAAGAAATACTGCCAGAGCCTCAGAACACCAAGGCAGCTGCCACTCCCTACCCAGCTATGACTTCGTGGAGCAGAAGTAAACCACTTCCAAGTGGGGATAGACTAGAAAGGAATGTATTTCTCAAGTTATGCTTTGCCAAGGAATTTTTGCTTCAATATTCAACAAATATCTTCTGATCTTGTGTTGTGCATAGCTAGATGCACCATGCAAAGCCTAAGCACCTCAGAATAAAGCCAGGGCTATGCATTTCTGAGCTTCCCCTGCTAAAGTAACTTAGACTGCAGTTGGATATGAACTATTCATTTAAAACTGGATATTAGCTATTTAAAAGCACAATTACTCTAAATAGGACAAGAACATATTTGCAGATGTAAAAGTTGGAAATGCTGCTAATGAAAACAGTGAGACAGACCTATTTGAGAATTTTATTAGTGGTAGTAATCAGTCACATTGCCTGTCACATGCAGAAAGTTGCCCGAACCACGTTACCTACTTGTTCTAGAACAATACCTGTATTTTGATGGCAGATGGTTCCTGGTTTTGAAGGTATGCTTTTCTCTCCCGATAATTTTTTCTGACTAAGAATCCCCTTGCTCGGGCTTGCAGTTGAACAATCAGATTTTCATTAGCAAGCCACAGCTGCTCTCGATTGTAATCTGCTGTAACTTGCCCAACAATGTTCTGTTAAAAGATCATGGAAAAAAGGTCATTTAAAAGCAAAAAAACCTCAAACCAAAACCATCCTGGAATTTGGTCTATTGCTGCATCATCTGCACAGTTTATGTTCATCCTATCCAGGCCTCTCTGGTTTACCCCCAGATTTTAATCAGTGTGAAGGAAGAGCTACTTTGTTACGACTGAATGTTGTATGAATGTTGTATGTATCCTTCAAGCCTCAGTTGTTCAGTTGGATACACTATTTTGAAAGAGTTTTATGCTTTAGGAGAGTTCTGCTTTCCTAATACTTGCAAGTTTTTTGTAAAAGTCAAACATATTGAAATACTAACTGAACCAGGGAGTTCTCTACAGAGAAGCAAACTTAACTATTGCTGCAGTCAGAATTTCAGAGGGGCCTACACTGTGAGTTGAGCTGTTTGTGCAGGAGAGTAAACCTGTAACTTAGATAGGCTGCATCAGAATTAAAAAAAAAAAACAAAAACAAAAACCAAAAAATTGTACATTAGCTTGTGTAATCTAATTTGTTCTAAGTTATAATTTATGCTAATGCAAAACCTCTCGATTAAGGGAGTTTAAGTATCACACTCATCCTATTGAATTTGGAGACATAAGAATGCTGTCAGATGGTTAGATTTAAACATAGAACAGCGCTTCCACCTGCCCCCAAATACGTCATGAAATTCTTTGTGAAAGGCCAATGAGAAGTCAAAAAAATATAAAAGGATATGAAAGCAATCAAACTTTCCTCCTCTGGTATCTGCTGATGGCCATTAAAAGGAATGCCGTAACTTCCATTTAGGAAGTCACTGAATCTTTGTCAGACATCAGATCGGAGGCCATGCTATCACTGTCTGATTAGACTTAGGTTGCTGTCATCGTCAGAAGCAGATATTGAGCTAAAGTGGTATTCAGTCTAACCAAGCAGAGCCTCTTCCCTTGATATTGCCATATCTTGCTAACTCTTTCTCTAAAATGTTTATGCTACATTCGCAATAAGGGCAAATGTTTCAGCCACCTACCTGGATTTCTTCACCAGTTAACCATGAACTTTTTGGTACAACTCCTTCAGGGGCAACACAGGTGCCTTTCTCGGTGTCCACATTGTAATAGTAATCATACATGTTTTTCATTACAAGTTTAATCCATGGACTTTCATTAGAATCTAAAAGCAACACATGCCATTACTACACATTTGTGCCTTTTTACACTGGTAAATTGCAGCTCGCTCTACCCATTTCCCATCTCCACATTTTCTACAAAGCTATTTTACATGCAAAGTCCCTATATATGTTGGGCCAGTTGGTAGTAAGGATCTTTTAAAAATATCCTGTTAGATGGATCAGGACCATTGTTCTAGAATGAAAGAGATATGGGGTTGGCACAGATCCACTGGCAGCGTCTCCAAACCCCAATGTGCCAAGTTAGTGCTTACTCCTGAAGCAGTGTGTGCTATGTCTTCTATCATCACCCACATAAGTGGAACTGAGACTGTGTTTGTAAAAAAAATGTTGTTCTTGTCTTCTGGCCAAATGTTGGCCTTATTGACACTTAGCTCACACGGGACATTTCCTACACCCACTTCATTGTCTTGTTTAGTGCTTTGGTAAACAATGCTGTATCCGGACAGGCAGGAAAAGCCTCATTTCCTCATGGACAAAAGGCCCCAAGGTAAAGCTGATAAGGTCAGTTGTGCAAAATGCCCTCTCGAAACTCCTGTTGCAGGATGAAACATGGCCATCTACTGTAAGAGAATGTACTACATTGATGGTAACTTTTTTTTGTATAATTGTTAGCTAATCTTGGCTGCATTAGCTATGATCAGCTTGCAGCTCTAACATCACAAAACATCCCATCCTTTTGCTCTGGGCAGATTCTAGCCCCAGCTTTTCCCGATACCTGCTGTTCTGGCAACACACAAGGACCTTAAATAGGCCATGGACACTCTGGCAGAGCCTGGCTTGATCTTTGACAGTGACCCATAAGGCTGAAGTGCAACCTAACCCTTCTCTGCGTCTGCTAACAGGAAAAAAAAAGTATAAATCACAGTAATATGTTTTCTGAGAGGATGTACTAGTCTACTGACTGTCACAGAGAAGCTGCCCTAAATTCACTCAGAGGCTAGTTTGAGACTCTAGAAAGACGTAGCCAGACTGGAAATAGCTAGACTCATTTCTCAGCAGGCACTATGGTCTGGATGATCTGTGCAATAGTTCAGCGTCATGTAAAAAAGCACTTGGCCAAGCATAACATTTCTTGAAAGACTTTAAACCAGCAGCTGTCTTCCGCAGTTTACAGTAATTTTAGGTAAGCTTTCTGTATTAATTTTCTAGTTGCCTCGGTGATACACACACATGGAACTGTCCTATGCAGGAAGTTTTTTACCTTCTCTAGTTTTCAGGTTCTTGGCTTCAGAGAGGTTCCTGAAGTAGGTTTCAGCACACTCAGGAGTGACTCGTAATCCAAACTTGGACTGCAATATCATGAGGATTGGCTGTGAATCACCCTTCTCCAAGCTCTTGTTAATCATTGATGTTCCAACAGCCACTAGGGTAAAATAACGACATAGAAAATTAAGTGGTTTATACTCTGTGTACCCACAACTCTGGCCTCCAGCAACTTTGATAATGGACTTCTAAGGCTGGCACACACAGACAGCATGACATACACAGCAATTCAGTGCTTCACCCATTTGCAGCCTCCTTCATGCTTGTAAGAACAAGTATTTCAGAGAACAGCAAGCTTGTTAGATAGAAAGAGTGTGCTCCTCCCAGGCTGGGATGCAGCCACAGCACAACCCAGAGCGGTCTGAGGGCATAACTGCTCCTCAATAGAAGTGACACACCAGATGACGCCAGGGCAGAGGCTGAGGATAGCATGTACCACCCCCACACAGCCTGCCCTAAAAAATGGGCAATCACCTGCTTATCATGTGGGAGCCTTCTAGAGATGCATGAAGTCGTTAGGGTACAAGCTGTAAACCTTAACATTCACTTTTCCTGTTCAAAATAGAAATAAAAGCTGGTTGCCTTGAGCAAGATCTTGTAACACTAACAGCATTCTAGTTTGGATCCCGAAGCCACCCTTTCTTGTCCTCACCCATTGGGAGCTTACTTAAAGCTGATGCAGCAAATTCATGCTCTTGAATTTGCCAGAGATGAAACTTTTGCTTCCAGGGCACGTAAAAGTGCCCTGAGAGGTGACGCTATGAAACATGTTCAAACTTTGAGGTTATACACCATTGTCCATACTCTGATTCAGGACTTCTTAAGGGTCTTTTGCTTTGTGCAGGTCCCACCATCACTGAAGAAGCTGATACCACCACACCAGACAGTATGTAGCAGCACACACCGCTTCAGAGTGCCTTACACACTAGAGGTATAATGCTGCTTTAGGGACTGTTTCTCTGGACTTTAATAGTGTTCCTTCACATCTAAATTCAAAATCCATGCACAGAGGAACAAGTGACTAGACATATGGCTGGAACATATACCTTACATACTGGCCTAAGTCAGCCTGGGTACCTTTGCATCTCACAGCTGCTCTTCACACTGCAACACCAAACACTTTTCCTTATCTTGTGTATATCTAGATCAATACAAAAAATGTCCCTCCTCGCACTCAGTGCTCTGCCTACACAAAGCTGGCCCAAAAGTTGCTCAGTATTAGGAGCCTATATACAGAAGACACTGCATGATTCTGAGCTAGCGAGAGAAACAGGTTTTCTTTGTCGTTAGTCTGACCAAGAGGGAATGGGTAGCTTTGCCTAGACAGCAACAGATCAATCTCCAAATACATTGGTGGCTAGCTGAGAAACAAAGTGAAAACACACCACCACCGTCTGGATTTCTACCAGATAGCATCCTGCTGTTTTCCTCTGCTTTGAAAGAGATCCCTGCCAAGCACGCACATGCTTCCCACGAAACTGGAGATGACTTTGTATCACAGCTGTGGTGCCACGATGCCCAGGCATCCAGCCTCAGCATGGAGGAAGCAGGAAGGACTGGGAAGGCACAAATTACCAACTTGCTGCTGCAGGCTCAAGTGGCTCTGGGGGCTCAGCCCTGCTCATACACAGACCCATGTGCCTCCAACTCCAGTCACCAGTATTTGAATGCTTTTCTTCCTCCTTGTCATCCTGTGGTTATGACTGCTGGAAGCTATTGTTATAAAGACAAAAGAGCACACAACCTAGGTAAAAGACATTTCTGTGGGTCCCCTGCTACCTGGCGTTTTCTCATCTTTTAATTAATTATCAATTTTCTTTTGAAGCAAAGTGTAAGAAAAATGTTTAGTAGGAAAAAAAAACCAATTCAGCAGAAATTCTGTCTTTCCTTTGAAGCACTAGCAATTACTACTGAGGCTGTTGGTTTAAAGAAGCCCCATGTGAACCCTATAAAATGATAAGCTAAACAGAACTTAGTCATCTCCAGCTGTAGGAGAACTGTTGGGATGCCAGTACCAGCTCAAGACTGTGAAGGGCTCTTTTCCACACCAATCGTCCCTTCAAACAGTTATACACAAAGATGCAGCTGTCTGGTGTGATAAGCCTGAACTCTCAACGGGGCCAAAGGCCAACTTTTTCCTATAACATGGACTCTGTCACAACAAATGCAGCTCTGACAGACGGACTCTTCTTGTGCACGACTAAGGTTGGTATTAATGTCTATTCCTGAAAGCTGTACAGCTGATATTTGGCCAATTTCATTCTGTCCTCCACACAGATAAGGAGTACAATGGTTGAACTGATTCAAGAAGTGAAGCAAGGTGATGCAAACTACACAACAAACACCACAGAGAATTAGGAAGCTCACCAGCTTTAACTGAACAGTTCTTCCTAAATGAAGATATAAGACACAGAGTCCTTTACTGACAGGGAAACTGTGTGTAGAAGTCTTTTAAAATTTTAATACTGTAGTATTTAACACGTATATAAGGCATAAAAATTATAGTTTAGAAGGAATCAAGACTTTTTCAGTACAGCTGTCAGTACTTTCTCTTATTTTACTATTTATTTTATTGCCATCACTGCAGCAATCTCAAAAATACACTTTGTTCTTACTGAAAAAGAAAGCTTTGACTGCCCTACAAAAGTTTTGGAGTGGGATGTTCAGATTTGTTTGCCTTTCAAAAATAGTGTCTCTGAGATAGATCAAAATGAAAGTTCATTTCCAAGTTATGATCAGGCTGAACTTTAAGTTTAGACTACGTGAAAACAACATACTAACTTCCTGAGACAGGATATGTTTGCTATAGAAAATATCAGGTTCTGTGCTGTGGGGAAATTTTAGATTTCAGTTTTTAGCTACAAAACCTTAGAGCTCTTCAGAAGAATGTGCTGTGCTGACACTGCTTCCTTTCAACCCAGAGGGCAGAGTACAGGAGATTAGTAGTTATTTCCAAAGGTGACTTGTTCAAACAATTCTACTGATCATACTTGATAGTGAAAAGCTGTGCATCTACTACAAACACAGTTTCTATGAAAAGATTTTACTACAACAACTAGCTAGTGTATGGAGCAGTGGCCTATCGTTAGCGACATTATATGGTTATCGGTATATGGATAATGTTGTGCTAATTTCTGCAGGCCATTTATGAGATACATAATGCTTTTACTCCAGTGGACACAAGCAAGGATGTTTTCAAGTTGCTTTTTAACTTTAACTTACATCTGTTTATAAGCTATGCATTTCCTTCCCTTCTCTGCACTCAGATGTTTCCTTATGCCTCTGGGTGGCATCGATGGGAAGCAGTTTTTGTCCACAAAAGAAGGTATCAGCATTCCAGAGTACCAGAGCTCAGTTGGGACAATGTGTGTGTGTTTGACCCCAGTCTCAGAAAACACAAACCAGGTGCTTTTTACTACAGATGCATGACTTAGAAAAGTAGTTCAAGTGTCTTCAGTGTATCTGACTGGTTACATTAAGACTTTATTAATTGATTAGATAAATTCTAAAGTAACAGTAACACTAAATGCAATATTTCTGTAGCAGGGATAGGAGATTTTGTAATAGCTAGCTGTGTTTGTTTTCTTCCACCCACAATTTCCCAAGCACTAACTACGGACATAGCCTGCCTGTGAGCAAATAGGCTGCTGCACTGCACTAACGAAGGCTGAATGCAGCACTGCAGGAATGCACCGACTTCAGCAGTTGTATTCACAAGCTCCTAGGGTGCAGAAGACGGCAACACTGACTCACCCAAAGCCAAGTCAAGCAGAAGGTGAACCAATACCCAATGCCACGCTAATAGCCTCAGCTGGTCTGTGCTGGTCCCAGGCAGGAGCAGGCAGGGACACCACCATGCCGGCCAGTGTGCCCCGTACACCCAGCTACGCTTCCTTCTGCATTACTTGCCAAAGTTTATTACGTGTTATGGGTATTTTTCTAAAATTATTGTGTTCAATCCAAACTTTGACAGAAGGCATTAAGTGCATTCAGTACACAGTGCTCTGACAGGATAAGCCTCAGCATTTTTCCTGCAGATTTTCTCCTCTTCACGTATTGTCAGAGCATACACCTCTCCAAAAAGCCTGTGTGTTCTTTTTGCACTACTTTTGAAGTTAATATGTTCCTAACTTTGTTTTGTTTGCACTCAGTAAAAGACATTATAATGAAATAGGAATAAGCAAAGCTATAAATGCACAAGAATTTGCTCTTACAACATGCATCAAGATTCTATGCTTATATAAGCAAAATAAGCTCCTGAACAGTGTATCTCTTCTCGTTCACATACCCTTCTGTTTCACCAGTTATGTCAAGACACACTGACACCAGAAGTCTTGGTCATGATGCTATCTTTATATAATCAAATCCAATAAATTATTAGACAAGCCTTAAGGATTGCCGCTTTAGATAAAACCAATGCCACCCCTGGAGATTTAAGCTACCCTAACTTCAATATGACAAAGAACATGCATTTATTTATTTCCTGAAGTGGAAAAAATAAATCACCAATTTCAGTTTTTCAAGACTAAGAAAAACAAGAGCAATGCAGACGCAGGTTAATGCTTACAGATTGTTGCTTCTTCTATATTGTTATTGGCATCACTGATTCCTTTTTGTATTTCATCTAGCCACAGAAGCGCTGATTCATCTTGGGATTCCTGGAAAAACAATAGAGAAAAGCCTTGAAAAAAACTGAATTATAACAAAAGTTGTCTGAATATACCAGAAGAGTTCCAATATACAACCTCTTCTCATAAAGCCCTTGGACAGTAAAAAGAATTTGACTGCTTAAAATCAGCAACAAAACACATCTATATTCTATTTACTGACTTGAATAAATATGTGTGCAAATGCAAAGTTCTGAAGTTTTTATCTATAGAAAACACTGTCCTGCTAAAGATCAATAAAAATTTTGAACGAACCTAGAAATGTTTTAATTTCCATGATAGAGAGACAAAGTAATCTGAGTGTCAAATGAAATCACACATTATCAGGCAGCTCTGTGACAGTGCATAAAGAACACAAAGCAGAAGATTGAAGGAAGCTGGCTTTCTTTCAGAATACCTTATTTGGAAAGGATCCATGTGTACACCTGGGTACACATTACTCAGAAAATAACAACGAAAACTGACATAGAAAGACAGCTCAGGTTTAGTAATGATGACTTAGCTCAAATGTGGTAAACATTTCAGGAATTAAGCAGAGCAGGTCTCACTCTTCCTACAGGTTAACAGTGTGTGGAATTAAACCCAAGTTAAAATGGAAGGTGAAGGAAAGTGTGCTCAGCATCCCCACTAACCAACTCTGCCTTGGCTGCCCAGGTGCACATTGAGAAAACACCCCAGCTGAGAAAATAGGGTTTTGGAGCTAAAGTGACATTCAAAATCTAATCCAGTAGGTGGGGAAACAAAATTCATTCTAAAGAGGAAATAGGAGTGCCAGGTCTATAATAGACTAATGATGAGCCAAACTGGAATGTAGTAATTCGATAAAGATCTACGATTATATGCACACAAGTATTACAAGGGGAAAAAAAGAGCGACAGAAACTCACTCAAGCTAAAAAAATCTGGACAAAGAACCAGCTTTGCAATGAATATCCCTGGTTTTGCACCCAATTCTAGGCTAAAAATCCAATAAATCTGTTATCCGCAGAAAATACGAAGAGAAAACAGGGTAAAAACACCCTAAAGACAAACTCTTGGGTTTGTATCATATATGTAAACAAGGTAGCAAAATATCTAAATAAAATCAAGTAGGGTCAGGTAATCACATGACAGTGAATACACGCTACAAGTTTTTCTAATAAGAAAGTTAGAGTTAACACTAGAGACAGCGTATACTAAATTCCCAAACTACAGCTGACAATTTTGAGAAAAGGATTGAGAAACTGAAAAGAATTCCTTATCTGGTGTCCAGCTTTTGCACACAAAATACAAGAACAGAGGTAAATACTGCTCTGGAGCCAAGTACAGCTTATGCTGAGCCTCACTGCTAGCTTGGAATCTGGACCAAGACTTGGGGCTAGTTTTGTCTGCTGAAGCAAGCCATTGTTATTTGGTGTTGAAGGGAAGAAAATGAAAAAAAAGAAAAAGAAAAAAAAAGCCAGGCAGAGAAAAAGGAAGGGATCAACAAAACAGCAGATGAAAATAGGGGAAAGGTTTTAGAGGCTGCAGGCTGTGGAGGGGTGGGAACTGTCTGAGCAGAGCCAGCAGCGGATTGAAGGAGTACAGACAGCGGGCAGGGAGGTAGAAGGCAAAGCAGAGCAGTTTTCTTAAGGCATGTTTGTATGTGTGGCTTGCTTTCACCTTTGCATTTGCTAAACCCAGGTCACCACACTCTTCTCCAAGCCTTGCTTCTTCCTCAAGAAGGGGACAGAGTTCAGCAACTTAGTATTTTGCTCTATGGATGAGATCCTTGAGGATTTACTAAGCACAGCCTTTGATTTTTCCAGAAAACGCCTTTTTACCCCACATATCTGTATGCACAAATTCCACTAGCAACCCCTACATCAGCTTCAGGCTTGTGGTAAATTAGGAGTTAAACTGCTGCTGTAAAGCAATTTTATCTGTGTTGGGCAGAGGCTGAAACTGAGTCATGTGTGCATATTTGGATACGTCACACCCTCTTGCTGTAGTAGACAAAGAACAAACTAGCTCCTTACCATAAACCTCATGCCTACAGGATGCTTCTGGAGGACAGATCAATCATTCTTTAGTCCTTACAGAGGGGAAAAAAATCCCCCACAAAACACCTCGAGATGAACTAGAACATTATTGTTTTTTTGGCTAGCTGGATTTCACGTACTACAATGAAGATACTGGTTTTCACTGGACTGCTCTCTCTTACCTCCAATCTTTTCACAACAGGTGAGTCTTCCTTACTGTATTTACTCCATATTTTGATCAATAACATAGGCTTTTTGATAATGTTAGCACTTTACCAGCTTAAATGCGTTGTACACGCATAATTACAGAAAACTATACTCTAGGAAGTCTCACTTAAGGCAGATTTTTATTGCTCCATTACAGTGACACCTTACCTCCCCCCAGTCACTTTCTATGAAGAATTTTATTTTTATGGGATCTTTCTTCTCTCTAGTATTTCTGTAGTGTATGATAATCGTAAACCTGCAGAGTCTTGTTCTTTCTGCTTTAAAAGGTTCAGTAGAGTTACTTCACAGACGGTACTATTAGAAGGAAATGCTCAGATAACTATTGTGACAAAAATAACCAAATGAAATGGTCAAATAAGGCCATTTTTCTCCTCACTAGCATTAAAGTTGTTTTCAAACCAAACTAATTTTCAAAAGCTATTTTATATATATACACAATACATATATGCACATGCATGCACATATATGTCTTTAAAAAAAATGACTGAAATTCATTTTCTGAATTAACCATCCAGAAAATTATTAAAAGGGATTTCAAAACATTCTGCAATAAATCTGGCAGTGACCATTGGTAAAACTGTTTTCCGTATTTAATGCCAATATGGAAAAGTAAAAGAAAAATCCACGGGTTTTTCACCCAAATTTCAGTTTGCCTCTGAATTTGTTTCAAGATCCATGCTCTAAGCTTTGCTCTAATTCTTTTTGCATTAAAGAAAGCTAAGATTTTAAAATTAAAATCAGTTACACAGATTTTAGAACATGTTTTGAACACATTCGTTCTTCATCTGGAAATGTTAATGTCTCCACATTCTCTACTAAAGACTGAGGAACAGGCATTAATAAAAGTTGCGTCATTGGTTTTGCCCAAATGCTAACAGTATTTACTCACTGTGAATTTTCCTGCTGCATGAAAAGCTTTATTCACCCAGCAATAAATTTTATCTAATATCAGGCCAAGCATGTGTCTTCAATTCTCAAGACTAACAGCCTTTCTTCGTGTATGAGAAGTTGAAAAGATTTAGTTTGCTTTAGTCAGAAGCTGAAGAATAACATTAATTTGGTATGACACCAAAAAGTTGTGGGATATTTCAATTTTGTAATTTGAAAGTTTCAGCCTGTGTTAGGCAAGACAGTGCTTTTTGCATCTTTTACAGTCATGCATTTCATCCATGAAGTGACAAGGATAGTACTGCTCTTTGCTTTAGAAATTCTGATCAAGCCTAGACCAAGGCTGCTGCTGCTTGTAAAATGAATTGCCAACATTGTTACTACAGGGAAAAACCCTCTATGGGTGATAAACATTGCACAAGTGTTTGATATTTTTTGCCAAAGATTACTGAAAACATACAAAATGCAGAAAGATCATCTTAACACTAAATCCATGCTAAATTTTCAAGATTGAGTATAAGCTGGCAAATAAAGTGAACATTGCATTTTAGCACTTTCGATAGGATCACTCAAAGCAAAGGCAAATGCCACCAAATCTTTTAAACATGTATTTCTTTTCTCATGGAGATGTTTACCTTTTTCTGTACTTGAAGGTGAATTATATTGCTAATCCAGTAGTTTGCCTTTTTTAACAATCTTAACTTTTTTTTTTAAGCTTCAGAATTTTCACTGAATGACTCTGCAATTAAAACCGTGTCTCTTATCAAGACTTTCCGTGGAATTTCAGCAAGAGACTACGATTACATCCCCCCTTATGCTATAGAAGGGGAGACAACGACCATCCATATCAAAGAACACAAATGCTCTTCAAAAAAGTCAAATGACTCCACTTTAACAGAAGTGAACAACACCACACTGAAGTACCTGACCAGTTCTCTGAGCACCAAGCTGATACCCACTGTCTACCTCAGTGCTGTTTTATTGGGTGTACCATCTAATGCCATCATTTTGTGGATGCTGCTCTTCAGGATCCGGTCCGTGTGCACTGCCATCCTCTACACAAACTTGGCGGTTTCAGATCTGCTCTTTTGCATCATGCTGCCCTTCAAAATAGCATACCACATCAATGGGAACAACTGGATTTTTGGGGAAATGATGTGCCGAACTACCACTGCGGTGTTTTATGGCAACATGTACTGCTCCATTCTGCTGCTCACGTGCATCAGTGTCAGCCGCTACGTGGCCATTGTTCACCCCTTCACCTACAAGAGCCTGCCAAAACGTGCCTATGCCATCGCAGTCTGCGCTGCCGTGTGGACCATCGTCTTCTTGTACATGCTCCCGCTTTGCATAATGCAGCAAAGCTACTACATAAAACAACTGGACATTTATACTTGCCATGATGTGCACAATGCCTGTGAAACGATATCTTCCTTCCAGTTCTACTACTATGTTTCTCTAGCTATCTTCGGGTTTTTAATACCTCTTGCAACTATTGTTTTCTGCTATGTCTCAATTATACGAACACTCAAGACTCATGAATGGTTCTGGTACGTCAAAGTCAGTCTTTTGATCCTTACCATCTTTGCTATTTGCTTTGTGCCAAGCAATATTATCCTTATTATCCATCACATCAAGTATTACTATCACAACACAGATGGCTTGTATTCTTATTATCTAATTGCTTTATGCCTTAGCAGCCTAAACAGTTGTCTTGATCCTTTTCTTTATTTTCTGATGTCGAAAATTAGAAGTCAATCCAATATTTACCTAACAATGGTTAAAATATCCAGGGAAAAATGAATTTAGTCCCATATTTATATTATTGGATTTATGATTTTGTATAGTATTAATCCAGGCAGCAATAAACCTCAGGTGCAACAATTAAACTTAAAAAATTAGAAAGTGTTAAAAAACACAATCTCAGTAAAATTTACTTTCTTGCACACACCACACAAGGAATGTCTTCAGAAATACTCTTCTCCAGCTCTATAATTTTATCATGCATATTGCAACATCTGGTGTACCTAGATTTAGGGAAGTGGTTCTGCACCTCCATTTCCTTCTGAGAAGATCACTTTCATGGCCATGGAGAAAAAAAATGGCTTATCAGTCACCACAGCCTCTGAACACGAGAAGAGTAATCAATATCAGAACAGCACTTTTAGGCCCATGCATGATTTCCAAATACTTCAAATTTGCTCTCAGCTCACCATCACTGCAGGAACAGTGATGTGAAAACAAGTTTTTGACCGAGTGGAAATGGGGAATAAGTAAAAGCACTTTCTACATGCCCGTGAGCTGTCGAGCTTTGCAGAAGCTCCCTGTCACGTAGCCAAGAGTAAACACTGCCCTGGATGTTGGGAATAAAGAGACTGAGTCCCCGTAGATTCAAGGAGCAGTAAATCTACAGCTGTAGACACCGAGCCCGACACTTCCAAGGCAGCTTCTTCTATGAGGCTGCTTAACCAGCTTTGCACTAGAGACTTGTTCTTCCACTTCATCAGCGCCTGCACTCCTCTAGCCCATAAGGATTGCTAGGAGCTAGCCCTTATCAGTGTGAATCCAGGCATGTATTATTCTTGCTTGGTAAGCAAAACAGGGAAGCTGTTTTGTAGTATTCTCTATTTCCACATCCTTACAGGAAATACCCACAGTGTTACAAATACTGAAGCTAGTTATGATCGATTGTCTACATTAATAAAGCAAAGGGTCAGCTTTTATGTTTACAGCAACCCAAAGGATACCTATATACTAAGTCTAAGTTCCTAGAAAATGAGCTCAGTGGTTGGCATTTTTATTTGTAACTGCAGCATGTAAGACAGTGATGAGAAAAAAAACCACATGTATTACATCAGTTTGATAGTAGTGTTGTAAAAAACTTTACTTAAATAAAATCATTTGCACTGGAAAATCTTTTCAATGAATTTAAGTTTGTTCTAATCATGCCATTCCTTCAACATGCACAAGAACAGATTTTAAAGATAACTTTAAAGTAATCCAGATGTCATACAGCTATTATACATACAAAAATCATGAACCTAACTGTAAAACCTGTGTGCCTATCACTCAAAAAGTTAAACAACACAAGAACCATTTCAGAATTCGGCACATCTGTTTAACTTTTCAGGTATCCACAAGCACTCGTTAAACACAGGGTTCTCTTCACTGGGACCTGAATACACTTGGTTTGAAATGGCCTTGAGAAACTGTGGTTTAAGATTACAGGAATAAATAAATTCCAGGTTTGCATTCTCAATTTCAAGCTAGTAACAAGTTGGTGGGATCTGAGATTAAGACGTGTAACGGGTAGTGGAAGATTTGGGTGCAGACTACTTCCCCAAAGCCACCACAGCTACAGGGACGTGACAGCAGGCTGGTTAGAACAAGCAAGCAAGTTTGACCCATATGTTTTTCCAGATGCTGGGGAACACAGGAAGTTCACAGGCAGACCTATCTGATCCTTGTAAATCAAATACTTCCTTTTACTATGCCTCACTCTTAAAACATGCTAAATGCAATTGAAGGCAGATCTGCATTATAAACAAGGCTCAGAAAAAGTAGGGAATAGATAGACTTCAGACATCGTACTATCTAGTCCATTCTGTTTGGATTTTTTTTTTAAGGAAAGTTCAATCTAAATCATATCTTTACCCAAAGAATGGTGATATCTGTGTGATTGACCAACATAAACAGCAAGTCAGACTAATGCATCTGAGAGTTTCTTTTGGGAGCACACATAGTACAGTGTTTTGCCCTCTTCCTAAGTAGGAACAATGCTCCTGTTTACAGAGGAAATGTTTTAAGCCATCGTCAAAGGACTGCATAAACAAAATACCTCAGGAGGGAGAGGAACATCACAAGTTTTTCAATAAGAAGATTTCAACGAGATTGCACAATCTTTGTTCCAAAACATGGAGACACATGTTTGCTTCCTGTTAGCCTGTTCACCCAGGGATAGGAGTAGGCACTAGGTTTGTGCCTGAGAAGAACAGTGGCTGCTGGCAAGAGCAAGCTAGGACAGGGCTGCTGTGAGCAGGCACGTGGGTGACTGACTGTAGGGTAGTATCTGCCTTGGGGACATGCACACATGCCCAAAGGGTCTGACACATCCTGGGCCAGCACTGTGTGGCCACCCACCTGCACAGACACTCTGCGTGTAAATAACAAGCCTGGCCCTTCCAGAAGAGGTGAGGTAGTCAGCATGCACTAAACTCTCCCCAGCCCACACAGCAAGGGAGGATGCTTTTCAGGAGCCAGGGCACAGTGAAACCAGCCCTCACCAAGCGAAAAATCGAAATGTGCCAACACCTTTTAAAAGCTCTGAAAGTTGATTGCAGAAACACCCTGTTTCACAGGTACCACAGGTGAGGTGGCAAGATAGCTGGAAGATATTTCGGCAAGGCAAAGTTCAGCAGCTTTCTCCAGTTGACCATATTACTTTAGGAACACGTTATGTGAAATTTAAGCATCTTTTCCAGGCATCGAGCATTTTAAGTGTTGTGCTAGTAGCTTTAGCTAATCTTGTGTTCAGTCACATCCTGCAAGCTGTTAGGCTGATCTTTGTTTATGCTTCCCTGAGCTGTGATGCTAACCAGGACACTGGTTTTGGGGAAGCAGATAACAATATCCTGCTGAGATAGGTTTAAATTGAAGGCCCATACAGGATGGCTAGTATGTTATTGCGTGATAAAGTCAGAATAGAAATACGTGCAAAATTCCACTATTATAGAACACCAGATTCAAGTAACTGAGACTCCTTAAAGTACTTCCCAGACGTTTGTTTGTGAATGCCATGACTCCTTCAGAACAACTATGACTCCTTCCTGGCAAAAATCTCATTTCCTGACTATATTGTAACTACCTACCTGACACAGACTAGTAACTAGATTCTTGCAAAAATTCATAACTGTGTAAAGGCTGCTGTTGTCCATTTTTTATAATAGTTGCAGCAACCTAGTAGAATTAAAAATAAGCGAAGTTACGTCAAGTCGGTAATGACACATGCAGAATATGGCTTATTATTAATACACTGAGCATTAATACCTTTTGCCAGTCAGAATAAGTTGTAGTGGAAAAATTCTTAGTGCCAGTTTGTTGCCATTGGATTATTTACAACCTCATTGGCACAGCTAATCCAAACATTGGGGGAACAAGATAGGGACACACATGTAAGTGAAAAGAATTGGTATTCAAGTTCTTTCAAGCAACAACAGTCAAAGCTCTAACCTTGCATTTCTGTGCTTTGGCGTGGTGCAGAACATCCTGATAATGCCTTGCATTTACTGGTCTCACGTCTTGCAGCTTGGCTGTGGGCAACAGTAGGGCTTCTAGAGTTTTCTCAGGATTTCCTTGGTCAATTGCTTCATTAATGTGGCCAATTGCAATGATTCCTATGAAATGGAAAACTTATTAAAGATGTAGTTATCAAAGAAATATGCAACATACTGAGTATGAGGTACAAACAAAGCAGTAACACGAAGAACAGAAAAATCAAGTAACAAGAAGCAGAGGCAGCAACAGCAGCTGACTTAAAATTATTTTTGCTCAAATAGTCATGTGAAGCTATTAAGTTGTACAGTTTTCCTTTCTGCCACAGTTATTGATTTATTGATTCACGTGAATCTCTCTTTTCATAAAAATTGAATTTATCATTGCTGAAAAAAGGAAACCAGACTTCCCTGCTTTCAGGGCAGGAGTGTCTACATGAAGCTTATGGAAAGTTTGGGTGTCATATCTAAATATATTCACCTACATATTAGCTCGCAGTTCTGAAAGTTCAGATGATTTCAGACCATATTACTTGAAAACCCTGATTTGGACAAATACTTACATACTGACCTCTCAGCAACAGCATTACACAGCAGCTTAACCTCATTTCTTTAAATTTCTCCTTAAATAAACAATCTGATAATGCTGACCTTATGAAAAATCACTAGATTGTTCAGACCAGTGGCACTCGGCACTTCAGTCAGCAAGTAACACGGCCCAGTATATCTAATAAAACCTCTAACTCATTTTCTTCAGACTGGTCTCAACGTTTTAAAAGTCAGTTTCCTCCTACCACCAAACAGTGGTGAAACACACTGCTTGGGGTAGTCTCTCCTTAAGGCCACCCTAGAAGGGTGCCAGCCACGGAGTTCTTCCCCCTCACCTGTGAGGAATGGCATCCCTGCTGGCAGTGAATCCTCTCTCAGCAAGTCTCTCCCAGACCCACAACAGCCCAGCTGGAGGGGGTCACAGATCCGTGACCTCATAAGGCTTTGGGAATTAGCCTTTTTTCTGGGGTGCTACCGAAGAGGGACCACGCAGACATATGGGCTTACTTATGGAAACAGGGGCCACCCTTCATTCTCTCCTATCTGTCCCAAATAACCATCCCCAGGGCAGAGGTCAGTGTCACTGAAACCAAATGCAGCTATTTCAGCACTAAAGACAGACTGTCCTAACATAAGACCACCTCTCTGAAGGCCTGTGTCAACTCCTAGTGACTGCAGAGATTCAGACAAAAAAGTGATAATATCAGTCACATGTGATGCTCAGCATCCCACCCTGCCTGAGGGCACATTTTGTAAGCAAGCCACAAGGGTCCATGGCAGCTGCTTAACTAGATTTAGGAAGCAACAATCCAGGCAGTTTTAGTACTTCTGTAACATAAACTTTCACCTGCCAGTATGAAATGTAGCACGCACGACGCCGATGGCACTGAGTGCGGGAAGGGCACATGCACCATGCATCAGTGTCGCTCTAGGAACAGCTTTCATCTTTTGAATGTTCTCAAACTATACTCCAGATGGCTTCCCAAAGGGCAAGCAGTCTGAAAGCTGCCCTCTCTTTTCCTTGCTCCAGCAAATCAGACAAAACCTGACAGCCTCAAATTTAAGTAAAAAAAAATAAAAATAGTAAAAATATTAAAAATCATACTTCTATATCCAGTGGAGAAGCGCCATCCTTTAGCATTTTCAAAGCCCAAATGACCAGCTATCACATTTAATATAACACCACCCTTTTAGGGCAACCCATTTTTATTAGAAAAGTTGGGCATAATGAGCCACTCTCGGGTAGGAAATCAAGTTACCTAAAGGGAGAGCAGGACAGATAATTGCACTGCATAACTTCTTACCAACTCCTTGTGGAAAACAAGGGCTTGGAATTCATCATCAAAATAACCTCTTTTCCACAGGACACTGCCTGTCATTTCATCCCCTATCGCCCAATATACTCTGTGCTTACAAGTTCTGCAAAATCCCCGAAGCAAAACCATCCAGTGCAAATATGGAAAGACACTGCCAAATGGGCAGAACCCCGGGATTTGTAACGCTGTAGAAGGCAGGCAGGCATCCTACCATACCTTTCAGCCAGTCAGAACATAACCAGGAATACTTCAAGGACATTTAAAGACCATCAGGTGTTTGAAATGATGAAACGCTCTTCTCTCTCTCGAGGAGTGTCTGTACATGGCCATTCAGCACAGAAATTTATGTACTAAGGACTAGACTGTCACGTCTGTGGGTGATGTAGGGGAAGAATTACTTACTTTCATTTTCTTCTTGAATTTGCATATTAACCATGTCAATGCAGTTCTGGATATCATTCCAGCTTAAATAATCTTGGCCTTGAGATGAAGCCTCTGACTTAATAGACAATAGTGTATCAGCATAACTATAAGAAGATATAAAATACATAAGTGTATTTCATATATAAGAAACTGCCATAAAGTATTAGTCAGATCATTTAGTGCCTTTTTTTTTTTCAGTTAGTGAACTTCAGATGAACCTATCTGTTGCCAAAATTATAGAGACATGCAAGCTGCCCTCTTGCTGGTTCTATGCATGCATTTCAGATCTGAAAAAAATGACCCTATACACTAATTAAGATCACTTTTCTTGGCAATGTGGACTGATGGCAATACATACACTGGACATACATTTTGCTGTATGACACTATGGATAAATTTGGGAGAATCTATGGTCAGCTTCTTGCTACACTCAGTCAGAGACCAGAATTTCTGCCCTAGCATCGGGTAGGAGCACCTTCTGCTACTTCCATGCAGAGGATGATTGGCCATGGGCAGATGATGCTTCTCTCCCCACAACTCAGGGTCCCCTAAGCACAGGCTCTGTACTCTGTGTCTACTCTTCTAAGAAGGATGATAGATCAAGATAAGTTGGAAACCTTCACAGTAGTGTAAAATCATGTATACATAAATTAAATAATCTTCATATTCCTGAATCAATATACAACTCCCACAATATGTCAGACCAAATACCTGTCTTTCATTTGTCAAGATTCTGCTGGAAATAGATGATTGCCAGGAAAATAATATTGGAGAGAATCATCATTTCCTGCTCTGATTTTCCCTCCCAGCATTCAGTAGCCTGCATTTAAGGGCTTCCCGAGCTGGAGGCTGCATATCACTTTAATAGTCACAAACAATGTTGTGCTCCTTAAATTTATCTACCCTAATTTGAAGTCTTATATTCTTGACAAATGAATATCACTAATTGTTTTGTGAGATAGCAGTTCCTTATGTAAATTTTCAACTTGATATAGTGTCCAATTTATTCTCGCTCCAATTCTCATAAGAAAATAAAAACTAACATTATAAGAAAAGCTAGCAGCTTCCTTCCCCACCATACTCACGCTTTTGCAGACCTATGTCATATTTCCCCTAAATTCTGAAACATATTCTTAACCAGTTCATTTCTTCTGGTAGAAAGCCACTGACCACCATCTCTTTCAGTGAACTTTTTCTAGCTCTACTGTATATTCATTCTGGTACTGTGCAATCAAATCTTCTTGCAGTGTTTCACATATGGGTGGCAGCACAAATTTACATAATAGTATAACAGAATTTTGTTTTATTCTCTACTCCAACTAATTCCTAGTGTTTCATTTTTATTGACTGGCAGTTTGATCTACAGCTCAGGTTGTCATAACAGCAGCCAAAAATACTGCACTTGGACACCTTGGGGCCCATTTCTGTGTATTTATAACATTGCTTCTCTTGACCACAACACTGCCCCACATTAGTAGAGGCCAAGTGGCAGATTAATTTTACTCTAACCAAAACACTGGCCTCTAATTCCTATGCTGACTGCCCTCCTTCCAGCTTTGAGACACCTAGCAAGGGCCACTCTCAGATTCGTGTCCCCGGCAGCGTGGTGAAGATCTTCAGCCACTGCTGTCCCTTTTGCCTAGTAATGTCTTCCAGCAGCACATGGAGATTTCCACCACCACGACCAAGAGGCAAGAACTGGCCCATGTCCCGATGCTCTCCCCTGCATGCTGGGGGGTCAGGTCTCTCACAAATCATAGTGTTGCCTGATATTTTTTGCAGGTACACAAAAGAGCGCAGAGGTCAGAGCCGTGTGCTGCTACAAGTCAGGCATGTGCAAGCAGCTAGCAGCTGATTGAAGTGTATAATCTAGTGTTGAACATGCAGGTATGCCACAGCATTGTACTCGGATTTTTAGCAAGCAAGACTGTCCTACATTCTTCAGACCTTTGCAATTCTCAAGCTAAAAAGGGGTCAGCTGTGGTTTTAGGGACCTCCTGGACCTTAAGGCATTAAACACTACCTCATTCCAAAGTTCTTCTTTCAGTATTGCAGAGAGGTTACTGATTAACAGTTCCCAGCTACAGTTGGTTCATGTTTTAGTGCCTGAAAAAATTCTAGTCAGATCTTAATGTTTGCTTTCTGAGGATATTTTCCCTGCACCTCACACATCCTCTGCCCTCAAACACCTGAGGTTGCGTGATTGCTTATACTTAGATACACAACTAGTTCAGCAATTGTCACATTATCCCTTATTAACTTGTAACACAGATGTTTATCTTGCAGCTCTTTCAACTTCACAGCCACGTCACAGGACAGCCCACCTAGCAAAATGCCTACTTATCCTATTGCAGAAGTTGCCAAGTCTCATCCAGCCAAGACAAAATGAACCTTTACCGTTGAAAGTTTTCTTCTTCCAGATTATTGAAGCCAATGCATGGGTTACTGAGACGACTCTTTATCGTTAGGATGTCCTTATTTTCCAAGGCCTGGTTTAGCAACACAACAGCTGACAACATTTCTACTGCAATAGACAGTTCATCATGTGCCAGGTAGTTCTGTAGGACAATAACGTACTGCAGTCAGGAAACTAAATAAGCAGTGTAACAAATTTGAGTTACACAGTCTAGATACCATCAAGGAGATGGACTTGATTTAAAAAGCCTGGCAAATTTCCAAGTCACAAGCATGTCAGATCAACACAACACTGGTGGTAGAGATTACTGGGTTTGCCACATATCCCTTCAGCTTTTCCTTCTTTTTCCCCACAATCCTATCTATTCTGGTTTTACCCTCATAGCAGGGGATTAGTTTTCTACACAATATATAGAACAGAGTTAGTCCTCATTAAGAGCATGCAACAATTAAAAAATATCAGTTGATTTGTTGTGACACAAGAGCTCAGCCAGAGCAAAATGTGTCAAGAAACAAGTTCTGTGATTCAATATTGCCTATTCAACCAAAACCATTCATGCAATATGTAACACTAAGGCAAGAGAATTAAGTCTGTTTTTACACAACAACATGCTATGTTTGTGCTCTTTCATGGTTTGACTACGTAACACCAACGAGCAGGTTGTAATCTTTTCACTCTTACCACAGCATTCTGTTGTTGGAGGTTGAACAGCTCAGACTGATAGACAGCAGCAGCAAATGAGTGAACAACAGGCAGCTGCGCCTCCGGTTTCATCAGTGCAACCAGTGTTTTACTAGGATCACAGTTACGAATTGCAGTATTGATATTGTCAACTGCTATAAGTTCTAGAGAACAGCAGGGAAAGAAAATCCTATTAATTCTCATATGCCATTTGCTCTTTATGCCATCCAGATGACAACTAGGTTATTCCAAAGAGTATCATTTGCTGTCATTAGAGAAAAAAAAAAAAACCAACCACTTTAGTGTGAGATTCTTCAAGACACAACTGCTGAATGTTGCAAAACCAGTGTCTGTTCAAAGGTATGCAGCAAATAATTTTCTGGACATTCGGATGTTAGAGAATGCTTATTGTACCTTTAACCCAAACCAA
>JAOXNO010000020.1:28243646-28257469 GCA_028565335.1 Limnodromus scolopaceus
TTGCATTATTACATCCCTGTAATTAATAGCTGAAGCTACAGAAATCACTGACACTCTTCTTACTAAGTCTAGAGGAACAAGGACCTGTAAGTCCATCCAAGCCCATCTCAAGTGTATTTGTCTTTAGTTATTTAGCTTTTGGAAAATAAAGAAAGATCAATTTAAAGTGCTATCCAGGAACTAATATTTTTTTATTCAATATAGCATGAAAAATATCTATACTTATTATTCCTAGAGTTCTGGGGTGCTATCTGAAAAACACCTGAGTGCATACCTATTTTCTCAATGTTTCCAAACACAATGTATTTATCTACAAAAGACTGGTGTTTCTATAATTTATCAGTGAAATTAAATAAGCTCATGAGTTTTGAAGCAGGGATCAAAAAGGTAGATTTTAACAACAAGACTTAAATAACACATTCCTCCAAAAGGATTATTTTGCACCTGTTCTAAATTACTTCACCCCGACTTCATACATTGCAAATGTGCATTGCATCTTGGTTTTTGGTGTTTCAAGAGGGGCCTATTTCCCTCTCATGTTTTATTGTTGGATTTTTTTTAACTATTAGAAAATTACAGGATGGTATTTCAAAGCAAGTATCTGTAGCTGTCACATTTATTTCAGAGCACACAGAGTCACCATTTCATCTTCCATGTTACCACAGCTTCTCCTCTGCCCTGTCATAACCTGGATGGACACAACAGCACATCTCATGTAGGTTGACACTGTTTTGATCACTGCAGACCCTAAAAATCATTACCACTGCCATTCTCACCTTTCCAAGTATTAAATGCAAGTTGCTGTAGCAGGAAAAAAGCCACATGACTGTAATAATGAACAAGGTTCCTCTATTACCCTGATCTACCTAAGTGTCTTTCCTTCTGTGCTTTTAAAGAGATTTTAGTGTAAGTTTGATATAGGGGACACAGTCCTGGCTGAAGTGCTGCATATCATGCAAACAGTTCCAGAGATCAGCAGCATCGTGACCATCAGCCAGCTATGCTGGCTTTTTGGGGAGTCACCACAACAGAAAGGCAGAGGGAGAAAAAGTGATATGAGCATGAAAGACTTACATTTTTGCGTTCAGCACTTCCAGAAGGATATTGAGCCATGTGCGTTAATTCATAGGCTCCTTTGTTTGGATAAACTTATTAACCACCAGGTGGTGCTGAAAATGTGTTTTAAGCCTTGCAGGGAACATAAAGACACTTCTACTCCGTATTTAGGTATAATTTCACTTGAAACAGCTTGCTTAATGCTTTTACAGTGTAACTTGAACCTCAGGGAACCCATATAAAGTCAAAAGCAGGGAGTCCTGGCATTAAGAAAGCTGGATATGAGCCATTGGGAGCAACACAGAAACAAAGGGGAAAGAGTAGTTCCCAGGTGAAGTTCCCTTTGCGCCTCCCACAACAGATCTGTGGTGCATATCAGACAGAGGTTCCTGGGTCTTGTTTTATGCTTAGGTATAACATGCTGTAAGAAACACATCTGAAAATAACAGGCTTTTTAAAAAAAAAAACAAACAACAAACAAAAACCACAACAAAAACATATCATGTGCTTGTTATTCTACTGATTCTTAGGAAAACAATGCTTTGAAGTTATCCAACTTCAGAGGCATAGTTTGTCTAGGATGTAGCAGTGATCTGCTTGCAGATCGTGCGAAAACTAAATTTTTCAGGGAAAATAAAAATCTGGTAAGCACTACTATTTATGAACAAGAACCACTGTCAACATCTTAATTTAGATGAAGCAGTTCTTATATTTGTTTAGTCCAGGAAAGTGTCCAAATTGGTTTTCACAAGAGAAATGGTGCAAGAAGTTGAGACCTATGTCTTTGTATTTTTCAAGTTAGGCTTTAAGTATTGATGTTTCAACAGAAGAAAAGCATTAGAATATAATAATTATATTCAACAGGAGTCTAGAAATTGTTTGCTAAGTCACTCCTTTCTGGCCAGAGCAGTGCTGTATTTGACAGTACAAGTTGATCCAAATACTGTCTTCATTTCGGACTTGAACCAGAACATATCCATCAATTTTAAGCACTTAAATTACTGACTGTGCATAAATGAATTCATGTAGGAAAAATCTCAACTAAAGATGGATTCAGGATTTCTGTGAATGAGAATAAGAAAATATTTTTGTTGAAAGTCATTTTGTTGTAAAGCTCTATAATCATGTTGCTTTGGAGTAATGACTTCGTAACAACTAAGGAAGACTAGGAAGTAGGTCAACCCCTCATCTCTCTGAGAAAGTGCTCAGTTTTCCCAAGTTATAAGCCTTTGAAATTTGAGCATGTGATCCAAGATGCACTAGAATTTAGCATTTAAACCCAATGGTGATTCTTCATGCAACAGTCATGTGCATATGCTACAGCTCCAGAAGTGAAAAACCTGCTTGCAGTTGCTGTTTCCAGATGCTGTGGTGCTGGACCCTGAGAACATGGACGTGGACTTTTCCAGGGTCAGTGAACCATGTACTGATTCCCTGGAGAGGATCCTCTGACTATCCCTGTATCCCAGAGGGCCGAGTGGGTGGGTGCAGAGCGTGGAGCTCTGGGGACAGACGCCAGCAAGGTCAGTAGCTACAACAAGAGCAGAAGGGGAACAGAACTGGACTCCTGCAGCTCATTGTTCCTTTGACGTCAACCCAAATGGGAATGCTGCTGGCCACGTAAGTACCCTGTCCTTAATTTTTTTGCTTCCCAGACTGCTTTCAGTGTAGGCTGTGTGCCATTCAATACTGATACTGGAGTTTGTTTTAAAAAACTGCAGTGCAGGACTAATGACATATTTTAGGAAAGGGCATGGAAATAAATGAAGATCAACAATTGTTTCTTCAATTCTTATATCCTGCATGGGATGCAGGCACAGGGCCCTATACTTTCATGGGAAAGCATCATTAGTGAAAGCACAGCAGGCCTATTCCCTTTCAGTATGGCATGACACATTTGATACGAAGTCCATTTCTAAAATAATAGGTTGTAAGTACAGAGTTATAGCTTTGTGTTGATATACAGCAAGAAAAAGTAATTTAAACAAGAAAAGCTTGGAAGTGAAAGCTGAGACAACCATACTAATTCTGATACTGGCAAAAAACCTTGGGCCATGTCAAAAGGGACAAAGGAAAACTTCTGTCAGAGGTCAAACCATGGCAAAACTCAGCTCAAGATGAAAAGATCTATTGCCATTGCAACAGTTAGACAGATCTTAAAAAGTTACCTATCCGACGGGCTCGTAGTTCATGTAGCATTCAAATCCATAGTTTATAAATTCCTCCTCCATACATGAGGAAGCAAATACAGAAAAACCTCATTGTGTTCTTCCACCTACTGCAAAACATCTGAGCTGGTCCATAACGTGGCCAGAGAGGAACGCAGACCACCGTGTCAGCCTGAGCTGGTTAACATCAGAGTCCCATGCATGCACTTCAGGAAATCACTTCAAGCTTATGCAAGACACTCGTTGACAGAACAGATTGCATTACCAAGTTTTAGGTGACAGCTACCTTCAAACAGTCCTGGTGATACTGTCCAGTTAATATTAAACCAGGCATAATAATCTCAAGTGGCAAAATTTGTGAAAAATGACAAAAAATACGAGGGCTGTCAACTCTGAACACCTACCATTTGAAAGAAATATGATGAACTTCGGTAGTTTAACTGAATACTATGCTGTATTTAACCAATTACAGCATGTATTGAATAGTTCCTGACCTATAGTGCTGAAACAGCAGATGTGCCTTTGAACACCATAAGGAACATAGAAGAGAGTTTTGGGACATAAGTTAATTACATTCTCTGCTGGCTTAGTTACAAGAAAGTAATGAAAGGAAAAGGTCTCTGTGTGCAGGAAATGAGCTAGGAGAGCCACAAGAAGGAGGAGTTGTCTGCCTCACACTAGGGACACTACAAGGTAGATGTTAGTTCCTTTTAGTGCTAAACATCAAGACAATCCTAAAGGCAGGACGTAAAAAAAAATTTAAACTGTGCCTTCAGTGATGTGGCCAAAACCTTTCTGATCTTTACATTCAAAATCAAGTCGCTCAGAATTTTAAAATATTGGAAAATTTTAATTTTTACATGAATGGCCTCAGAATACAGTAATTATTTGCTCTTTTGGAACAAAAAGGTGTCAAGTTAATCCTTTTCACTCTGATTACCATATTTTACCACTGTTATGCTAGTATTTTGCCAAGTTTTTCTTCATTTATTTGGTTTCTGATGCAGTATGTGTTTTGAAATGGTTATGTGCACTTTGTGAGAGAGGTGTACTCACTGAGAGGAGAATGTCTACACTAAATTCAGTAGTCCTTCATTTCTATTTTGAAAATAATTTGTCCAATAGTCCTGACAAAGTTGGACTTTTTTTCTCCAACTTTATATGAATGAACTTGTAAATTCTGACAGCTTTTGATATACTAGTTACCCTAAAGCCATTTCAAGACTTACACTCCTAGATTTAGCAGTTACTTTGACATTTACTCCCGTTACCAGTTACCTTAGAGCGTGAATGCAATATATCATCCTAGGGATGTTTTTCCTATCGTAGACATCTGTAGTCTCTGGATAGAAGATCTAAAAAACAAAGAGCGCACAGTTAAAGGAGAAGACATATTACTGAGCAGAAAAGTAGATAAAATGAGCTCTCTGTAGAACCATATCTTAAACTTACAGAATTTTAACTGTTACTTTTATATAGTTAGTTTTATATAGTCTCTTCTGATCTTATTTTAGCTTTATCAGTGGTTTTCATTAGGAAGATTTTAATAAAGAATAAAAGCTACTTAATAAAAGGGGGGGAAAAGGAAGATAAGCAGACAGCATTTCAGCAAGATTTTTAGAAAAGTTCCTTTGGCACAAGCTCAGCCAGTAGGGCTTGTCCTCCTACAGATGCCCCATGTCTGGGATGCAGTTACAATTTGCAAAGCCTCATTTGCCAACCAAACCTATCAAGTGTGGCTTAAAAACATAAAATTCTATTTGCCAACACCCCTAACTTCATGAATACATCATTTACTGAGAAAGATATTCAGAGAGAGGAATATTAAGCAATTTAGCCAAAGAGTCACATCATAAGTTCCAATTCTGGTTCTACCACTAATTTGTTCCTGGCCTTCATCCCAGTCACTAAACACTGTTTCTCCACAAAAATAAAATAAAAGACGTAGCTAACTGTGAGAGTTGGCAGTGTGCTTCCAGCCCAGGCTGGGCATTCAGGGCTGCACCCTCCCATGGTTAATAGGACAAGACTAACTAAGTCAGGAGCACAGTGCCCTCTTCATTGTTGGCTCACAATAGCTTTGAGAAGGAGACTTGGGAAAGATTTTGGCTATTACCATCCTCCACAACAGAATCGAAACATTTCAGAGGAGAGAGGGCAGGGTGGAAATCAGCCAGCTGAACAGAGGACTCAAGTGAGACCAAAAAAACAGCCTGGCCTGGGAAAGACAGAACTCTTCCCATCTCTATGTCATTTCTGATGTCATTCATGGGTGCTCTTTCTGCTTATGGGCACCTGCAGCAAGTTTGCCCTCAGTAACTGGCCAGTAGTCCCTGAAGCCCTTCAGGCAGTCATCTGAGCATCCCTGCTGTGCCCAACCACAGCGCATGGGGCAGTGCTGGGGATGCCCCCAGCCAGGCACCCTGGGGTGGTTTCTGGGCAGCCTGGGCAAAGGGAGTAGTAGCCACAGGCTGTGTGAAGGTGCTGAAATATCCAAACAAGCAGAGTAGGTGTTTCCACACAACCCTTTCTTAATGGATTTTCATCCAAAAAAAGACTCACTGGTACCCAGAAACAGCAGCAGAGGGGAGAGATGGCAAGCGAAGACCCACAAGGAAGATAAATATGAGAAGTGACCCAAGAAAGCATCTGGTGGAAGAGGAGCAGCAGCATAGCCACGTAGATGCACTGGAGTGTGCAAGGACAGTCTGGAAACACAGTAGAGCCAGAGAAACTAGGACGTACATTAAGAGGAAAAGGCAGCGATAGACACGATGAGAGGTAGTAACCTAAAGGAAGCAAATATTTAAATTTTGTGTTTTAAACCATATTTCTTTCGGGCCCCCACAGAGACTGTACTAGCAATGAGATACAGGTAAAACACTGCTAGCACCCCTGTTTGTCTTCCCACAGGAGAAGCACCCTGAGCATTTTCACCCAAGCAGTTGTCCATAGCAGCCTCAGTCCAATCACACTGGCAGCAGTAGTGCATAACTGACACTGTCATTGCTTTCAGCATTACTTTCTCTTCAGATTTGTTTCCTGAATTACCCCTTCCCTGTAGACCTACTCTAAGCAACCATTTATGCTCAAGCAGGTGAAAAGGAATCTCAGTGAGTGTCTTGAGCCAGTTTCTTCACTAAAACTTGAAGGCTTACCTTAGGCAGACCAATGGACTCCATTGCTCTTAACCACTGCACGGTGTTGTCAGTGTGCCGGAAATGAAGGCCAGATCTCTATTGAAAACAGGGTAAAGGGGAAAAAGAAGCCTGAATTCAAGTTTTGGTGGCTTTCTAGAGAAGCATTTAAATGTAGCCATTCTTAACCATGGTTCTCTTAACCATATGGGTTAATTTCTCAACTCCCAAACAACAGCCAGTGATTCCACCTTAGAAATGTCCATTTAAAATTTTTTCTCCACCCTCTACACAGTAAGATTATACATTCCATAGTGGGACTACTGCATATACATGTATATATTTCTATAGTATTGAGTATCTTGCAGTTAATGAACAGCTCCCACAGGTAGCAAGCTAAGTTTAACCACTGGTAGTTTTGGTGGTTTTTTTTTTATTTTTTGTTGTATTTATTTTTTTATTTTTGCTTCTCAGTGTTAAGTTTGGTAAAATAAACACACAGATCTAATGAAGCGAATGTCCTTTCATATAAGATGAGGAAAATTTGTAGTAGTTATAAATTTTAATTACTGAATTGCTTTTGGCTCCTATTCCTAATGAGAAATAGTTGCATAAATGTTGAAACGCATGTTTTCCCTGGAGCCAGAAGTGTAATTTGTTTAGCTTTAAAAACATTAGGTGACACTAACATAGTTTTTCTAAGGGTAAGACATTTCTAACTTATCATGTTGGCTTTAATGCTGTGTGTCTTCTGTCTAGTCCCAACAGTCTTATGAAAGAGATGCAGAAATTTAACTAACCGTGCTTGGATATTTAGAAAAGAATTGGAAGACAGACTTTACAATTTTTTTGTCTAGTTGGTGAGAGAACTGAAAAAGTTATTACCTTATAGCGTTCCTGCTTCACATCGTAGATCTTTTTGTCTGACACCACATTAGGGGCAAAGAATTTTGCTAGCTTAGCAAGGTAGACACCATTTCTTAAGCCTTCCTCCAACTCCGTAGTCGGGGGCAGCTCTTCGTCCAAGCAGACCTCCATCCATCTGCAGAGACATCATTTGCCAAACATTGTTATTTGTGATTTTAATAGAAGCCACACCTTTCACCCACAGTCATTGTACTTTTGATGTCACGACCACAACATAATCATAAGAGGAAAGGGTGCAGGCTAAGGAGAATATTTTTTAATTCATTCAAATGGCAGATCAAAATGACTGGAGAATAGTATCTGCATTGTGTGGTTGTGACCCATTAATAACCAAACAACATGCTTTGAAGCACACAACCCCTAAGGGGTCTAACTCAGATCTGATGGACAGCACTAGGCTTTTACACAGACAGTAATTTAAGCTGAAACTAGAAAAGAAAAACAACACACAGTGCTGTGCATTATTGATGTTTGCATTGAAAAATTTCTGTGATAACCATGCCAGGGCTGAACCTCAAGAGCCTCAAGGCCAGCAACGTGCTGTGTGAGGCTGGTTCCTGCAGCTGATGTACTTGCAATCCAAGCTTGCAGCAGTGTTCATGTTGGTATGAACACTGAGCTCATCCTCCTCCCACAACACGCAGCAGCTCTCCACATTCACCCGTGACACACACTTTATGCATTTGAGATCTGCCTGGCAGTGAGTTGGCTGAAACATTCCTGCTGCCCCATCAAGTGAGATGGCTTCTGGTCCAACAGTCACTAAATCCTTCAAGGTGGTAAACTAGTGATGTTATGTTTTTGAGACTTAGATGTGATAGATATGGTACTAGATAGAAAACAGTAATTATCAAGTATATAACCAGTTCAGAAGGCCAGTAACTGAAATAAAACCGTATTATCCAGTATGTTTATGTTGAGTAGCCAAGAGAAACTGCTACCAAAGCACTCCTGAAAAAGTTTACTATCCTAATCACTGGACCAGAAGTTCCTTACATTGGTGGTCTAAGTGTTTCAGTCCTGTGATATTATCCTTATTTCTAGCAGCTAAATCACATTACAAGAGCTATAAATCTGGTTAGTTCTTTCCCCCCTTTTTTTTTTTCCTTAGGCAGTTTCTGCTGTTCTTAGGACATTAATACCATTACAAATGGACAAGAACAAAGCTGAAGACATTGGTTCACTTTACTTACTGTCACTAAGGCAGCATTGCTGTATGCTGCTTGAGACAGTGTTACAAATCTAACATCACCTCTACAGGGGTGACTTCAGAAACCAGAAAGCTGGGATCCAAGTTGAAATTGAGCCAGTTTTTCCCTCACCACAGAGATGAAAAAAGTTCCCTGCATCATTTTGTTTCATGTTAAAACTCAAGACAAATGACCTACCCCATCACTTTTGGATTTGTTACAGGACATATGAAAGTTGTTTCACTGAAGCACAGACTACCCAAATAGCTCTTCAGGAAACCATCGGCCATAAATCTGAGATAATATCACACAAGACTGCACAGAGCGAATGTCATTAGCAGAACTGTAATTTGCAGTATAAAAGCTGGTTTGGTGAGGAGAATCGTACCCCTGAAAAGTTTCCCTTCTCTATCCTGCTTTGCATGTTCATGTGTTATGGGTCCATGCCAAGGGTCACAAAAGTCATCCTTATTGATGACATTTTATAGACTAAATAAATATACACACGAAGGCAAAATGTCTGGAGAAGACAACATCTGTCTTCTCCAAAACAGAGAAGTAGGAAGAATAAACAAAAAATGTGTACTCCCAGCAAATGTGGGTTTTACCTGAGCCAGTTAGCTCTTTATAGAATTTATTCCCTAAGGTATGTCTTCTAGAGAAGGAGTTGCATGGATAGGAGGAGGAGCTTGCTGAGCCACAGGAGGTATTCACCATGAGCTGAAGCTGAAACTATTGTCCTATGGACCCTTGCCAGTGAGATGAACTGTACACCCTCAGAGCAGCATTTGGTAATTTGCACTGGATCATTTACACTTCTAATTCTCAATTTTCTTATGAAAATATTTTCCTGACATCCTCAGTCCAGGGCACCAAAAAACTAATTACACTGGAACTGTCTTTGAATATACAGACATGTCATCCAAAATTGCTTTTCTCTGCTCTGGTATAAAATTTGTTACTTAGAGGCAACTTTTCCATGGCCCAAAATTAGCTGGTGCATGAGCTCCCCATGAAAGCCAGCCATGCCTTGCTATTTGCCCTTTCATCACAAGCAGTTCTTCCTCAGGCTTTCCTTCACCATACAACTGAGGTTCACCAGCAGAAGGACCTCCATGTGTCAGCACTGGCCCAGGTATTAGATTTAGCAGCCTTACAGGTCCATTAGCAAGGCATACCTTAGTGCTAAGAAGGAAGGTCTAATAGCAACCTGAGCACAAGAGCAGGACAGAACGGCAGCCTTCAGAGCAGGTCTAGGTTATAATTCATAAGCTTCCAAATTCTTCTTCTGGGAACACAAAGAGCTGGTTTGGGGAGGAAAGGATGCATTTGGGTGGGTTGGGTCTGGTTTTATAAAAGGGTCCATGCAAAACTGAGTTGTTCCCCAAGCTCTAAATGATATGCTGATCCAAGGTGAAGACTACTCCTCAGCTTTTTAAACCTCCTGTTACTCAACAGCAGCAAAGCTGTTTTGAATTTGTTTCCAGCATGATAGCATGATGATGAGCCTTTAAGATTAATCTGGAACCATCCTGTTCTGGATAGGGTAGGGGGGCTACACTGTCTAGTGGGTAACTGCAATACACTGAGAAACAAACAGGAAACAGTATGAGGAAGGAAAGAAACCAGAAAAAAAAAAAAAAGGCAATGAAGAACACAATTGCCAATCCAACAAGTCCAGATAAACGTATAAGCAAACAAGTCTCTTTTTAGAAGAAGAATACTAAAGTAGAGAGGGGAAAATGGAACAGACCTAGAAGATGCAAAGAGTTTCTTTCCGTTTATAGCTAAAAAAAATCTGTTAGAAAAAGTCACAGGTCTACAATAGGGCAACTGTAACTTTCAATTTTTGTGACTCAGTCTCTGAGGCTGAGAACACAGTTACAGATGCATTATATATAAGACAGGTTTTACCAATATCTGGAAGTTGCAAAACTTAGCTACAGCAAGATCTACTGTGAAAGTATTTACTCCATTTTGCACAAGTTTAATCAGAGGAAGGAAAAGGCTCAGGATTTGCATGAAATCCTGCAAATATACAAACAACCTTGTAAGCTTTAGCTATGCATACAGCTGCCCAACTCTGTTACTCACTGTCCTAGTATTTATAAAGACATCTGTAGCACTTTCCTCCCCAGTACTTGAAATTACAGCAGTTTTGTTCCCTTTACACTGATTCAGTTAAAAGGGAATTGTGGTTTTAAACAGAAAGAAGCATTACTTTAAGGTTGTGAGGTTCTGCTTTTTAAGACACAGTTCAGTAAGTTTATGAGAGTTATTATATGATGTGCCAACAGCAGGAATAGACTGGACTGAAAAAAAAAAAAAAGAGAAATCCTTCTACTTCTGTTTCTTTAAGTGAAACAGAGAATATCCACCTGACAATAAGGATTTATAGGTACCTTTGGAGCAATTTACTTTTCTTCAGAACTAAAAAAGCAGCATTGCCTTTGGCTCACCCGCTGTTTTCCTGAGCACACTGTACTGCAACATCAGCATCAAATTTAAGTCTGTTGTAGAAACTGTTCCACAAAAAACTGGTTAATACCATGGCTATACAAGAGGAAGGGCCTATAACTCAATGTTATCCAATATGGTTTTTCTTCAGTATGAAGCTTATGAAATAAGACTGTTGTAGCTATCAAATGTGCATGTGCATGTCCGCCATTTCTTTTTCTACAATGCAATCCCATAACTAGTACTGAATTCTTAACTATCCTCACCGGCAGATGTATACCATGAAAAACTGCTACAGTGGTGAACGTGATGGTTGCCTTTAGCTAATTACAGCAAACACCAAACCCCACTCCATGGTGGAGGGACAAAAGGCAGTCTCAGCAAGCAGACCAAAACAAGCAACATCCCGGAAGTCCTGGGCAGCACCATCAAAAATTAGCTATCATTAGAACAACCCCAGAGCTCCTCATGCCGGGTTTGGTCTTGTCATTTGGGTTCAAACATGCCTAAACAGGTGTTTTCCTGAAGGGACATACTTGAGATCATACAGTAGTACGCATAAATACAGCCTGCTTTTATTTTCATAAAAATGCAGTATTATGTACAGAAACATAGCATTTGCCTTAGAAAAAAACCCAAGTCCAGACCTGATCAATGGAAATATATCTCCAAACTTTAATTCCAATACACAGAACTGGAAAGCCTGACAGGAGTGAGTATTGAGATACAATTTTCTTTTGCTTTGCTCAATTCTGGTTTGACTACTGGCAATTTGAGGCAGAGCAGTTCAGCAGTGAATTTCTGGCAAGATAACAATGATGACTTCTGTGCCAGATGGACGAACAGTAAACAGCATGCTGCTCACCAAGAGATTCCAGTTTCCACATTTGAGCATGTGAAGCAGCAGCAGTACGATGAGCTCAGGCTTGCACTTTAAAAGCATAAAAACCCCTGAACCTCATTCAAGGCAAGGGTCAAGGGAACTGGAAGCACCAGCGCTGCACTATGAAGTCAACCAGTTATGAAGTTGTCATTGACAGTCTGTGTGATCAGCAAAGCACACATGGCTGGCCAAGGGACTGGAAATGCTGGAGCCAGCGTTCAGCAGAGAAGAGAGAATACATTGTACAACCCACCCAAAGCCCATCACATTTGGCACACACTGGATATTGCAGCAAGATTTATACTTGCTCTAAGCTACCCTTTCAGATTTATGCTGCAAGATGTGGATTCAAGAGCACTGGGTTTTTGCCTCCTGGGAAGCAGTCCTTTGGAGAAGCAAAGAAGGGACTCCAGAGCCAAAGCTCAGGCCACTGGATACTGCTATGAAAAAGGTATAGTGAAGACAAGGTAAAGTGAAACTACCATGTTTTTACTACCTCCCTGGCTCTCAACCACAGCCTTTCAGTTTGGTTCAGCACGCACATACTGTGGGGAAGTGAAACAGACTGTTGACCTAGAGATTACAATACAGACATCTTATTCCTAACAAAGGGTGAAAAAGTCTTGTTGCTAGAAAATAAGAGCAACAACAATCAGTCCCAAAGCAAGGTGTTAGATTCTAACTTCAAATGTCTGTGAAGTGATGGGATTATTTTTAGGTCAAAACTTTTATTTGAAGATATGCAGAAATATACAGTAGTCTGAAGCATGAGAACTCACCATTTTATTTCCACTTTAATAAGCTTCTAGTTTCTGAATTTAAAGATTTAAGAAAACTCAGCTCTTAACTCTTCATTTACTTTTTTTTTTAACACACAAAAAAATATTTCCTCCCACCAACAGTCCCATAAATACTGATTTTAAAAGGAGAGCAAGAGCAGCAGAAGCAAGCAAGGTGAGTTGCTTGGCTAGGCAGGAGTGGTGGTGGCACTGGTTTATTTATGAAGAAAGACTGTGTGTTAACTTTGAAATTTGTTTTCATTAGACTGCAAGTTTACCATGATACATCTCCTAAACCAGAAACCTTAGGAAAAGACTGTTCCACAAACTGTAACAGGCTATTTCCAGAGCAAATGCAGAGAAATTTTCCACCCATTCCATGAAAATAGATAAAGACAATTTGAATATCATCACAGCAAAAAGTGAGTTGTATAAAAAACTGCAGAAGCTTGGAGGCTCTACTAAAAGGCTGTGGAGAACAGTGACAGAGCAGGCAGCTGAGAAAACTACTTTCTTCAGACATTTTTTTCCTCACATTCTGGTGCATTCAAGCTCAAATCACTTGGGAGCCTTGGCTGAAGTCAGAGTTTCAGCCCTCTGCTGCCAACTTACTCCTGGAGCCAGACACCCTGGAAATATCAGCTTCTAAATTTGAGGCTTCAGGTTCACACTCCAGTGACAGGCTCTACTGAATCTCAAGTTTTACCCATTCTAAAAACATACTTTGTTGGGAAGAACTCAATATTTTGTCATCATGAGTCACCAGAGCAGTGCCAGGAAGGAAGGCCTGATGCAGGTCATTTCAGTCACCACTTCTCTTAGGTTGCATACAAGAAATAACATGAAGAAAGAGTCACGGATGACACTGTGAATCCCTTGGTTACACAAGATCTCCAAACTTCAGCACATAAAATGAGCCTCAAACAATTTAGCAAGAGATTTTGGATTAACTTGTAGTGCTCTAATTTTTTTACGCTTCCGTAAGTCAGTTCAAATTTGAAGTTGCAGATCTCTGCGTCTCCAGCTAGCATTAAATTTAGCATCTCAACTAAATTTTATGATTATGATTTCACCAGGGAGGATACTGACTTTCAGTGATAACTACACTGCAAACCATGAAACATTCAGGTATGGATTCTTTGTGCATAAGTATTAACATAATGAGTCTCACTGCATGTTACTACATTTTGTTGAGTTGTGCACACCTGCGTGAAGTTTGTTGGAAT
>JAOXNO010000020.1:28261658-28274986 GCA_028565335.1 Limnodromus scolopaceus
TGTTGGGTTGGTGTTGTTTTGTGTGTGGTGTGGGTTTTTTCGGGGTTTTTTTGGTTTGGTTTTTCTTTTTTTTTTTTTTTTTTTTACTTCTGTTAGTTGGACTAGATGATCTTAAAAGGTCCCTTCCAACCTAGGTGATTCTGTGATTCTGTGATTATCCCAGTTTCAAAACTACATAGTGTTTTCTACAGAGAGTTGAGGCAGCCAGTTAACACCAATATATGCACTGGGCAGTATGCAAAATTTCTGTATGATACATAGGTAGGAGCTCTTGATGAAGACCTGACTACAATTTTATCAGTTCCAGTTGGAATTTTTATTGAGGACATATGACTAAAAGCTTCCTAAAATAGTCATGGGCATCTCAAACACATCTTTCTAGGCAGTATATAAAAGTCAGCAATAAAACCATTCCTTTAAGAAAATGGACTTGAGAACAAGCTGCAAAACTCTAAAATATTCCTTTGGAACAGCTTATGTTAATGCACTAAGGTAGCAATAGGACTAAGTGAAAGTGAAGCTGTAGTTTGAAGACTAGGCTAGGGAGAAAAAAATGATTGCAATCAGTGTAGTAAAAATTTAACAGTGTAATTAATAGTATCTCATGCAACAAATACCCAGTGTCTGGTGACAGCACTTCAGTCTAAGGGTTTTTGAGATCACCATTCCCAACAGTTATACACACAAGTCAATCTTGTCTCCAGGAACAAACAGCAAAATATCCCTATCAATCTGAGTAATCACCAAGTGATAAAAATCTACCATCTATGCGCAGTGTTCAGGTTACTCAAGACAGTAGGATAGGTTCAAGAAATAGTTAAGCGGCTAAGAGCCTGCTAGTCACCAGACAAGACATTAGACATTGGCAAAAGTGAGCTACCAGGACACCACTCGATTCAAAGGCAACAGCAAATCAAGTCTGGCTTATGGCACCTAGCACCAACCAAGAACCACACCACCACATGACTTAAAGTATCAGTGAATAAAAATATTTTCTTTTATCCTGCTGAAAAAAAGAAAAAAAAAAAAGAAGAAAAAAGCCATTTTTCAATAATTTGAATGGGCAAACCAGCTATCAGCATGGACGACACTGCTAACTTCCCCCAGCCAACCCACATGCTCTGGCTATCTCACCCTGTAACACAACCACCGCTTGTCCACAGCTGACCCAGGCCCTGCTGCCCTGTAACACCATTCCCACTGCAGCTGCCACTCAAGGCAAGCCCAGATATCCAGATGCCTCTGGATATTCAGCGTCATCATGTCAAACACCAGCAGAAAAGCAAAGAGACAAGCTACCCCTTGCCAGTGGTACCCCAAGCCAACAGTGTCTGGTCACCCTGTTTAAACACAAGATGCCATATGCATGAACAGTCTCATTGAACCCACTTTTGGATGTTTAAGACTACTTATGGGAAACCTCAGTGGTTTATGCTAAGTGGTAAATGTAAAACAAAGTGCTCCTTTGTTTCCTTCTTTGTGCATGAAGAGGAAATAAATACAGAAGAAATTTAAAATCAGAAGGAAAAATTGACAAGTTTTAGAGACTGTTTCAAACTAGTTATGGAGCTTATGTACTATAACAACTGTGTTGCTAGAGAGATTTCAGCTCGCACTAACCCTCTAGCAAACCTTTAGGTGCATGAACCCTGGAGAATGGTTTGCTCATTCATTTTTCTAGCAGTTGTTTCTCTGAAAAAACAACTACAGAGAATGTCAATGGAAACAAATCTTCAACCAACACAGTGCCCTATTTGGAAATACTCCTGTACCACCTACCCCAAGATCTCCAAGTGCTTTCAGGCACAGGAATTAATGTAAAAACCTCTGCATTAGAAGACGGAAGCAGCACCAATCATTTTTATTTTGAAATCACCAAAGTAAAACATAGAGCAGACACCCAAGTGTCCTGATTAGCCCCCTTTTATTAGGAAACTAATTTTCAGGCTGGTAAAACTCACTCTACTATTGCCACAAAAAAGATTACTCCATATTAAAAAGTCATAAGGGGCTACCATGCAATTTCACATTAAAAAGATGACACATTACTGTTATACTGAGATTCCTTCAAAGATACTTAGTGCAACTGTGTTTGCTGAATTGGAAATAAATAGGATAAGGGAGAGCAAATATTAAAATGCTTTACAGGTGTGATGTTTTGATTTTCTTAATAAACAACTGTTAACTCAAAGTTTCTGATCCTCAGTCACACAACAATTGAACACAACAACAAAAAATAATAATCCCCTGCACTCATGAACTTGAACCAAAAAAATATTTTAAGTCAATTTACCTCACTGCCAAGCCTATTAATGACCTAGATACTTTGATCAACTTAATCAGCAAACCATCACAGCTTGTTAGCTCTCAGCCCTACACCAAGGCCTAAGTGACTTAGGTTGCTATTTTGACCTGCAAATTTGCTCCTCCTTTTTTCTCTTCCCATTTCTCTGCACTTTATCCCAAGCGAGTACAGCACCTGCACAGCGCTGGTCACAGAGACTGGGAGGGTGCTGCTGCAGTTACAGCCAGAAGCCACACAACCCTAAAACTAGATCCCCACTTCCCCCTGCCATTTTTTAGGACAAATTTTTGTATAATTTTAGGAGGACTTGCATGTATCGAGCTACTGGTAGTTGCAGCCTTCAGAGCCTGACTGTCATGGGCAGTATGAGTGTTCATATAAGAGAGGGGCATCGAGATGCTACCAGCTTTCACAGCAATCTCTCCTGCAACATGCTGAAAGCTTATCAGAGAACATTAAAAAAACAATACGATAACAAAGCGACCAGCCTGCACAGCAGCAGGCAAGGCAGCAACGGAGAGCTTGGAGACGCTAGTGACCCACCAGTGCTGGGAAAGCAACTGCCATGGGGGAGAGGAAGAGGAGTACAACCGTCACCATGCCACACAGTTCCTGTCAACAAGAGAAAATGGGCAGGAAGAGCCGACCACAACAGCAGCCACATAAGGGGGACCAGCAGGATGGATGCCAGGATAGCAAGATTTACAGTGGGGAAGAGAAAGCCCAGTAGACAATGTTGACAGAGGTCTGAAAGGGGGTGTGGAAGGGTGGTGTCCCTTAGCCCAGGTCAAGAACAACGAGAGTCGCCTGTGGTCACAGTAGATTTTGCTGAAATATTGAGTCTAAAATTGCTCAAGAAATTCTTATGAAAAAAGAGGGAAGAGCCTAAAAAAGAACATAAGTATGTGCACAGTTACACTAAGGGGTACAACTTGAAACTAAGGAACACACAACTCTGACACAGAGCGCCTTCATCCTTAGGCGTTTGCCTTCATCTAAGATTTAAAAAGTATGTCTAGCAGAACTTCTGCACACTTCCTTTGATACCCAGCCAAATCCTTAAACAGCATGTTTTACTTCAGCTTTCCATATGAAGATGCAACATAATCAAAATGTCTCCATACTTTCCTCTTCCTCCTCAAGAAAGCTAACTATTCAAAGAAACTTAACAGGCCAGTTGCTCCTAATTTTGAACATGAGGGTTACACTCCAAAAGTGCATGTCAGGAGTGCAAGTGTTCTTGCAGTGACATGAAAAACACAGCTGAAGTTCTATGTCAACAGATGCAGATATTTTCATGTGCAGAGATTCAAGTCATTTTTTCTGATTAGGCTGCAAAAACACCCAAAGTCTCTCACAACAACTTCCTTCTAATTCAAATGGAAAAAAAGAGAATGAGCAGAGTTCTCTTGCCATTCTTGCTCCCTCGTAACAGAGTCAGCCACTAAAACTTCAACTGCTTCTAGTACCAGCTTACAAGCAGAAGACATTTCTGGAGACAGCCATTTCTAAGTTACCTAGATTGGTGGTGTATTTTCATCACCACACTATAAGTAGTTTCTCCAAAGTGGAAAAGCAGATCTCCATCTGGTTGCCAAGTCATATCTCGACCAAAGGCAAAGTGACCCCATCTCCCATGGCATCAAGTCCTCAAACAAACCAAAGCTTTGCAACAGAATCCAAAATTATAATTAAGCATTCAGCCACTTTCAACTTATTTTCTATTAGAGCACTATAGGTTTATCCTAGTGTCAAATTCCCAGTCCCTTGAAATTTAAAAACTGTGTTCCAAAGATAGCTGCTTGTGTCCTTCTTTGTACCCTCCTGCCTCACCACTGCACATAGATTCACCCTTATTGAGACTGTGCAGTAGTCTGCTAAAAGCTTCATTAAAAATTAAAAATCAAACCCACATTTCAGCTGTTATGGATCTGTCAGATGCAGGCTTCTCGCAAAAGGAACTAACAAGTATTCATACAGAAGAAACCAAAACCAGCACTAATGAATTCTTTAAGATAACTTGAAAATCCAGTATCTGGGTGGGAAGATTGGACACATAGAGACATCTGGGGAATTTTGATGCCAGCATACAAGACAAGTGTCTGAGGCATGGCAGTCAAGCAAACCAAGTGGCTGGGCAAAGGGCAGTCAAGAGCCAAGCAAGCCCCAAGCATTGCCTTGCCAAACTCAATATCTGACCAACATCTGTCACTCATACCATACCTCTGCTGGGCACTGCTGTGAAGAGCGGGCAACCTGCAAGCACATCAAGGTGACAGTTTAAGGTGGGAGGCAAGGAAAGCCTATGAAAGTAAAACAAAACATACATCCAACCTAATGAGGCAAACGGGCATGGGAAATAAGTAGGCTTGATAAGATATGCACAGCTCCTACCGAGGCAGCAAGTTTGGTGAACTTGATAGCTATTGGAAACCCAGGTATTTAACAGCAACTGGTTTGCCACTAATAAATACTCTTATAGCTTACATTGTTATTCAACAAGCCCGAGTTACGTTTATGCATAATAACAGACAGTGAACCTGGCATTGAGAAAAATCCCAGACTAATTCATAGAATCATAGAATCACTAGGGTTGGAAGCGACCTTAAAGATCATCGAGTTCCAACCCCCCTGCCGTGGGCAGGGACACCTCCACTAGAGCAGGTTGCTCAAAGAGCCATCCAGCCTGGCCTTGAACACTTCCAGGGACGGGGCATCCACAACTTCCCTGGGCAACCTGTTCCAGTGTCTCACCACTCTCACTGTAAAGAATTTCTTTCTAGTATCTAATCTAATCTCCCCTCTTCCAATTTAAAACTGTTGCCCCTTGTCCTGTCGCTACACTTCCTCGTAAAGAGTCCCTGTCTGGCTCTTCTGTAGGCTCCTTTCAGATATTGATAGGCTGTTATAAGATCTCCCCGGAGCCTTCTCTTCTCAAGGCTGAATAACCCCAGCTCTCTCAGCCTGTCCTCATAGGAGAGGTGCTCCATCCCTCTGAATGAATTCTTTTGTCCATCAGCTGATCGCTGCAAGTACATGGTCTTTACTCCTCCTAGATCTACTGAAAAATAGCAGAATGTGCCCAGCATACGCACAGCATAATGTCCTAACTCAAAGATAGGACAGACAAAGGGCTGGAAATTATTCTTTTCTAGATATCTGCACAAAAGTGTTTTGTGTTCAGTATGGTTGGCCAGGGAAAGAGTGTAAGCATTTATCCTTCAGAAATAAGGGGTTTTTTTCTTTGCCAATTGATTCCTTTACAAACATGTTAAATGAAAGATAAGCTGCTGTTTTCAATACCACTCTAGTGGCAGATGTAGTCTTTAGATAAGAACAGCTTGTTAGCAAAATCCCAAGTAACTTAATTCTACATTTATAAATATATATGTTATTCTTGAATTATAGCACACTCCTTTCACACAGCTTACTTTACATAAACACTGCCTCTTTGCTCCATTCTGGCTTGCTTTGAAAAAAAACCCCAAACCTCTCCCGCCACTGCAGCACTGTATGACAAACACACTACATCTCAGGCTAAAGTATTTACAAAAATTGGATAGAGAAACACTAACTGTGTGCAACAAGAAAGAGTCAAGGAAACTCTAGATTTAGAGGGAAAGTAAATTTAGATTTTTCAGAAAGTTTTCAGGTATTTTTTCATGCATTGCATTTATAAACTAGTTGCAGTAAATGCGTATTCTACTACTAGCGTTCTTTCTGGCAAATGATCAATCTCTCTCATGTTGGGTTTTATGGTCAATTAGACCTTCCTACATGCAAATTTTTGCAGCATTTCTATAGGGCTCCAAGTCAAACAAATTTTGCATGCACAATTTTTTTAATTAAAATGAAGATATTGTCTTACTCAAGGGGCAGCACCATACATTATAGTAATTGATATATAGCAGTAACCACACAGCTGCCTTTACTTTGAAGAGTTTTATTAGAAAATGATGGTAAGCAAAACCAAAACACTGTCTTTATATTGCAAATTACCACCATTCAACTGTGGCCAGAACTCAAATGTAGCCTTTGTATTATTATGGTTGGACTTGATCTAAAAAAGCCTCTTCCAACCTAGACAATTCTATGATTCTACTATTATTTGTATTGTATGCATTTCTGCTATTCAGATGAAATAGCAGCTCTGTACGCAAGAACAAAAACTAGCCAGTAAAGAATTGTTGTGCTTTAGATTAGAGGAGTCTTTTTCAGTCTCTCCTTGGTCTTCTGTCAAAGTGACTTAATTTTCTATGGCAAAATACCTGCACAAAAAATTTTAACCCTATTTGTTTTCTTAATTTTCAGCAATAGCCACTGCCTTCGTCTTGCTTCTTCTCAAAAATCTAGAAATGTTGAGGGGTTTTGTTTGGTTGTGTTTGCTTTTTTAACAGAATTTTTCACTCAGTCTATTGCTATTTTACCAAGACTAAAAATAAATTTATATTGTTGTAGGAACTTCCATTAGTCTGGGATCCACAGATCTTCTCACAGTGAAACTTCAGTTTAAGTGTTGGAATCTTTTCAGCTCTGTTCAACACATGTGAGTTCGCATTGCCAGATTTTTCAGACAGGACACTATACATGTCAAGGGAAAGCAGAGTGTTTACTGACATTCAAAAGCATATAGAAACAGTGAAGTAATGTGGATGCAACTCAGGATGAGGGCTTGAAATAAATGACTGAGAAACTAAATGCATTGCAACCCATTTTGGTTTTGTAGAAATTGTATCAAGTAGTTCAGTACTTTGTTCTCCTAATGCCTCACACATTTGATTTACATGTTTGTTTGGGATTTTTTTTTACACCTATTTAAAACCATGCGCTGTGGACGTCTCTTGGGCAATGCATTTCTGACCTCTGAAGAGCAAAGATCTGCATTGGGATGAGGAATGCCCTATGTTCAATGCTCTTTGGTTACAGGCTGTTGAAGAGTAACCTTTTCTGATGATACCTGTTACATCAACGTGTAAGTGGGAAATCCCACTCTAAAAGTGGAAGGCAGTGCGCTAACAACCCCTTCCAAACTCCTTTTAAGTTACAGGTCCAAGATGTGATCTGGGTTAGGGACAGTCAAAGGGTGAAGACCTCTTTCAGAAAGAGTTTTAAATTATGATGAATTTGAGTTCAATGCTATATTTAACGGTCTTACCAGAAACATCTGTTTGTATTCTGGTTGCAATAATCAGGAGCAGCAGGAGCAGCAAAGCATACTGCTCTAAGAGGCAGAGCCAGCACTGTATCACACAGGGAAATGAAGTGCACAGGCTCAACATGTAGACTTGTCTTGCTTAGTGCTGCGCTTAATACAGGTGGGTCAGTTTACATGCCATTTTTTATTCACTGTTCAGTTTTTAATACAGAACACAGAGATGAAGTAATAAGAAACATGCTGCTCAGTTCATTTATCTTGGGGATATACTGTATACTGTATTTCCAGGCCAGGATCAGACATCTGAAAGTGTGATGGTTAGTAGCAAATGAAATTCCACATACATTCCCAAATACCAAAAGATACATATGTTAGTGCTTGACCAGATCAATTCCCTGGTCTGACATATCTTGGCTGCGTGAACTACTGCTGGCACAAGGCAGACAGCAGGAGAACAGGATTACCCACCCTGCGGTCATCTGAAAACACAGTTCAAGGAACACTGCAGCTTTTCTTTATGCCTTTTGCACTACCTCTGTGTTTAATAAGCACATACACAATTATACTGATTTAAAAATTGAGATATGCATCTGATATGCAGCCATTTCCTTTTTGTTCTTGTCAGCCCAATTTCTAAATAGCCTTTGGTTTGTACGTGGGATATTACATTATCCAAATTACATCATTTTCTGGCAACTATGGCAGGCCTGGCCTGTGAGTCACTTTCCAAAACGAGGGGAGAGCCACACTAGGGAAGAATGCACGATTCAAAGGTTTCTATTGTTCTGATGGACCATGGGGTCCACGCAAGTTCAGTCACTGCTCAGTACAGAAGAGCAGCTAAAAATCTCACTATCAACTTCAATGAAAAGGAGTGCCTCAGAGAAGCAAACAGGCAGATACAGTCCCCCAAACTAGACATACAAATCATGTGCTTGAATGTATTGGTTTATTAATGGTCAATGCATTGCAGGTATGTGAGCACACATTGAGCTGCAAGTTACTTTACCTGCATTTGCCAGCTGAGAGTTTCCACAGCCGTAAGCAGCAGTTTCACCAACTCTGTGCACAAGGCAGGGCCATGGGATTATAACAAACCTTCTCTACTCAACCCTGTCCAGTCCTTCAATTAATCGATCCAAGAAATAGACCCGATAGACTATGGAAACAATTTCTCATTACAGACTGTCTTGAGGAATAATGCTAATTATCACAGAAGTGTTTCCAGTTCTTCACTGTATCCAGACACATATCCACCCCAAGAAGAATGTTTCCTCTTTAGTCATTAGTTAGATCTTGTTTGTGAAGCCAATCTTTGTTTCAAAGTCTCACACAGAACCAGGGTACTATGGGGGCAGAAGATTAAAATGCCTCTCCACAGCTGACAAAGACACTAGAAACATTGTCCATACATAAAAGGATGGGGCACATTAACGTATGCTATTTTCCTTTTTGCTTTTATTTTGTAGTTTAGGTAAGATCTGACACTAAATCTCTTCGAGGTATATCGGAAGCATCTGATCTTGCACAACTGCAGAGTCTCATTTAAAGTATTCACTAACTATGAAGGATAACTGCACACTGAATCAGTCACTTTAAATGATAAAGTATGCAAATGACATATTTATTAATTGCTTTAATATGGGAAGTTTAGGAGACAGCTACTCCATGAAAGAACAAGCACTGCTCATTGAAGGTGGTGCTGCAGATGGGAGCCAGATACAGATTTGCAGTACTGTCTCCTTGCTTCATGCTCAAATCGGGGTACCTGGAAACACCAGAAATGGTGTGACTGAGTTTGCTGCATGTGTACATCTCCTTCATGCGATAGCAACTACTGGAAAAAGTCTGAGTTTTTGGTATCTCTGGTCACTAAAGTAGTAAATGTGGTTAATTCTAAGCAGTCGTTATGACAATTTGTATCCAACTTATGTACTCTGCATGTGGTTCCACTCTTCATGAGTTTAACAAACCAACACAATTACCACAACAAAAAAAGCCACCCCCACGCTGCAGTATTGTATAGTGCTCTCTCTCTTTTAAGACCTCTGCTACCTCACCTTTTTGACCTCTGGTCATGAAGAGGCCAAAGCTACGCTATGTTCTTTCAACGCTAACAAAGAGCACACCATCCTGATGTATTTTGGGCTCCAGTCATACAACACAGTGATTTCTTCCAGACAAGCAGCATTAGATCAGTATTCAGACACATGTACCAGGTCTCCTCCATGGGCCAAAAAGCCCTCAGCAGAAAAAGAGTACAAAACAAAGCAGGTGCTAAGCCAGCTCTTCCCCTCCCTGTTCCATCTCCACCCTACCCTGAATCAGTCCACCGCAGTCACTGAGACATCATCGAGATGGTCTCAACCTCCCCCCTCTGCTGCAGCTGGGCTTCTGATAGCAGAAGAGGAGCAGAAGAGCTTCATTATCAGTGCCTTTAGACCCATATACAAGAGTGAACTCTCATGTGCTAAGCTGTCACATCAACCGCAGCACCACTCTGTAGAAATGCAAAGCTGCCAGGTCACAACTGGGTACACAACTTGTTGTGTACCAACAGTTGGGTACACAACTGCCAGCAACCCCCTCTGGGTACCAACAACACCTCACATTTGGTTACTGAAAGCACAGAGGCCTTCATCATGTTTTGGTGTTTGTTCAACTACCAAAAAAACCCTCAGTTCCACCTCCTGGTTTTTGCTACGCTTATGGAATGCTACATTAACAGGACATTTCTTTTAAAAAATAGTCACAGGGAAGGCTCCTCAAACTAAGCTGGTCTACATTTGGATGCTTTTAAAGCTCTGCTTTTGAGTGTTAGAAAAAATTTATTCCTTCAAGCCATGGTGGTGTGTTTTCAAGTAGGGGTGGAAAAGGCTTACCAGTGTACAGTTTGCCATTTAACAAAAATAGAAATGAGGATTTCTGAACATTAGTCATTTCAATGACTAAGGGCCAAGAAATCCTATTGGTTCCTGTATTTTATATCAAATTATTCAAAGCAAAATGCTTCAAGACAGACAAATTCAGGGTTTGTTTTCTGTCTGCTTTTCTAGAACGGAAGACTACTGTTTGTGGCTACACCCCAACAAGGTAAAATTGCATGGTGAGCTAAAAAGCAGACAGATAGACCTTCAACTTCTCAAAAGGATGGAAAATGGTTCTTCTCCACACCTGTGATGGAGGTAGAAGGTTAGAGGGAAGCATGGTTTTCAAAGGAGCAGAGGGAAGGCTGTGCTCACTGAATTTGCGTGCAGCAATCCCTCCTGCCCTTACAAGGCAGATCAGGCCTTTGATTGAAGAGCAATTTCCACATAGGTTGTTTGCTGGCTGGAGAAGGAGCAATAACCAATGCCCACCTGGGCAAGTTGAGTCTAATCAGTCAAATCTATCATACTTACATGGAAGTTAAAACCACATGAGGAAATGACTCTATTTCCAATTGAAAACTGGAGACCTAGGAGAGCTAGTCAGCAGTACAATTTTGGGTTTTGTCAACCAGAATAAGATGTTGCATAGTTTGGTATGTACTGTTTATCCTCATACTCAAAGGCCAGTACTCGAGTCAAACCGTTAGACTAGCCAGATCTGTTGCCTGCTTTGCTAAATCCTCTCCACTTACAAAAGCACTTTCTGTCTGACTACATCTGAAATGGTTACTTTCAGGACCAAGTTCTCACTTACTTCTGTGAGCAAGTATCTTAATTTCATTTTCCTCTTATGCTACTCTCAGAGAAGAGTTTGTCACCATGACTAACTGTGTTGGGCTCTCAGTATCCAAAGGTCAAAGTTAGTTGCATGTTTTACAAGTCCACTGCAATGCGGTTTCCTCCTGCCATCAGGACAAGGCAGGTGTGCCGTCAGAAGACTCAAAGCAAATACTTTAAGATAATTCCAGTCCTGTATCTAAAAGGTTGCCTTCTGAATGCGATATGTTTGTTTTAATTTCAAACTTCATTATGACAAACAGCCTGAATACCAGAAGTATGCCAGAGAATATAAATTAGAGTGACAGTTACAGAGGCTGGATGACAGATCCCATAGCTCTATACTTTGCTCTCCAGCACATTCAACATGAAGATGTGCAAATATGCTTACTAACTAATATCAAAACCCTTTAAGTCATAATTTCTCAGAACTTAACTGAGCAATTTTTTTAAGAACATGTCATTTCTCTGAACTACCTACTTCAGAGGATCAACTCAGAATACCTATGGACAACTTGTTGATTCAGGCATAACCAGAGATTGAAGAAATGCAGCTTCAGTTCTGAGTACCATTAGCCCTAAATTTAAGGTACAACAATTCAGGCTTCTTTGCACACAAAGAGTATTGGACACTATTCAAACAGCTGTTAGAGAATGCAGTCATTTATTCCAACAGTTGCACTCTGAGAACACACAGGTGTGTGCAGATGGTGCTCAAGAAAAGCAACATTCCCAAGTACTGAAGCCTCAAAGTTACTTGGTTGCTTCCAAAGGCACTGAAACACAGCACTCAGAGCTATGTCAGGCAGAAATTCAATCAATACTTTTTAAATAAATGTGTCTAGACATTTTTCTGTGCATTTACATGGAATGTACAAATGACTAAGAGGGACTAGTCTAATTATCCTTAGGAGAATTGAGCTGCTGCTTAATTTCTTTGGCTAAAGCAACAGATGAGAACTCCTCAGTTCTGTGAAGAATGAAATCTTTCACCAAATTATAGGTCATTACCCCAATATCTTAAAGAAGATTTATACACCTTCTCTCTGTTGAACAGGTCAGTGTGTTTCATTAGGAGATATTCACAAGTCAGCTGTTTTACCCGATTTGAATATTTGTTTTATATATGCTTGCTGTTAACATCTCCTTTACAAACCTAGGAATTGCCATGAGTCTGAGGACAATGGTACTGATAATCTTTTGAAAACGCTTTCCTTTCAATACACAAAGGGCCAGAGCCAGCTAAGCTGTTGTGCAGTTCAAAGTAAATTTACATTCTTGCCTGAATTCTTAGCCTGGGATTTATGGGTCATATCTGGATTATTAACAAAAAAGTGGAACCACATACACAACATCTGAAGTTGACCATCTGGACGCAGCAAGTTAGATGCTTCAGCTGTGTAACCCATCCACCTTTAACAGTGAGAACAAGTACAGAAAGTCTGTGTGCCTCTGTAAGGCAGTGTGTCCCTGTCACTACTCCTTTAAGTGATGAACACGCTGACCTGCAAAGGCTGCTTTCCAATAAACTGGCTCAGCACTACCACTGAACACACCAGATACATTGCTTTTTTTATGCTTAACCTGTATTTAAAACTTTTTTAAAAACTTTTTTTTTTTTGATAAATAAGTGGTATTTAATTGCATCCTGGATGGGAATAATTTTAAAACATTAATTATTTTCCTAAGAATCCAAAGTTGGTGGTTTGTTATCCCTTAAGATTGAAAAGGAGAATGTTGGTGAGCTTTTTTACTTTCTTTCAAAGCCCTGGCACAACCCATTCATGATAGATTTTCATCTGCCTAATAGTGTTTGCATAGAGGTCTTCTCTAATATATCCATTTCATCAGAGGAAATTAATCTTGGACAGAAAGGAGCTTGGCAACTGTCTCTAACCAAGTGTGGTTACTGAACCAAACTAAAGAGACTAAGCCTAACCCGTTCTGATCCAGAACAGGCTCCTACAACAGCTGAGATTCCTCCAGATCCTCACAAGTACCCTGACAGAAGGAGCAATAACCTCAAACAAGTCATTAGCACCTAGGGAGCAACTTTGGCATCCAGCAGAAAGAATGAAGCAGAAAGTTCCATGTATTATAACCAACCTTTGACTCACTACTGTAATTTCTAGCACTGATCTCCACTGTACCAGAGTTCTCC
>JAOXNO010000020.1:28277745-28316158 GCA_028565335.1 Limnodromus scolopaceus
ACCTGAGGCTTTGTCTGGCTGAATTTTCCTTCTCTCCCCGCCTCCCCCGCCCCGCCCCCCCCCCCCCCCACTTCACAGGTCACAGATTTTACCAGGACAGCAGACTCCATTCATCCCCAGAATGATCGTCATCTCAAGCTTTGATGACTCCTTCGGTTTTTTTCATCTCTCCCATTCCCAGAATACTTCATAGGTTTGATAGCTTTTTAACTGTGCTTCTATAAACAGCACAAGTCTCCATATTTCAAGTGCTATTTTGGTAAATGTCTTGTTTTGTTCATTTTAAGTGTCTTGGCTATTCAACCCTTGACTAAAGTATCATGCATATATTCAAAACAAACAACACTGTCAGAAAACACTTTTACATTAAGTATATTAACACCGTGTTTAACTGTCAAAATTACTGTAGCAAACCACCATTTGATTATCAGGTAACTTGGTTATAGAAACTGCTTTATCTGACATGCTCAGAAGTTGTTTAATCTCGAGATCAATGACTATCAGGTCTTATGTACTCCAAGATATCCAAGCTAGAGACTCACTGCCAAGGATAGGTAGACCTTGTTCCTCTCTCAGTAGCTAAGTTCCCTAACAAGTATATAGTTATTATCCCCTAACAACCACATAGCATAAAATGTGTTGATAGTTAAAGCACACCTAAGCTACTTTAAAAGAGCAAGGAACACAGTGTGCTTTAGAAATTTGTTATCAGATGCAAATAATTGTTTACAGCATGAGTAGACAAAGTACAGCTCAACATTCGGATGGAGCAGAACAAAGATATTCTTACCCCTACAGAAGTGAGCATTCATTAGCACGTGCTCTGAGGGATGAGCAATATTTGAACTGTACCAATTCAGAATTTCCAAAATTGCAAGGAATTAAAAAAAAGAAGTAGCCAAGACTAACATCACCGTTCATAGCATACATTACATTCATTTATGTAATATGATCAATATTTTATGTTCATATTACATAAAATATTCCCACTCCAACTGCAAAACTAAGAGAGGGTTCCAGTAAAACTGCATTCTGGTGGCCACCAAAAGACCACCATGCAGCAAGCTTGCTTCACTAGGCATGCAGGCTGCCATTTCCCTGCGCAGCATGTTACCTTCTGAGTCTTTGTCCGTCCATTTAATGACAGCTCCAACCAGACAAGGTGAAAAAAGAGGACAAATCTCATCACTCTAAATACCAACCCTTTCTACCCACTCCTCAACAGCATAGCCTCGCACTCCTGTCTATCCAATTCCTGCCTGCCTTTTTAAGACAGGAAAGGAATAACACATTTTCATCCTTTGAGGAAGCATCTTTCCTCATCCAAAAAGCCTTCATCAGGCACCCATCCTCTCCTTCACTGCTTTTCCACCTTCTTGGACTGCTTGACTGTGATCCTGTTGGGACAGGCTCTTGGGAGAGGCTTGCAGAGTTTGCTGGAGCTGTTCCTCTGCTCCCTGCTTGGACCACCCTACCTCAAAAAGTACTATCAGCCCACAGGTTTGCCTCTGCTCTTCATCTCTTTCCTCTCCTTCAAGCTCACACTTCAGTTTGGCTCACATCATCCTGGTGTAATTTCTGCCATAAAAACCGTTCACGACTTTGTCAGTAGATTTTCCCAGCCTCATCAAGCCTCACGCCCAGAACAGATCTTTCTCTTCCCTCCTTCACTGTTCACAAAACCATTTGGTTGCAATATCATCACAGGGAACGTCTGAACATCTTTCACCTGTTTCTTTTACCAATGCACATCCAGTCTAAGTATTGCTATTTCCTTCTCCAAATCTTATGCTTTGACACACACAATGACAGCAGTAAACCATCTGCACTGCGTTCAAAAGTTTTAATTCTCCGCCTGCCTAGCAGAAAGCCATGTGTGTTACAGCAGTGCCACACTTACTGTACAGTGTCTTTTATAGATACTGAGACAGGATATTCACTGTATTCATCCCTAATCTATTCAAATAGGTCACTCAAAGTTCAGAGTTGCACATATCGCTGTCAGACAGGGTATCTGGAATACAGTATTTTCTCAAGTACTCTGAAAAAGCACAACAAAGGCAGAGCTCAATCAATGTGACTACCTATTAAAAAAGTAGATTTAATCAACACAATAACTATGTCAAAGTCTGAACCTTTTGCCCTCCATATCTGTAGATTTATATCTTCAGTTGTAATACCATGTTAGTGAAGTACTTTTCTAATGAGACCTAACAGAAGTGGAAGGACAGAAGTAGCAGAAAAAAAATATTTCAGCAGCTAGCATTAGGTCTGTATTAAAAATATTTTAGTCCCTCCAACACATGTGATCAAGGGCAAAGACTTGCCAACTGTAATTCATCCACACCAGAAGAACAGAGCTGCTGCTGACTTTGACGGGGTAGACACAGAGATAGACATGTAAACAGTTAAGCCTAAAAGATGCATATTTTAAGTTTTAGAAAAAAGTTATTAATGGGCTCCTTACTGACCTGGGTGTGCATTTCTTTACCATTCACATCATGGAAAACTGTCAAGCCTGCTGAATACACAAAAAAGTCAAACAGAACAAAGCTATCAGTCCCCTCTCACGTATCCTGACGCTTTCCCAGGGTGAGAGGAAGAACAGGTCGGGTGCACTACAAAGCACCTACTGAGTGTTTACCACACAGTTTCACTTAATAAAGTGGCAGGAGTCCATTTTTGACTCCTGTGCAGGTATGCCAAGTTTATAATTCAGAACACTTCTTCCAGTCTCCAACCTTGAAAATCCACCAGGGGACTCAGGCTATTTCACCTATTATTTGCAGCTGTTAAAAGAACATTTCTGCAGATCAAGTAATAAATCTTTAATCTGTCTTGACCGGTTTGCATCAATTAATAAATTGTAGTTGAAGTCTTACCTCTAGGAAGATCCATTACAGTTCACTTGTAGCACCATAAGCCAGGATAACTAAACAGAAGTGAATTACAACAAAGGCTCATTTTTATCACCAGCTCAAGCACTTTTGACCTTTAAAACATGACTTCTATTCAAGTTAGGATTGTACTTAAAACTCATTAAGCCACTTTCTAGGACATACTATGTCAGGGTACTTCATCAGAATTTCTGAATGTGAGCCTTGAGAGAAACTTTCCAGTAGATGATGCAGCAGGAGAAAAAATGCCTGAGGTTATTCAGTTTTTTGGCTCCTTAATCAGACTCCTCAGAGTAATGCAGTCATCATGAAAACATTCTGCAACACTGACTCAATAGTATTTCAACATTTAAATGTCAGAAGTGGATGAAAGCGGTATTGTGCAAAAGCTCTAACAACTGTTATTTTAGAAAGTGCTTTATCAGACGTTACCAAAGCTGTACTTCTAAACAAAGCAGTTTTCTTGTTTTACTTGCATGCTCTAATGCTCCCCAGACAGAATTTTTACTAGTAGGCAGCCATGTGAAAGGCAGCCACTGCTTGAAGGTGATAGCTATTTTACACTAGACACATGCTTATTTTGATAGTTGCACTCGAAAAGCGGAATGCCTCATGTTAAATAATTGGTCACCTAGTTCAGCTAACAAATTTGCACATCTTTTTCCCAAATCCTTGCTCACCCAGACTTGAGAACAGCAGATGTTCATCTTCTGCAGCAGGAGGAGGAAAACCCCAGCTGCAGCTTCTTCTGCTATACCTTTTTCCATTGTTCTTCTACAGATGCTTAAGCAAACCCATGCTACATCTGCTCTGTCGGACACATCCCAGAACAATTCTCTGGCCTGAAACTAATGACCAAAAAAAGGAAATGACCAGCAGAGAAAGGTCAGGAACTTTGTTCACCTGCCTCTTAAAATGAAACTGAGAAGTGGGAGACCTAAAGCCTTGTAAGAGTAAGTAATTCCTTCAGTCCCTTCCTAGCACAGACACCAGCCAAGACCTCAAAATTTTGTCTTTAAAGAGCTGGACTGGTTTTCGTGCCTGCCAAAAGCACAAGAAGCTGTCATAGCATTTATCAGTCTGATAAAAAAAAAAAAAAAAAGCGCTATTTTGGTGTACTTAAAGCCTTCTGGAAGGCCAGAAAACCATTTTCATAGCAGTTTTATTTTCCTTAATTGCAAGGCAACCAGGGGGAGAAAAATGCCAAAAGGAATTCAGTCTTCCTTAAAAATTCCCAAATGGTCCGCATACTTTCTCTCGGCCCTTTTCCCTGACATTTCTATAAGCAAGAGAAAGTTAAAAGCAGATAAAAGCAAAACATTCTACAAATTGCTTGTAATGTTTTTTTTGTTGTTGCTGATGAACCATAAGCTTTTGGTATGTTGCAGGCAGAGACAATTTTTGATACCAGTCATCTGTTTATTCACATCCTGGGTTACATGAAAGGCCACACAGCACACTCAGTATTAATTATTAATCTAATCATGTTATCAAAGTACCAGCTAAGCAGGACCTTCACAGAAGATACAACTTCTCCAGTGACACCCGGTTCACAGACAGCACAGAAACAGAATAACTAGAGATCCCTGCAAAATCTGCCCTGAGAAAGTGTTTTCTTTTGCAACACGTGGATCTTGACATCAATATAAGTCAGAAGCCCTGCATGCACGCTTCATCTTTGAACTTGCTGGAAGCTAAGGGATTGATAAAAATTCTGTACTGAAATGTACATATCAATGTTTTTAGGAAGCCTATGAAGAAACAGCAGAGTTCAACCGTGTAGTTTTAAATCTAACGACAAACCACAAGAAAGGAAAAGTCCTTAGAGGTGGACAGATTCAATTCCTTCTGCACTAAAGCATAATCCAAACGAAAACTGCATCGAATACAGTCTTTGCCAACATACAGGTTTTGGCCTGACTTTCAGAAAGCGGAACAAATACTGGGGTCAGCAAAGCTGTTGTTTGTGAATGCTCAGTATATCAGGAGCCCTTTACAGATTTCGGAGGAGGTCTCAATTCAGCAGCTGCAGTTTATTGCCTATTCCTTGGCATCTCAGGTTATTAAAGGTCAATCCTGTTAAATCCTAGGGTTACCCCTGCTTTCCTAGACTTTTTTTTTACACTGCAATGGGCAGGTTCAATCTTTTGTTAGACATCTTTACAAAGGTCTGAAAATGCTGTTTAACATGTTTTCCTGAGAAGCAAAATAATTACTGTTGACATTGAAAATACCACTGCAATCTTTGCCAGTAACCAACACAGCAAATGGGTTAGTCCCTGCCAGTTTCAGGCACTGAAAACTCAAGCAGACACCGTCTTTCTTACTGACAGTCTTCTCTGACAGTTAACAGCTTTTAAAAGGAATGGAAGATGCTAGAAACGTATTGAGAAGTCTCCCTGTACTCCTAGTTTCTCCTTAACATAGTAAGAGCGCATAAGAACACAAACACCACCTTCTGGAATAAATTCCTGTTTTAAAATATGTTCTCTCCTATTATTTCTTGCTAAGGAAAAAAATATGTGCTACTAATCATCATGTGATACCACTTTGACCTTGAGGAAGTAGAGAGAATGTTGAAATTGGAATCACAACAGAAATATATTTATTTAGCAGTAATAGATCAAGGTTTCTCTCTGTGAGGACAGAAAAAAGCAGAAATATTAAAGTGTCCGTCAGCTTTATAAGCCGAACACAGAAATATCCCCGTATGTTCGGGTTTAGACTGAATTGGCCTATGACAGTGACAGATGCTCTTCCCCTACTTCTCGGTCCAGGAGAAAAGGAGGAGAGATAAAGAGATTTATGAGTTTAGAATGAACTAAACCACTTTAATGAAATATTAATAATAACATTAAAAGGAAATAATGAAATAGATACAATATATACAAAACCATATCAAGCTCCCAGGATGATGTCACTAGCGGGCACTGGGGAAGTCCCAGACTGGACTCAGCAATGGATGGGAACTGGATTCCAGCTCTGGAGTCAGGAACGCATGGATCAGGATCAAAGGTAGATGAACAGATAGGATCCTCTTCAGACCATTAGAGAAGCCATTGGAGAAAGAGGCTGACCCTTTGATCCCTCAGCTTTTATACTGAGTGTGGGGCAGATGGGATGGAATGCCCTGTTGTTCAGGTTTGGGTCACTTGTCTTGTCTGCTCCTTCTTGCAGGTGAGATCCCTCTATGTTTTTCTGTTCCTGCCTTACAATGGGGCAAATAACAAAATTAGCTGATCTTGGTTGTTATAGCAAGAAGTATAAGCAAAAGCCTCTCCGCATACCGTTTCTTGGCATGAAGTACAAACATTGGTTTTATCACTCTACAAGCAAACAGTTTTCTCCACAATATGCTGTTAATCTTGGAGAGTTAGAAGACACTTAGCTAAGATGTAAAATTACTGAACAGAAAGTTGTTCTATTTTACCTCAAACTGGGACACCATACCATTCCATGCTTTACTCTTGCATTTACCAAGACTTCAACTAAGGTATAAGCTCTCCCAAAAAAGATAGTGTTAAGTACTAAGCTAATCACAAGGTTAGATCATTGCTCTTGGGGAGGAAACCAAGGGGAACAGAACATTAACAGAGATGTGAAAATACTGTAAAAGCATGCTATTAAAAATCCAAAAGCCTGCAAGCACAAAGATCTTTCAGTGATATTAATACTTTATAAAAGAAAAAACATCACATTTTCCCCCTTCTCCAACAGCTCAAGTTCAGCAAAGAAGTGAAGAGTTTTGATTTCTTTTTTTTGAAAGCAGCCAAAGAAAGTGTGTCTCAAAAGTTACTGAGTGTATCAAGTTGACTCTTCCCTATTCTGTAGATGTTCATGAGAAAAACGGGAAGCTTTAAAACTGGACTTCAGTCACGAATCCCATTGAACTCTGTTCCAGCAAAGAGAGTGCAGCTGAGACCAAGGCCTGGCACTTTTCCAAACATGCTTTGCAAAGCAAATCCCACATGACCAAGTCTGTACATCACGTAAATGCAGACACACTTGAGTAAAGTGCACTGTGCTTTCCTTGGGCCGTGGCAAAGGAGGTGATGCAATCCACAGCTTAGAAGCTGTCAGAAAAGGAAGATGTTCCAGATTTTAATGTCCACTGATGCCGCATTATTTCATTGCTGCTTTTGTTTAAGAGAGAAAAAGAAGTTTGACACCACGTGTAAGTAGATGGTTGGTAATTCTGATGCTATTTAACCATCTTAGAGCAGCCTGTTTTGACAGTCATGATTTAAAGACTCTCTTGCCACAGGAGCATGGCTTATGATGCGTTTGATGCTCTGACCCTTCCTGTAAGACCAGTGACAGGGTGCCCTGTGGGGACGCACGGCTGGCATGCAGCAGCGTTCTCCATGCACCCAGCCAGCCTCGCAGCCCAGGAGCGGCACTCAGGGTCCATACCCTGCATTCAATGGTCATCTACAAATTCCTCCTACTTTTACACCTCCGGTGCAGGGTACTTTTTGCACCACAGTGCATCCAGTGAACTATTCCCCTTTCTCTCCTTGTTTCCACTGCTTCTGAGAGCACTGGGAGACTGGGAAAGTGGGAAACAAACATGTAACTATGCCCAGGCAATTCCTGTGCAGTGAGGGATGCTTGGCTGCAGGAACCACTGTGACTTTTACTGCCTTCATGTGCAAATTCTGCCTTTTACCCTGCAACAGTTAGCAAAAAGATATCGGAAATGAAAAGCATTGGTTTTAAGGCAATTTCATTCATTACAAGAGTTTCTTTTATGCTTACTTGGTGCACCAAATTTTATAACACTCCCATCTGCTTTGATGCTAACCAAGTTTAAGAAATAGTTAACAAGTTATAGATGGCAGAAGAGCTTGAGTTGTCAGACTTGCTTTACCACTTCCCTTGTGAGGTGAAGGCACCACCAATAATGCAAAAACTTTAATAGCCCACATGGGAGCAAAAAGAGCCAGGATTAGAATCGGGGCTCTCGTCTCCACTGCCTCAGAAGAGAATAGAGTACTCCTGCACAGCAGACATTTATGGCGCACCTTTACAATGCAAGGGCAGGCCAGCTGTTTGTCCTCTGGGTAGCTAGAAAGTTACGCATGCAGTTAACCATCATCCTGCCAGAATAAATCTGTACTCAATGCTGTAACAACTGACTTGTCAATACTTCTCAGTTCAACTTGAATAAAAACAAAAACCTGCTAGATTCTCTTCCCTTCACACTGGTAGAGCTGTTACACTTGCAGCTACTGGAGGTATCTGCTTCCAAGCCAGAACCTGCGTAGCACTTATAGTCACTAGAAGCCATGTGAAATCCTTCCTATCACTTCAAGCTCAAGAGCAGCTGACTTCAGTCACTTAAGAGGATTCATTCACAGCTCTTCTCCTAGACTCAAATTTGTCAGCTCAAAACCCATTCACAGATCTCAGTCTCTACTTCTGAAACCAATTTCAGACCTTACTTGTCAAGAATGATGCTAATGTGCAGCAGAAACAGCTGAATATATTAAGCATTCATAGGCCATGTACTGCTGCCACTGCAGAAACAGACGACCACTATTTCACATCTTTATTTTGTAGATAATGGATTTTTTCTGAATGCATAGACTGTGGACAATTATTGCAAGGATATTTTGGGTTACCATTTCTCTTTTTACAAACAGAAACAGGTAACTCCATGGATTGTTTTCTCATCTACATATGCGCTGGTATTTAAGAGGTTCTCTGACAAGCTCATGTGATTGGAACTCCAAAATAAAAACCTTGGCAAGGAATATTTTTTTGTTTGGGTTTTAAATAAAACATTCCTTCATACATGCAACTCGATTAGTTTAGGTTGTACTAATTCAAGAATGCAAGCCAGTTCCTGAACTCAGCTGAAAAACAAAATATATCGCTTCGTTTTCCAAAGAATGGCTTTGCTAAGAGAACCTTTCCCCTGTCAGTGTTATATCGGGGATTGAAGAGATTACCCTGAAATTCTTTCTATCCACTACAGAAAGTGCATAAGCAATTAGAAGAAACACGGACAGCTAGAAAACAAGTGAAGCACCCTACCTTGAGTCAGATGGAGAGAACGTGAGGGTTTTACTTGGCCCCACACAGAGGCCTGCACATGCTGGTCTCTATGTCTACCAACAAATATAGCAAAAATAGTTATGGGAGGCTGTTGCACTGTCAGCTTCAAATGATGATGGCTCCAGAACATTGAGAAGAGGTGATCTCACAAATATCCGAGCTCCTGCAAGGTGCATGCATGCAACTCTGGGACACTGCTGTGCCCCACCTCTTCATAAATCCCTGAATTTAAATGCAATTGAGCAGAGAGTCATATCTCTTAAAACATGTGAAACAGAGACTGACAGAAATCAAAAGCACCCTACAGTACACACACTGAAACAGACATCTACTCTACTTAACCAGCTTGGTTATGAATCTGACCACGTGTTGCTTTAAAAAGTATCTTCCAAAATTCTGTCAGCAACCGGTTCCCTCACAGAGGGCTGCCACTCATCTCGTGGTGGGGAACACTGTGGGTTTTGCAATAGCTGTATCTACTAACACAGCATTCATGTGGTCTGTAGTGAGCAACGTCAACAGTCATAGCACTTTCAAAGCATTATTCTATACCTAGAGATAGGGGGTATAAACTGTGGCAGTGCTCCTTCTCCAGTCAGTGAATTGTTGAGATACTGTCACCAAATGTGATTTTTAAGGGAACCCGGACTTATATCCCTCAGTAGCTGCTTTATCCCATTAAATGCTTGCCTGCAGCAGCTGGTAGGCAAAAGCTAGGTGCAAGGTCACATCTACACATTCAGTAAGCACTGACCCCTCCACTCCCTGGGTTGTTTTTCCAATCCAGAACTGGAGGTATAGTGTCACACTGGTTATTTTGCAAATCTCAACAGTTACTGGACCAATTTTAGCTGCTGCTTTCAGGCTGGTGATCCTAAGCAAGTTGTAGGGACCTGAATTTCTACTGCCCGCAAAACTATAGCAAAAGCCTCCTGTTCTAGATGTATGTTTCTTGTGAACACTCAGTTTCTTGTTTCCATCACAGTGAGATCCCACCAGCACATACCTGTGGGCTCCCCACCAGCAGCAGTGGTCTGCACAAAGTAGTGTTATAAAAGTCACCAAGTAGAGTTGCTGCCTCAGCTTTTCTGATCTATGAAGAGCCATTCATATCTCCCCACAGCAGTTTCTGCAAAAGCCTTAATAAACACTTCTTCCAAAGATCAACAGCTCTCCAGGACATGGCAGTTGGGAAAGGAGGATCTCAGCATGTGAAAAGTACACTCCTGCAAGGGAGTTGTTAAAAAGCAGATTCCATCAGCCCAGGCAATTTCCTCCTCCAGTCCACAGCAAACAGACACACGACGGCACGACGAAGCTTTCTGAATGCTACACGAGAGTTACAGAACAATGGGATACGTGCCAGGCAGAATGCACCACTACCAGTATTGTAGCATGCAATCTCTCCACAGCCCACAGTACGAGTCGCATGGGCACACAACATATGTGCCCTGGCACACGTGCTGTGATTTATTCCACCATTAATATACAGGGAAGCAAATGCCTTGTCTGCTTTCAGATGAATAGGAGCTACACTTTGACTTAAAGAGCAGAATCCAAATAGTGCAGGACCTACCCAAATGTTAAGAGTGACAGTTAAGCCCTTTAACACTAAGCAAAGGATGAAACAGTGACCTTCCATCCCACAGTTACTGTCACATGTTCTTCCCAACAGTAACTTTATATGAATCCCTTAGGCAAGGTGTAAACCTCAAGTCCTTTTGCCACCTCTAATAACCACAGCTGTGTTCCTCCCTGCACAACTCAGCCTCAAGCTTTCCTTTGCTATCCTTTCAGATGTTTAAGTTTTGGTCAGTGATGTGCAAGAATCCCTTCCAGCCTCCTCTGGTAGCCTGTTTCCCTACTTCTTGGCTTGCTCCATATGGTACCATAATGACTCAGCTACTACTGATACCTTGGTGAGGCCACCTTAGGTTACATTTATTATTCACTAGGAGCAACTCAGGGTGCAGAATGAAGCCATCTGTTTGATCTGACAAGCAGCTAGTCTTATGGGTGGAGTATAAAGTCAAACAGGCTTTCAAGTTGCACCACAGATAATTCAAGCTCCAAAGGGGAGAGTGAAGGAAAAATGAAGATGCCGTGTGCTCTCTTGGTGAAGCTGAACCTACACAATATACAAATACGAGGGCAGAGTATGAACTAGCTTCAAATTTGTCAATTTTCTATTAAAAAAAATAATTAAAATCACAGTTTCTTTTACAAGAGGGTGATGCCAAAAATAAAAGTGGAAAACTTTGGGAAAAAGAACTGGCCTGGAAGCGGCTGTACTGTTAGCTTCAGTGCATGCTATGGGATAAGTGCCATATGGTTTAGTCTCCAAAAAACAAAGGTCACATCCATCATTACTCAGCAGCATTATTCTGCAACTATACACACTGAGCAATGACCCATAACACGTGCACAAATTACCTCAACATCCCAGTGAGCAGGTCAATGCATCCTGTACAGAAACTAGCACAAAGGTTTCTCTCTCCTTCACATCTTACCATTACAACTTTTCATATGCAAATATCCCTCTCTAAGCAGTTATTGGATTGATTGATATCACTGACACTTGCATATGAAAACTCTGGCATATCTGTACAATTGTATAACTATGTGGAACAAAAAACCTGTTCAAGTCAATAGCTGGCAGTCTGTGTGCTAGGTGAGTACCCTTTAGGCCCAAGACATGAAACCGCAAGTATACCGGCTGATCAATACCTCTGTGCAGACTGAGTTACTTCAGGGACCTGTATATTCTGGCTAAGTATGATTCTTCCAAAAATTTCATCTCATAAAGAACCCTAATTTTAAACATTTGGCCTTTACAGACCGGCTGCCAGCCGTGTAGACCGGTGCTGTATCAGGCTTAAGGCAGACAGAGGGGGAGATGAGCCAAAGTTCATAATCCACAATGTGTTAGTAGACTACCGCTCCCAGAAAAATGATTTTTTTTGACAAACTCATACAAAACAGGTTACTTAGAAGTATCTTACACTTTTCTGCCAGATAGTTGTACAGCTATATTACAGTTATATGTATTTACCTTTAAGCACAAAGCTTTAAAGATTTCCAGTCATCTGAAAGAAATGGACTTAAAATAGAGCATCTGAGCGACATTAATTTATTCATGAGCCTGTCAGGGCTGCACAGTTGCTACAACTTTGCTCATGGGGAAACAGCAGCAGGAAGCCTGGCAGAATTCACTTGTAGTACCAAGCCTTCATAAGACCCAGGTACCTGTCCAGGAACAGGGTGGGCTGCAAAGCAACCCTCCATGCTCCCACAGTCTTAACAACTAGAGCAACTTGAGCATTCTATGGTGCTATGGTACTGCAAAACTGTTAACTTTAATTGAAGCCAATTAAGCACTTCAGGGTTTGACCTTTTAAATATGTTAAACTGCATGTACATTTTTACACAGCAGCTTCCAACTGATCTCATCAGTGACCAATACCACAACTAGCCATTGCAAACTAATTTAATAAAAACCAATTCAATGAAGCAGGCAGGCTTTGGAATATAAAATGGATTATTTGATTTTCTATTATAAAGATATCAGAAAAGAATGAGGTTTTACATTTTCAAAACAAAAAATTACTTCTCAAAAAAAAATTTTCTGGATTGTTTCCTTCACTGTGTCTTCATTGACCTAACATTGAAGCAAAAGCTTCAGTGTTTCATGAAGTTCCTGTCATGTTGAATGGCTGAGTAAGAAAAGTAAAAAAATAAGACAAATGTTAGTGGTTCTGGTTATGAAAACGCAGCATGTACTTCGCAAAACAAAGTGTATTCCATTTCATGCAGAGAGACAAGGTTAGTAAAATGAGGCCTGCCATGGTTCAAATTCAAGCTTAACATAAGGTATAATTTCCAAGAAACCAAGAGAAATAGTGTCTGCCTAATTATGGATGATTATAACCCTAGCCAGCCACAATAGATTTACCGTGAACTTGATTTGCATTATATGCCAAAGCTTCAATCACAGTTTAAAACCCCTCAAATCTGTATTATCATTTACAGCACGGTAATTGCATATCTGCAAAGAGACAAGCAACAGCAAAAGCCAAGCTCAAGACAGAATCTGACATTCTGGGTATTACAAAGATAATCTTTGGAAAGAAGGATGCTGTGGTAATTTTTATCTATTAAAATTAACCTAATCCAATATGACATTAGGGCTTGTGTCACAGCTGTTCATACTCACCTTAAGCCTTTGTTATTTAACAGAAGAATTTCCTGGGTGATACTGCAAGTGTATTGGTATAATGTCTGGAGAGCTTCTGTTAGAGGCACCCATGGATACATTACTTGAAGTGAAAAAATCCCTACTCCTAAATGCTTGATATTGATTTTATTCTTCTCGGGAGTTCAAGGATACTGGAAACTATCTTTCTCTACTTTTTTGTTTTTTAATATGCAATAAATTTTCTTCAAAGACAAAAGTAATAAATCAAATTACATATATGAGCAACCAAAAACTCAGTTTATCAGATGAGTGATTCTGGGGAGAAAAGGGCCAGTAATCTAATAGAACAAAATGGTTTTTTCTCCAGTATTAAATATAACACACTATTCAAACATTATTGACCTCTGCAGATATTACTAGCCTGCTCATTGTGTTTAAAAAACAATTTCCTATGCTGTATATATACAACAGATCCTGTGCCTAGACAGAAGGCATTTGCAGGCGCATCACCTACCAGTGACAGGATTCTCCTTTCATGTTAAGCTTGGAAAGTTTTTATTAAAGCTAGGCTACAGTAAGTAAGTGTGCAAACAGTGGTCTGAAAAGCAGCTGAAAAGTACACATTCTTCACCCATTTAATTAACTTTGGCATTTCAAAATGCAGAGCTGCTATAGAATAATATTTTTATTACACATATGGTGAGAGGAAAACATAACCCCTACCATAGTACTGTTCCACCCAAGCTCTGCCCCAATCTTTTGCTATTTATTGCTTATTTCAGTACTTACTACTCTTCAATATGGGCCAAAACACATTGTGTTTGCACACTGCTGATTAACTGAAACTGTATTTGCTGTCATTTCAGCAGCTGCCAGCTGAATGGAAAAACTCACCTTACTCTACCCATTTCAGTCTATTTATTGTCATTGCTATCCACAGTGTCCTGAATACTGAAACATCTTCTCCGTGCATTTGAGTTTTATAGAAGCAAAAAAAAAAAAAAAAAAGCTTGCAACTGTAAACAGAAATCAAATGTCAGAAATGTGTTTCTCACCCCCAGGTTTTGCCCAGGAGGACGCTGCTGGGAGCAAGCAGGCAGCAGCCACAGCTCAAGCAGTTCCACAATCAGCTGCCGCATGTGGAGCCAAGGGCAACATCCTGCCTCCTCTGACCCAGCCTCACTGCCGCCAGCACACAGCCAGGGAGAGGGACCTGTGCATCCCACGAGGGCTGCTCCAGTGCTGAGGAGCAGGGGTGATCGCCCAGCTAGGACCTCTCCATTCAACAGCAGCAAAAAGCCGACTCGTCAGCTGGTGCCTCCTGCGAAACTGCACCCCACTACAGCTGAAAGGGCAGGACCCACCCTGTGCTACCGAGGTAGCACACCCTACACCCAAGCCTCCCAAGCTTTTGCTGGACTTGTTTCACTGTGGTTTCAGTTACAACCACCTTTCTCCCTCCAAGGCTGCCATCTGGCTTTCCAGAGTCCCCAGTTTTGTTCAGGCTCTGTTGTGATGAAGAAAATGCTATAACCATACCAGTAGAGAACAGAGACTGTATGCCAACCTGTTTCACCCCTAATCAAGTACACAGAGAGGGCAATAACTGTGCAGTGAGGAGAGATACGACATTTTTTCATGCTGCCATTTCGCCAGGTCAGAGCAAGGGAGAACACAACCGTGCACCTTTACCACCCCAGCCTGTCCCTGCAGCTGGCCTATCCTCCCCAGATGGCATTACTGGCCTCCTGAGGGAACAGGGCTAAGGGCAACACAGCCATGAGACACAAGCATCCTGCTTGTTTCTGCAGGTTTTTTTGTAAGTAGAATCATAGGGACCATAAAGATCATCGAGTTCCAACTGCCCTGCCATGGACAGGGACACCTCCCACTAGACCAGGTTGCTCAAAGTCCCATCCAGCCTGGTCCTGAACACTTCCAGGGATGGTGCATCCACAGCTTCTCTGGACAACCTGTTCCAGTGTCTCATCACCCTCATAGGAAAGAATTTCTTCCTAGTATCTAGTCTAAACCTCCCCTCTTTCAGTTTACGTTTAACATGTTTGTTGCCAGGTTGTTTTAACATTAGTAAGAGTATGTGTCAGGACAAAGTCCCATGATGCCACTGAGTTACCCCAACAGTTCTCTGTGAAGGGTGAGGTTTCCCTCACCCTCTCTTTACTGCTCCAGCAGCTCTGTCCACCTGAGAGCACCCACAGGTGTGCCCTCCTCCCTCTCCTCCCTAGTGAGTGCTGGGGTTGGTGCGCTGAGGCACAGGAGGAGGATGTTCAGCAGCATCAGGCTGCTGCACCAGCTCCACCCATGACAGCCCAACCCCTTAGTGGGGGAAGCACAAGGCTCCTTGCGCTGCAGCACTCATCCCCACTTTGTGCAGTAGCAGGCATTGGCCATTAACATTACCAGTAAACTCCAATTTCCCAAATGAAGATCCAGAAATGCTTCCAGATAACTAATAGCCCTGGGAGGGACTATTCTGGCTGCAAAGTCTCAGCACCTCTAGAACACTGCTAATGGCATGAATCCATAAAAAAACAAATACAAGCAAGGGGAGGGGGCTACTTATAGTAGATGTTAAGTCATTAGCTGTAAAAAGAGCTTCACATTTCCTGGTGAAACATCAAGGGAGATGCTTCATATGAACTAGAGGACTTGATTTCAAAGTGACAAGTAGCCCTGGGAAGGAGGGAAGGTGAAAAAAGCCAGGAAGATAAATTAGTAATAGTAGTAATAGAAGAGAAAAAGGTGGATTTGGAGACTAAATGTTATTCCTATCTTGCCAGAAGCCAGCAGGTAAGTAAGTTGCAAACCAAGGAGGAACCTGGAGTAAAATCAAAGCCTGAGTCACTGAGGTTTCCCAAGATGGTGGAGCTGAACTAATTTCTCAGCAAGTGAGGTGGACACTTGCTCCCTCCTCTCTCTCAAGAGTGCAGCTGCATTCCATCCCCTTCCCAGCACTGATTCTCCTCTGACCCCTTGATCGGACTAGTCAGCTCACTAAACCACTAGAAAACTATCTCAGCAAAACAGCTACAAATTTCCTGCCAGCATAGTGAGCTGACTCAGCTGACCAAGGGCAATCTCGTGCAACTGCACAATGAAGGCAACAGGAACGCTCGGAGCAGGACAGCACTCTCTGGCAGCAGTAAGACACTTGCCATCTTAAATATATGAATGGGGAATCACTCTGCAGTGGAAAGAGGAAGAAAGAGCAAAGGAGGCAACTTTTGCTACAGTAAATGGGGCAGCATAGAGAATAGGAAGTAAGAATGGCTGATTTTTATAACAACAGCCATAGGACAAGATCATTGGCAGCTAGCTGACCCATGACTGCTGAGTAGGTAACTGTCAGTGCCACACAGTGTTGGTAAGTGGAGCAGTGAGGAAACGAAACTCAGGGCACTGTTTCACAGTTGATTCCTGACTGAAGTATGCTGGGTTGCTCCATTCTAAAGATCCTACGGTTTGTCATCACGTTGAGGTTTCCCAGCTTGCACTACAAATCAGTTTTCTTTTCTCCGCAGAAACTCCTAGGAAAGTCATCCAACTAAAGTTCAGGACTAAAGCCACCATCATCAACAAATGCAGTGCAGTAGCAAGACACTTACCAGTGGTGCCCCAGGCAATAAATTGAGTACAACAGGCATCTTTGAAAAATTCTGACCACACTGAATGTAAAATATGCTTTTACATACAATGATAGCAACACTTCAAGCTACTCCAAAAACACAAGGATATTGCACCTTGTTTCCTTGTTCAGTCATTATGAAAATATTGTTGAATATTTGTTTTGAGAATGAAGTGTACATAGCATAGTACATTTGCACAAAGGTGATAAAATCCCTGTGTACTTGCAGATCTGTGACTCATCACTGGCTCTCCCTTCAAGAGATGAGTACTCCTGAACAGCGGGTTAGAGGTACTAATGAAAGAGCAGAGTCCAGGTTATCTTATTGCCCTGCACTTACCATTGAAACTCTGAGATTATATGGATCATTGACCCAGTAAGAGCTCGGGTGATTTTCTGCCATCTTAGCAATCTGAGTCGTTCCACAAGCACTAGGGCCAAGGAGGGAGCACAACCACACAGTCAAGAACAAAAGACTTTCCCCAGTTAGTCACATAGGCCTGACTCAGCTTTTTACAAAACCACAGGCCTCGGTTTTAGTACCCAACCCCTACTTTGATTGAAGATGGTCACCACAGCAAGTCTGAGGAGATTGTCTTATCTCTAAACCCTTCTTTGAATTAAATTTTTCACACTGGGAATTAGTTTCTCATATTAAATGCTATAAAATTCCAAAATTAAGTTAATCTAAGTAATTTAAGAAATTGAATTAGAAGTTACAATGCTCAAGAGCACAACAGTCCTGAACTTCCATATTTAAAGGCCAGGTATAAATGTGCTTTTATTTACTTACCTTTTTGCTTCTTCTAAGTGGCACAGATACTCATAAGCAATGTTCTGACGCCTCCTCTCATCCATTTCCTCTGCTGAAAGCCTTTCATCGTCCACAATAGCTGCAAACAGAAACCCATATCAAGTTACACATGAGTCAAGGGTGATTCTTAGAGTAATTTTCCTGAGAACCTAGGCAAATTACCACAGAAAAGAAATTAAAGTATCCCTCCTCCTCAGAAGAGGCCTTTTACAGCATGGTGCACAAATATTTAGATCACCAAGAAGATGCTGTTCTCTCTATGGTGAATTCCTTGACTTTCACTTGTTCAAAACCAGGCAAGTATTGCTCTTTGTATATTGAGTGGTTTGGTGGCAGGATGGAGCACTCAAACATATGGGGCCAAGGCTGGGACCCAGCAGAGTTTCAGCTTATGCATTCTGAGGAGTTTGAGGACTCCCATGTGGAAGCTTAAAGCAGCAGTGGGTTGAGCAGCCCTGTGCTAAGCAGAGCCTCAGCAGTAGAGATGAAGACAATAATCCACTGCAGATCTATCTCAAGGGCAACTTGGGAACCAGCTGCAGCTTCAGCAACCTGTGGGACTGCAACAGAGTTGACTCCCACTGATGGGGCTGATGAGGGCTGTAATCAAATGAACAAGCTGTGGTATTCACACCCCACTTACTGCCAACCACATCACTTCCCATAAAAACACTCTCCCAGCCTATTAAGGATGACGGATTCTGTTTGCAGCTGGAGATGTGCACAACCTTGATTATTAACAACTACTACCCTGTGACTGGTTTCCCTCTCTTTGTACAGAGGACCTCCGTGAGCGCAATCTACAATTCTTCAAAATGTTACTAGCAATGAAGCTGAAGGACTGTACACTAGTGCTGAGTCCTGGATGAGTTTCTATCACAGCATGTGAGGCTTTGGGAAACAGCCTTCAGCATAAACCCATTGCCAAACCCTCTTTGTGCTAGAGGCTGCCAAAAGAACTGTCCGTGCCCTCCCTCATGTTTCCCAGCCGTGTTCTCCCATCACCTCTCATGTCAGAGCCAGCAATCCTACAGCTGTGTTAATGAATCAGACCAAGGGACAGCCCTCACCAAAGAGTGACGGCTACGAAGAAACCTGTTTCTAGGAAGATCAGGTCCCTGATCTGAGCCACTGCACACCTGTGAGCACACTGGTGCAGCACAAGGGAGGGGACGGAAACACAGGGCTGGGCCAGCCACTTTCTGTGGCAGCCCATGAGCCGGTTAGCTGACAACATCAAGACGCATCTTCAGTAAAAAAAAAAAAAAACATGGGCCCCTCTCCTCCTAAAATGTTCTGGGAGGTGCTTTTCAAGTTCAACTGCCACACAGATTTCACATACCACAAGCAAGTTTTCAGCATTTCCCTGACACAGCTGCCTCATGCAGTGGGTAAACACCTTCAGTAGCTGGCAGAGGCAACTCAAATAGAAGACACTATAATAAAGCAAGAAGTTGGGCTTTACAAGTGCATGCATACTTTGAAGGCATGCACACTCAAAAAAACCTCCAACACAGAAATGATCCCACATGCATTTACTGAGGACACAAAAGAAGTTACACTGCTCACCCACATTTTGGACTGTTGCTACCACACATTTGTTAACGTATCATATAGCTGCTTCAGGCTTTGTAGTTTCAGTTTTAATCACCATAAGCATTGATATCTCTCATCTTCCTTTGCTTTTAAGATGGCTCTTCCTAATTACCCAGAAGTTTCATACACCGATAAAACAAATACATGTCTTGCTCTGAGTCCTTTTAAGTCTGGTAGCTCCATGAGTGTGACTCACTCTAAAATGAGCCCTCAGATACTGTAATCAGGCCATCACTTGCTGTGAACCAAAACATTAGTTTGGAGGCAAACATGAGATGCAGATGATAAACATACTGAGGCTGGCAAACTGACCATGGAGGCTGCTCTACTGCTGCTCTTGCCCATGCCACCACCAGCACGTCCACTGGTTGCTCCCACTCCCTGACAGAGCTCCTCTGCCGCAAAGGCGGCCTGCCTCCCCAGAGAAGTATTGATGAGTCACCATGCTGAAATTTAATATATCACTTTATTACTTGTGATATTGAGCTCTAAAGCTGCTTTTCAACCATCATATCACTCCCTCAGCTATGAGGACCCCAGAGATGAAAACAAATGCCACCAGAGGAACCCTGCCAACCATTCTAGTGGGTACAGCCCTATCAGCCAGGATGGGGCAGCCAATACTGCACAGAACCTTCATCCCCTGTGACACAGCTTCCATGCCCTGCTCCTCTTAGCTCATTAAACAGCCATTTACTCCTGCCCTCCAAACACAACTCACCACAGCCACAAGTAAAGCAGCAAAAAAGGCAGTTTGTCTGAAAGTAGGAGTAAGAAAACCACACAACCCATTTGATAAGTATCAGTCTAGGAGTTTACCTGAACAAGAATAATGCTTTATAATCTAGTCCTGAATCTACACATCCACAGGCTCCTCCCATCCTCAGCTGGCTAGCCTCAAGTCTGTCATTATAATTATTTGCAAAGATTGATGCAGAGGGTGGATGAAGGCACTGACAGATACATTGGTATTGTAATAGTTGTTCTGCTTAGGTAACCCTCCAATAAGGAGGGAAAAGGGCAAGAGGCAAGCAGTAGTAACTTTCTGACACTGAAAAGTGGAAAACACAGACCTTTTCTAAAATAGGTACTGTATCAGCAGCTCACAGGTAGGAGATTAGGCTTCTTTCCTGCCATAGCCAAAGCAGCTGTTCCTGGGCTGAAAACCTAAGCCCAGAAAAGGCAGAGCACTGGGAGTGCCAGTACTTATAGTGCTTATGCTGGGAGGATTCTCTTGCAACACCGGCTTCTGATAAGACTGATTAAATGCTTTCCCCCTCCAGCACATAGTGGCTTCAAAGTGGCAGTGCTATCACATCAAATAGGCAGTTACAGACACTTTTAGAAACAACAGTGACAACCTGCAGGACAGAGGTGCACAGGAAACTACTTTGAAGGCTTGGGTCTTAAAGACTAGTCTACTATAATATATTTTGGCAAAGGCTTCAGTCTTTGTCTGGAGCCCTGCATATAGCTTTCCACAGCTTCAGACAAACACCCTACAAGTGCATCTATCAATCCAGCCACACCAAGTTGAACATACAGATGAGCTTGGTTTGAAGAGAAAAAGCTCATTCTTTCTGCCTAATGGGAGAAGCGTTAGTCAGAAGACTTGGAGACTGATGAAAGAACACTTACATCTCTTCTGCATCAATAACTTCTTGATAACACTCCACTCACAAGGGAAGAAAGTGCTGCAATAAAGGATGTAACAAGGCAGAGGAAGCAGGGCTGAACTTCACCTGAAGAGCTCCAGCCCACTGGTAAGGCAAAGTAGGATCCAGGCAGGCACAACACACTGCAGCTGAAAAGATCCAAATGCCACAGAACAAGGCACATGAACACTACATAGAAGGTATGTGTACGGGGGAAGGCATCTAAAATAATCTCTTATCATTCAATTAACCAATTTTGTGACTTTTCATTTGGAAAGAAGATAAAAAATATCAAATATTGCCTCAAAGAAGGAATGTTAAGAGTATATCTGGAGTACTAGGAAGAACTAATAAAAATGCCAGTGTATCTAGCCTAAAAGCTATCAGTTTCAATTCATTTCAGATGGTGCCCCCCTGTTAGCCAACAGGCAATATGTATAAAGCATGTGTGCTAAGACATCAAGTTCCCTCATAGATATTCCTTCATGGAAAAACACTAAAGGATGTTTGGGTTTGGTAGTGGATTGCAAAAACTTTCTGATGTTCCATGATCCAAGACAGCCACTCCAGTTGTCGGCAAATACTTGGAGCTCTGTCAGCTGCTGACCACAGGGCTGCCAACACAACCCATGTGTCTACAGACAACATGGCACAAGCAGCATTTGCTGAGTCTGACTCAACATTAGTAGACAACGTAAAAGCATTTCAACCTTCTGGATTTGAATAAGTTTTCAAAAATAGAGCCACCACTTTTGAAGCTGCATTGTAATTACCGAAATTAGTAATCAGCCCAGGTGTGCAAAAGTCACTGGAGCCATAACCTTACTAACCTTCCAGTGTCTGGAAAGAGATCTAAAATTTCAGGTTCACCCAAGATATACTCAGTTTACACAAGAATTTAGAAAACAAGTGCTAGTTGTGTAAATGTTATCCAAGTTCAGAGTTAACCCTCTTATCACAGCCACGGCAAGGATTTTGGAGGTCCCAGGGTCACAGAGATAATCCACATCAACACTGAGCTGACCAGATCTCTCCCATTAGTATGTTTGTACTTGAGATGACATTAAATAGGAGGTATTTTACAGGTCTAATTTGCAACAGTTTTCAAATGAGCCTGTGGATCCATGGACTGTATTTTTAAATGAAGCTAAACTTTAAACTTCTTTATTAATACAAAAGCAAAAAGTGTGTAAGGAAAGATAATGTTTGCTTTAACTCCCAAATGCAAATTTGTGGAACTCTTTACAAGGCACAATTCTAAGTTATTCCAGGATAACAATTCCCCAAGCAAACAGGTTTTGTTACCTTAAAAAAACTGAGGCTAGGAAAAAAACCCTTCAAAACCTATAGCAGCATTTAAGGCTTCATTGTCATTCATTTGCACTTAGACATATGACTTTCTCCAATAGCTCAAGAACAGCACGAGGCTGCTTCTAGCAGGTACACCCTTTAATAAGGCATTTGCCACAGACCTACTGAAAGACTTCCCATACTGAAGAAAGCAAAGAAAGAAACAGAGGCTTTTATTTCCCAGAGCAAATCCACCTCAATTTCCTGCCATCAGAGACTTTTTCCCATGGAAAGTGAGACGTGAGCAAGGAGGAGGGCGGCTCTTTTGGCACCACAGCAGGGAAGCTCAATACATGGGACATAACAGAGCACGGAGGGAACAAAATCCTCTTAGAGTGACAGAGAAGAATTTGTAAAGTCAGGATTGAGGGAGAAGAAAAGAGATACATGAGTGAGCACTGTAAAATGTTGGAATAAAAGTTTTTCACTGGAGTATTTGAATTAAACATTAGCTAAACCACATTTGGCAGTCCCAGCTGTTTGCCATCCTGGCCACGCAGTAGGCAAGGCAATGCAGTGCTCCAGTCTACTGGTGAGAAATTCTGCCTATCCCTCCCCGCCCCCCACCACGCTGTTCATGCCTTCTCCACTCCAGCCCATCCCCACATCCCTAGTATTAGCACACTGAAAAGCATTTAACAGAGCCGTGCTGTAACCGCTGAAAACGCAAAAGCCAAGCCCCTTTTGCACAAAAACTCCTGACTGACACTTTGCTGGCCATAGCCAGCCCCAGTGAAAGCTGAGCCTGGTAAGACAAGCTCTAGGCAGCATCCCATTTATGTCTGCCTGTGCCATGAGGACAAGCCGCAAACGTGAAGCATTTGCCTTCCACTTCAGTGATGTAGTTTCAAGAAAAAGCTAGTTGCATTTTAGATGGTCAAGGTGGCTTAAAACCTTAGGTTATATGAGAGCATATAACTATTTTTCCCTAGTGTGAAAGAGGCCAATAAATTCAGTGTCGTATTTTATTCCTAGTAAAAGTTCTACTTTTGGGTACCCAGCACCCCAGGAGTGCCTGCCCAGGGCACTTCAGCTCTGTGGTCACTCCTAGGTTGGCAATTCAGGTGCTACTACTGCACCAACACAGCACCAGCCAACCCCCATAACTGGAGCAGGTCTGATCTGGTGCTTTTCTGATCCAGGCTTGCTGCTACCTGAGCTGCCCTGACTGCAGTGGGGCAGGATCTCACAGTACTGCCAGGCAGCTGGAAAAATAAGTGGACAGGATTACAGGTACAGATATCAGAAAAATGCTGCTCAAAGCTACAGAGGCAGAAGAAGTTCCCTCCCGAGCCTTCACTCCCAGGCATCTAATGCAAAAGTTTATTTAATATGCAGAAGAAAATATGCCAACTTTAATGAGGTTAACAGAGAGGCTACTAAGAAAAAATGTCTTTAAAGCACCAAACAGGTGCTGTTAAAGGTGTTCTGCTATTAAGGTATTTAGTACCTACTGGTCTGTTGTTAACACTGGAAGACATTTATCTCTGGATGAAAAATTTAAGGCTTTGATCAAAAGAGCTTTCTATAGACTTCCTCTGTCAAAGAGCACAGTCACAAGCAGCTAGCGCATGTCCCACAACAATAAAACCAGATGGCCTGAGCCTTTTTCTATGGCTTCAGTAAAGGCAATTCAGTCCATTCCCTGAACATTAGCTCCAAGAAAAGGCTCTGGACAAAGGCAGACACTGCAAGCACTCAAAAAAACCTACCACAGCTGTGAACTTGGAGGGCAGATTCACTTAAACTAATACAGTTTATTAAATTATGAGGCTCTACCATATGGCATTTTTCAAATCTTTCCAACATTGAAGTACTCTCCCCCTGCCTTAAAAATTACTATGTCTCTCCTAATCTAGTTATTACATTGTCTGAAGCATACAGGCTCAGCTTTTCATACAGAAATACACATGCATCTTCTGGCCAGCAGACAGACGTTATCTGCACTCAGAAAGATCACACAGGATCTACAGGACCACCGTTCTGAGGCAGATCTCCCTAACAGACACTGCACAAACAGGGAAAACAAACAAACACCATTAGCATGGGAGTGTTGACAACAGAAATACAGTAAAAAGGCATCCTGATGTAAAATTAAAAATATTTGGTAAACCAGTCTTTCCCTTGAGCTTTCTGATGGAGCCTCATTCCTGTGCATTTACTCTCCCTAGTCCTCCTCCCTCCATTTCCTTGAGAAAGGTCTTATTTCAGCCTTATGTATCTGCTACCACAAGTGCAACCACATCCATTTACAGAGACTGAGCACTATTACAGTATATGAACCTTAGGACTGTCATACCAAGGGGAGGGTGATGCAACAGCAACCACAGCCTGTGCTTCTGAAGCCAAGTGTCAAAACTGTTTGATTTCAGTCTGTCAAGTGTTGACACTGGAAGAAGTCTGTAAGACATCTTAAGACATGCCTTAAGACACTTGAATTCCCACAAAGTTTAGGAAAAATCTCATTTAAGCTTGCAGACACAAGATAGCTTTGGCATTCAGCAAATAACCACATATGCTAACAGAATGTTTAACATTAATTTTTCTGCTTTTAGATACACACATCCTTTACTCTACTTTTGAACTTCATGTTTTGTACAGTCCCATCAAGTGAGATTGTAGTAGAGGAAATACGTTAAAAGACATTAAGTTGTTCTGACAATATCTTATTGTATAATGATACCACAGCATGGCCGTCTCTTTACTAGTAGAGTCCTTTAACCTTGTGCAGAAGAATAATGTGGTTCATTTTATTTTAACTTTAGTATTATTGTTCTGTATGTTTGGAAGAACAAGGAGACGGAGTAATGGAGCTGAAAGAAGTACAGGAAAATCCAACTTCAAACAACTTCAGTTAGATTCAAGTGTTGCTATCTGCAATCACAAACAAGAAATGCAATTTATCAGCCTATTGCCCAACCACTTCCACCTACGTATAACTGCCAGTCTCACAGTTTCCAACAATACTTTGCATAACTCCTAAATAAAATTGTAACTGTTTATCTGGACATGCTTTGCTAGCTGGTCACCTCAAGGCATAACAGGTTTCCCCGAGATTCAGGTTCTCAAAGAACACTTTTCAGTTTCTAGCTCCTTTCTATGAACTACACCATTGACCTCAAAGAGTTGCAAGGCTAAGGAAGCACTGATGGATCCTGAAGAGGCAGTGAACACCAATTACAAGTTATTTCTTTCCCTTACAGGCCATCCTATCTCCACTTGCTTAGTCCAAAACCCACTAACACAGCCAAGCTTGAAGGTAGCTTAGAAAAGACTACACTGGCAAGTAGTCAGTCTGGTTGGAATATTTGCTTAGTTTCCACACACTTACAGCAAGAATGACATTTTTCATGCAGGCTATAAAAAAAAAAAGCAATGTTTTTAAAAGGCTGTTTGGTCAGATTAGCACATCAGTGGAGGCTCTAGGCATTCAAAATAATATTGCACATTCCAGCAGGAATTTCCAACAGGCTTTCCTTCTCCAGAGGTTAATTCACAAAGAAACAAGTAGTAAAATGTGAAAGGTTCCTCTGTCAGCTTTATACATTCACTGCTTTCTAAAACAAAGGACTTGTGATTTGAATTCCATGTATTTTGACACATTTACCATTTGCTCTGTTCATTTCACTGGAATTACTTTAACCTGTTGGCTTTTTATTAGCAATATACATTAACAATCTTCAATAAAAGAGCCAAAATTTTTACCATATGGATTCCATTTCCTTACATTTTACCTACTCTGACCTCAGTTCAACTTAACAAAAGTGGAGTGTAAATGAAATAATGAAAAGGACAGTTTAATATTGCCAGGCTAGTAAAATACACTACTCAACTATGAAAGACATAGAAAAATGTTAGTGTCTACAATATGTCTCAGTATCCCTGTAACTGGATTTAATCAGAAGAAAAATTCTGAGTCTCTTGCCTATAAATGCCATCAAATCTATTTCTAGCATTAGAAACTTTATATTGCATTCCTCTCTGAAAAGAATTGCAGGTATATCAATAAGTCAAACACATACACACCTACATAAGGGGAGGAGTGACTTGTGGATTGTAAAATACTTTGAAGATCACTCAAAAGGGGTGAAAAGCTCATCTGAAAGGCATTCATCCCTATGCAAGGAGCTGGAAGCAGAGGTAGAACAAGTTAACAGCAAAAGGTGTGGTACACACAGCCTTCTGCTGAATGCCAAAGGCAACTTACACTGTATGTAGTCACACCACCACTGCCACCTGTGGCCACAACCCCACCCATAAACATCTGTGGATCAAGTACAGGTCAGAAAGCCACTGCAGAAGCAGAGTGGAAGAACAGGATAGAGGGGCTTGAGACCATCAGGAGGAAGGGCAGGGCACAGACTGAACTAGCCACAGTGGTGGCAGTAAAGCCAAATTCAGGTTTGTCCACCCCTCATCTGTTTGCACACATTGATGTTGGCCCATGGCTCTATCACACTCCTGCTGCTGCTGCCAGTTTAGGCACTCTGCTGTGCAAACAGCAACTAAGATCACCCGCATTAAGTTTTTTGAGATATCTTAGCCAACATGCAGGATCAGAATAAAGTATGATGCTTACAGTGGGAAAGGGAGGCCCTAGGAACCAAAGAAAAGCATGTCTGACAAGAGCCACTGATGCTTCACCAAAAGGCAAACTAGATGAAGTTCACAAAGAAGAGTGTAACACAAGGGATTTTGGTCACATTCTTTGGTAGAAATTCAAGAGACTGATGGACATTTAAACAGTAACCAATTAAGATGTCCTGCAAATGCTGCACAGGATTTTTGGCTAAATCAGAATCTTGTCCCGTTTCTTTTTCAATTTTGAGAGTGTCAAAAAGCTCATCTGCATTACCACCTGAGAGCAGAACAGTGATTTATATATACACTTGTAGTAAATCCCTACTACCTGGAGGCTTCTTTTGGCTGTAAGAAAGGAGAAAGACAAGAGCAACAGGGATGGAGGAGTGAAAGAGAGGGAAAGGGAAGAACACCTCACACCTCCTGAAAAAAGTCCAGCATAATATTCTATTTGGGAGAGAACATCTGCCAAACCAATTCAATATTCAGATCGCCAGGAAACTGACATCAGAAAGCTATCTACCAGCAAACTTACTGTACAGTAACCAGCTGAAAGAAATGTGGTAAGGTGTAGCTTAAAGAACAGAAAAGGAGGATGACAAGTAGGAACACTGCAGTGACAGAGAACCCGAGAAGAAAGCTGTGTCTGAGCATCACTGAGAACTCAGACAAGAGCTACAAAAGTCTCAGGGTCAGAACCATAAGACTCAGGAGGACTGAAACACCTGTATAGGAAAAGTCATAACCAAGAGCATCACTTAAGCACTGATTAAATTTGAAATCACCATGAGAAAGACTGCAGTGTAGAAACCCTCAGCCCTGACATCTGGTCATAATTCTTCCCTTGATAATTCATCATCCCCTACTCCTTCCCCAGCTGGTTTGTTGCGGAGTCCTTCTCCTACAACAGTCTGAAGAAATCATCTGCTTCACTCTCTCCATACTCCAAAAGGAGCCCCAGAAAGCACCTGCAATGTTGCAGCACATTTTTCCTTCAAGATACAAACACAAGCATGTGAATAAAAAAAAACCAGGCATACCATAAGGTTTGCAGCCTTAAACTTGGAGAACACATTTCCTTCTAACTGCCTTGCTTTTTGTTCCTAAATAATTATTACAGTCATAATGTCTTTTTGAAGTTTGCAATTCGAATTCTTTGATTTACAGGCTCACTGGCTTTCATTAATCTTAGCGGGGAGAAAAAGTTTAAGCATTAGGAATAATACATCTGCGAATTTATTTTGCACCTACAGATCCATAACATGCAATTACACTATTTAAAAAAAAGCTTAACATTCACAAAAATGTAAAGAAATGCTATATGATACAGAATATCAACATATAGGTACGGTAAATTTAGGTGATGAGCAGGACCTCTGGGCACCCAGAGACAGAGATAGAACAGAGCCATGATGGTTCCTGCCCTCCATCTAGACATTCCCAGCTCACTTGGGAAAGCAGCTGAGCCGCTTGTGAAACAGCTCCCAAAACTGCTGTACACTCACCAGCTGTTTCTGCAGCTGAGATGACCCGGCACAAGCAGGAACCACAAAAACCAGGATGGAGGTGCAGCATCAGTCTCACAAGCTAGGATCTCACCCTGCAACCCACTGTGCTGCTTCACACAGCTGCAGAAAGTCACAGGGGATGGAGATATTTCTTGGTTCCTGCCTCACAGGTACGATACGTTCTTGTAGAAAGAAGGCAAACTCAGTGTACTCATGCAGGTAACCAGTTCAGAGGCAGTCCCATGTCAGCAACAACCTCAGTTATCACCTGAAGCCTGCTTGGCTGCTTCCACTCCACAGTAGGCAAGCAAGTGCTTGCAGCGTTATTAGAGCTGGCACCGCTGGCTCCAAGGTAACCTCATCCTAGTGCTCCCTGCTGGGTCACTTCTGGTGCACACCACACAAGGCAGGGAGATGTTGCTTGCAAGGCAATTGCTCATACTGCTTTTCAACAACTCTAGCACTTATTTCTTATTTACATACATACCCAGTAATAAGAACTACTTTTTCCTTCATCATGGGGAGTTAGAACCATAAGAGAGAACAAAAGCACAAAAGATCTAAGTCTCTTGCTCAAAGGTCTGTGATCAGATTTCAAAAGGGCAGACAAACCCACACCCTTCCTCTCAGTACATCTAGGACCTAAATACTGAGACCCAAAACTGCTCTGAGTGACAACGACACATGTAGCATTATACATATCACTGCAAAATCATCAGATACATAATGACCCAGATGTTCCTCCTAACTTATCAATGAACCGAGTACTTCCATTTCCAGAACAAGTCACTGACAGCTGCACTCACAAGATAAGTTTTCACCTAAATCATACACTCACAAGTATTAGCTCTACTGAATTCATATTTCCTTTACACTGACACAAAAATTCATCAATCTCATTTTGAAGAATGTAATTTTTCAGTTTACTTGCTTGTGTGTGCTCCATAGCCCACTCCAAAAAGTAAAGTTTGGATTAATGCAGCAAGTACTGACCACAGGACCGCCACCTCGTTGCCTTGAATCCATTTCCACTAATGAAAGAACCACAGTGACAAGACTAAATACCAGCCATGAATAAAATATCAGGAGCATATCAGAAGCATTGTGTAAACATCTCAAAACAAGCATTCTGCTTGAAATAGTAATACCAAACCCACTAAAATAAAGGAAGCTTAACAAGCTTTCAGTGACTGTTATGGCAACCATAGTACAAGCAACACACATAAACTTAACACCAAATTAAGCTATGTATTTGCAAGTTTTTAATTCTCTACCCAACAAGGAACTTTACAACCTCAAGGGCCGAGCATTGACTTTTATCATCTTTTGCATAGCTGCAGTCAGGTTCCTTTGTTGACACACTATTTCAAAAATCAAGACTTTTGCTAGGACTTGTAATGTTTCTTCCCCCAAGCTTTGCCCCATTTCTCAGTTCATGCTCTTTAGCCAGCCTCCTTATAATAACACATTTACAGCTGCTACAAGCAGCAAAGCAGTCTGAAAAAATAGCTACCCCATCGTCAATATCTTGCCCGGGTGAGTCCCTGCTTCCTGTTCTATATAGGTACTATTTCTGTAGACACCCAGCATCACAGCAAGCCTTGTTCATCAGCAGTATTTCTACTTCTCCTGTCCTACACACTAACGGCTGTCAAGAGTGAGCGCAAGCGAAAATACTTCTACCTAATTGGTAACAGTTTTCATGCAAATGGTCAACTTCCAAGAAAATCCATACTTTATAACTTGAGGAAATTAAATTGAAATAACTTGATCAGATGTAAATTTGCATCTCAAATGTGCCCAGGCAGCTGATGCAGACCAATTCTGCTACTGCTCTAGGAGCCCAAAAGTCTTGGCTACTGATTCCTTTATCCTTTTAGGGAGTCCAGATAGGCCTGTCAAAAGGCAGCATTTGCAACCTGGACTGAAGCAGCCTACCAATCAGCACCCTCCCACCATAGTTTCAGGAAAAAATGGATATAGGTGGACATTACAGAAATCCACCTGTATTTTTATCAGAAGCCTCTGTAAATATTTATGGAGCTACATAATTTTGATTAAGCATGGAGAAAAAAAAAAAAGAAAAAAGGGAAACTGCTGACTGTTATTGCCATGGTTCAGAGTTATAGGAAACACCAGCCCTTGTTTTGCCTGTTACTAGCCACAATACTAAGAAATTCGATTCACTTTGTTCTAAAATAACTCACATCAGTGAAATCTTCTGCAAAACCATGTGGTCTTAGTTCTCGTGACCTGTATGAAGATAGAAATCCGAGTGCGAGCAAAGAGCTTGCTTTACATGTGATAAAATCTGAATATTTTCTGGACCATGGTAACTCATAAACATCATTACCATTGTCAGAGGTGATGTAAATTCAAAGTGGCAGGCAGTCACATCCAATCCTTGCAGGTAAACTGTCTACCCACCTTCAGCAGCCAGCTGCTATGCAACTTCAAATGACAAACCAATGCTGGTTAATCTTCACTAACTCACAGTGGAGAAATCTGTGCTCTGCGGTGGTCTGAAAAGCAGTATTCAAAACAACTTCTGAGCTCAGATGTAGTGAAATCACGTTTACTGTATGCCTGGTTTTGTAAAAGCAGCTGACCATTTTTCCTTGGTAAAAGCTCTGTCCCAGATTCATCTAAACATAATCCCTGCTCTCCCCAGGACTCCTTCGTGTTCCTTTTCAGTTATACCACCACACAGCCATGCTGATATTTCAGTGCATTATTTATTCTGCTATACTGTATTGAGAACATATGGAATTTAAGACTTGTTTACCACTGAGAAGAGGCCAGCCAGCTATGGATTGGATAAATTAGTTGGGCCTGAAAAACTAAAAGTCCCAGAAATAAGCGGTACATACCATAAGTCACATCTCATCCCTACAGTTTTGAGGCCCTGCAAATCAAGAGTATTTTTATCAGCAGAAAAGGGTTGGAAAAGCATCTTTAATCTTACTTTGTGTACATAAAAGCATTCCTTTTTCTTTCGTGTTCAGGTATTGTAATATTTAAATAGTTTCTTACGATTTTCTTATCCCTGTGTCATTGCCTGGTGAGCACTGCGGTGCCTTTACTGACACTTAATGGTTCTATGAAACTTCAGCACTGGAGACAAAACTCCCTCAAAAATATTCTGTAACTTAAAACTTCCTGGGCAGCAGGAGAGCTGAGAGCAACCCCAGCCCTGGCAGGCAGCAGGGCACCGGGGTGGCAGCAGCCCTGCAGCAGAGGCGCCCACAGGGACACCACAGTGACACCCACTGCTCCTTCCAGTGTGCCCCAGTCCACACCCCTGTGCTGCCTGCACATTTTGCTGCCCCACTGCACGCACACTTTCCAGATCTGTATGTGCAGCAGTAACAACTTAAATCAACTCAACCTGCCGTTCCCTCAACCACTTGTGCTCATCCCTGCTCCAGCTACTACATCATGTTGGCAGACCTGCCTGCGGGTTTGTGCTATGAGCCAGACCGGGGACCTAATCCAGCCAAAAATAATCCCGTCGAAGGAGTCAAGGTTGCTTCTTCCACCAGCAGAGCTGACTGAAAGCACATGCAAAACCACAGCTTCAGGGTGTGGTTCCAGAGCAATTTAAACACATTTGAATTCTGGCTGCCACAGTTCCACCTGGCCAGAAAGTCCCCTCCACCTCAGGACGGCAGGAATGGCTGTGAGATCTGCAGCCAATCCCTGCAGAGGGCTGAAGTGACTGCAAATCCAGGAATGCAAATCAGCTCTGCAAGGAGAGATTAGCTTCCTGGAAGATTAGCTCTCCGTGCCATCATATGCACGTTGGTGAGAGGTGAAGACCGCAGCAGCCTGACAGAGCAGCTGGAGGCACCTCAGCAAGTTCAGGCTGCTGAAACCTCACCAGCTGCAACAGTCTGCAGCAAGGTGGGAACTAGGATCTCAATATAATTAACACCAGTTAAAAACAGCAGCTTCTCTCATGAAAGAAGATGACCCTAGATACAGGGTGATGTTTTTGGCAAAGCAAACCTGTGTTCTTGTTTAGTTTTCAAGCTTTTTACCTTGTTTCTAATCACTTCAACCAGACTTTTAGACAGAGATATCCCCTGTACTTACCTATGATTCCTCAAAACACCTTTGAAACACACCTTTAAAAACACAAGTAGAACAATTACTGGCCTATACTTTGACATTACAACCCTGTGAAAGAGTCGTTGCCATAATGAAGCGAATTTCTGTACAGAGTTTGGGCATTTCCCACTCCAGCTGCCCCTGGATTAGTCTGTACTATGCTCCTAGAAGCTGTGAGGCTCTTATTCTGCAAATATAACCAGCATTCTGACCATCTTTACAAACGAAGCACAAATGCAAGGAGGATACCCTTAATTTTCAGGAGAAACGGCCAGTAGAGGATGGATAGCATCAATGACTACATATTTTCCAGCAGACTTTGGAGCCTGGTAAGAATCAGTTTAAATGCCTTCTAGATGCCACAAGAGCTTTTACTGCACTTTGAAAGAAGCAGGTCAGAGTCCACAGGGGAGGACTGGCAGAGACCACATCCTTCATCGCTCCCTTAAGCTGAAGCCACAGATTGCTTAGCCTGATATACCCAAGGCAACAGAAGCACCTGGGATGAGGACAGTAGTTTCAAGCCAGCTTTAGACCCTGGCTTGGAGGCAGGGCAGGCACCACACCCTGAGGCAGCACGTCCTTTGGGGCTCGCAGTGGTTTGCCAGCAGTTGCGAATCAGAGCTGCAAGGTGCTCCTTGAATCTGACTCCTGAAGAATTTATACCTGGCTGACCATTTAACTTGGGCAATAAGTGATAACAAAGAACGGACATAATTCCTCCAGGTAAGTGTTCCTTGCTGGTGCACACTCATTTGAGCAAAACAGTAATTTAACACTGAAATCGGCCACCAGCACAGGTTCTTAATGGCTGTGTATTTGCTTACACATTTCAAAAGGTATTTAGCAGCTGTGCCGAGTTTGTGTGAACCCCATCAGATTCAGTAACTCTCTTGATGGGCAGTAGGGAAATTGATCTCCAAGGGAAAGCATCCCTTTTCTCAACTCCAAAGATCTCCGCGAGAGGACTGACTGTGGCCCCATCCCTTCCCTCTCCTGCCACATGGCCCACTCTGATGCCCTACCAAGCACAGCACCCTGCTGCAGGCACTACCTGCCCCATCACTACCATGGACCAGGGTACCATTACTAGTGTCATAGCAGCTGGTAAAACACAACTGGAGCAGTGCCAGAAGCAAGGAGCACAAACCTGCCTCTGTGCTAGGTGCTCAGCAGGCCCCTTCTCCCTGCAGCTGTGAAGATAAGGCAGTAAGTATCCTGCAGACAACCCTCATCAAAAGCCAGATGGCACCAGCCTGATGAGGACACTGGTGTTTCTTCTGAAGGTGGATGCAAGCATCAAGATACAGGGAGTCCTGATCTATTAGTGCAGGACCCAGCTTGTGTCCCAGCCCATCTCATCAAGGATAGGATAACCCTATCCTGGATGTTCCCACACCAGGAGCTCCTCCCAACTTGCCTCCCCTCCCCAGAGTGTGGGCACCCAGATCCTGCCCTCCCTGATTGTGCTCACCAGGAGAGGGTGGGCATCACTTCTCCCCCGTCCAGCACCTGCTCTTTCATTCCACAACACACAGCAGTTCAAGGATACCCGTTCCAAAAAAACCACTGAAACAGCCTGAACAAGTGAAGCAAACATAGCAGGTTAATCATTTCCTGCAAGGAACAGAGCACCGGAGAGCACAGTTGCTTATCATCCCACTGAAATATGACCCACTAGTCCTGCCTATCACGGCCAGCCATATTTTTTTTTTTCCACTTCACATGTAAGATTATTCCTAGTATATCATACTCAGCTTGAATCAGCAACAGTATCAAGCAAATCAGCAATTACGTTACTGAAACACCACTTAACAGAAGAGATGAGCTGCAAATCTGCATGCTTCCTATTCCCTGCCTCAAGTATTGGATTAGATCTAACACAACATGTTCTATAAATCTCATTTCCAGCACAGTAATGATATTTCCTTGTTTCAACAACATTCAAGTAGCTTTAAGCATGCTGTAACATAGCTCTGTCCTTTCTTTACCAAGAAACTTCAGGGGAGATGAGCCTGCTTTGTACAAAAAGCACACAGAGAACCACTCCTACCAAATGAATTATGTGCACTTGGTTAAACAAAGCAGTTAAACTTTTCAAGTTCTCATTCAGCAGTTTAATTATTAGCAACCTACAAAAGAGTGGAAGAGATAAACAGTGTATTTGGTTGCCAAATTACACCCATCAATAAAAAAAAAAAGTGTTCTCATAAAGAAAACTGTTCTTATAAGCCACAAGCACTGCAAAAAAGTATACACCCAAAAGAATATATATGCATAGGATACAGTTAAGCTTCTTTTTTTTTTTTTAAACTTTAAAAGACCCCATCTGTTTTCACTTAGAAAAATCCTATGGAACTTTTACCAAAAGATTTTTTTTCCCTTCTTCAATTGAAAAATAGCCGTTTGTTTCCCTGCACTTAACAGACATGCAGACAAATTTATAGTTTCTGAAGTTAAGCTCTTCTTGAAAGCTGCTTTGCTAGCTTTCACATCCTGCTGAAGTAAGAAGCTATGTGCAGTTTCATAGAGAGACATAGGATGTGTTTCACTTTATGTTTGCCCTGCCTGACTCCACAGGCAGGGCAGCTCTCCCTCACAAAGCTTCAAGCTGCTTATTTCTCTCATCTCCTAACTCCTAGTGCCAAACAGAACCAGTCCTGGGGGCTAGGACCAGAAGCACAAGCAATGCCCTCATCACTGGATACCCAAGTCAAGTTTCCCCTATATTTACCCAGCTATGCCCAGTGAAGCTGACTTTCCAGCTTCAGCAGGAAAGATGAAGATTTCTTTAGCTTCTTGTCTCCAAGTGATGTGTTTGATGATGCTGAAGCATCTAGTTTCTCTCTGACTCTCTATACAGGGACCTGGGTCATACGCTAATTCAGTGACTCTGAGCATGGAAATGCCTGAAATCCTTTGCAAATCCAGGCACTCATGGCCTCACTCACTGTAGCTTTATTACATTCCTGGAAGTGTGGTGAAGCCATTCAGACATTTCTTACAAAACTTAAGTATTCATTTCTGCACACAGGTTTCAGGGACACCTAGCTATAAATGACTTGAGAGTGTTTGGGAAAAGGCTCTCTCAAAGATACACTGCAGTGTGTTTTGCTGTCTTCCTGTGTTCAAAACTTTACATTTAATGTGTGAGGCACATCCAAGATTCATAGTTTTTCTCTCCATAATCTTCAACAGCGTCAAGCATTTGTGTTGTGAAAATGGCTCATACCTCAAGTTGTAATACAAGTCCCAGTTCTCTGTGATTCTTTGAACTTCTGTATCTGATTGTGCTGAGACTGAGAAATAAACCAGGCAACAGCTGTAGCCAGACTGGAAGCCAGCTACATAAATTCTGGTGCAGTGTGCCTGTTAACATGGTTTCTGCTATATAAATTGCTTCCTTGTACTTGTATAATCTCAGATGAGTTGGTGCTGGGCATTGATAACTGAAAGACTCAATGAAGCACCAACAGAAATATCTTCTGCATCTTGTTTGAGCTATTGACAGCATGCAGAGTTGGAGGTACCTTTCAATAAGCAGTCCAGGAAGCCACAAGGCTAAGAGAAGACTCAAAGGCTTTGCTCTGTTTCTCCTATGAATTATGCTCATCCTGAACTAGCACCCACCCAGAAAGACATTCTCTTGTTTGGTTTCATTCAATCATTTCCTGACCTTAAAGATGAAAATGATCAGCTCTAAGAATGTTATCTAGATACATATCTCTGTGTTACTACATCAACAAAATTTGTAAGGCAGAGCTAGTTTTTAAGTTAGGCATATGCCTTCCCAGTTACTCACTTTGTACTATGAGGTCTTATGCCCATGGACCCTTTTTTCCACAGTGGTATCCATCAGGCTACAAAACATAGCCAAGATTTGCATGCGTCTTCCTCTCTAGTTATCAAAATAAAATGCTACTGACAACCATGCACCAGTTCATATATTTCCTAGCACACAATTATCATAGTAAAGTGCTAACCTTCTTCAAAGCAATGCACTATCTCTGCCAGGAGCCTGAAGCCAAAGTCAAAAGTCCAAGTTAAATGTTTAAAACAGTACTAGGTCGCTAGAGCAAGGAGTCTTAGCAATTTGATAGCCTAACTTGGACAACTTATTAACTCTTCTAGGAAATCCAGCATAGATGTGGTGTTCAACATAGGGAAACGTTTGCCAGTCATCCAAAGTGCAGCTTGAGTTATACAGAGAACCTACAACTTATAATGGGCTTCATAAGAGCTCAGATAATGCTAGTATAAGTTTAGTTACTAGTTAGGGAGCCTTTTTTTTTTTTTTTTTTTTTAAGATGATGCTTCTCCCCTCCTCCCAAGATGGCAGGCAAATGCAGTATAGATAAAGCATATTTGGTTTTCTGGACCCAAGCTAAAAACCCAACATGCACCCATACTTGTGATAGCACTACAGACAAGGCTATGCTTCACTCTTTGGTGTATGGAGGTCTTAAAGACTCTTAAAATACTCTGAGCAGCTCTGGCAACAAGAGAAATCATCCTAAGCACCTAGGCAGGAACCAAGACACAACAGACGAGCCCTTTGCTTTATGTTAAAGCCTCATCTTTGGTCATATTGGACTTTATGGCAGACTAGGAAGTGCCACATGTCCAGGCTCACATGTACCAGCTAGACCAGATCTGCACAGGAAAGCCCCTGTTGCTGGAGGGCCTGATGGGCACACCACACACATTTGAGGGGTTCCTGCATGTCAGGCAAGCGGACAAAGTGCCAACCCGGGGCTGGAGCACCACGCAGCACATTGCCTGGACACTGCCATGCCACATGAGCAGTGGCACAGCAAGTTGAGATGACTGGGAGATTGTCTTCACAAGCAAAATATTCACCTTTGCTAACACGCCAGCATGGGCGCCCAGCCTATGTCTCTAGTAACCAGAAAACGTTATCAGGAGTGGCAACTCTGAGCGCACCTTCAAAGTCTCTCATCCACCTACTAGGTAGTGCAAATCAAAAACATAATCTACAGGCAAGGTCCAACAACTGGCCCAACCAGCAGGCATCGATAGAGAAAAGCACTCAGGAGAACATAGCATCCTCCAAGCTGAAGGTCTTGCTGCCAACCACCACCTTTTCTCTCTGCCCTGGGCAGAGGTGAAGTGACCCCTAACATTGCCAAGGGGTTTTGTGCTTCTTTCAAAAAAGAGGTTTCAGAACCGGTTTTAAACAAAACTGCTATGTTAAGACCTGGGAAGCTGCTCATCGGACCACAGGATGCCAGGGCTGTTGCGAGCTTTGCACATAATTTGCATGCTCACATTTATGCAACGTCTGAAATATCAGAGATATTTCTTATAAGGATGGCAAAGCCAAGGGCTTGCACTGCTCTGCCCCACAGGGACCGGGAGAGAGCAGAGCGCGGCACAGGATCCAGCGCGGCACAGCAGCGCCGAGAGAGCCCTGGCAGCAGGAGGAGGAGAGGTGCTCCAGGGCTTTTCTTGGATACGGGTTTGGGAAGCAAAGCACACCTCCTCTGAAAAGAGACGCCTGGTTACCTGCGCTGCTTCTCGCCTCACCCAGTTGTTATTCAAAGTTACAGAGTTCTAAGCCAAAGTTATAAAATTAGAAATCAAAGCCTTAATTTTATAATCCGAAATTCCGAAGTGATAATCCAAAGGTTACAAAGTTACAATGCAAAAGTACACTCGCAGTCTCAAGTTATAAAGTTACAACCCAAAGAGACGCCTGTAACACCAAGCTATAAAGTTAAACCCCAAAGCGCTCCAGCTCCAGCCTGAAACTCCCAAGCTGCAACGCGGAATTACAGCTACAGCCCATTCAGAAAGTTTCAGAACAAAACCCAGCCCCGTGAAAACCTGTTCAAAACCCAGCCGGAGCTCGCTGCGAGCTGGCCTAAAACAAGCCGGAGCGCTGCAACTGAGTCTGCCGGGAAATACATATTTCCATTGTATTTCACCTCTATGAAAACGTACTTTATTATACTTTTCCCCCAATACAAATAAGGAATCT
>JAOXNO010000020.1:28325611-28340728 GCA_028565335.1 Limnodromus scolopaceus
TAAGCATTTCCAGAAGTAGTTTGTGCAGGCATTACCACTGATGGCCTCCAGGCCTAAATGTAGGGATAGCATTTGGCCTTCTGAGCAGAAGTCATAGAATCATATAAGGTTTTGGGTTGGAAGGGACCACAAAGATCACCTAGTTCCAACTCCCCTGCCATGCGCAGGGACACCTCCCACTAGACCAGGTTGCTCAAAGCCCCATCCAGCCTGGTTTTGAACACTTCCAGGAATAAGGCATCCACAACTTCTCTTGGCAGTCTGTTCCAGTCTGTTCCACCACCCTCAAAGTAAAGGATTTCTTCCTAATATCTAGTCTAAATCTATCGTCTTTCGGTTTAAAACCATTACCTCTCGTCCTATCGCTACTCTCCCTCATAAAGAGTCACTCCCCATCTCTCCTGTAGGCCCCCTTCAGGTACTGGAAGGCCGTTATAAGGTCTCCCCAGAGTCTTCTCTTCTCCAGGCTGAACAACCTCAAGTCTCTCAGCCTGTCCTTATAGGAGAGGTGCTCCATCCCTCTGATCATCTTGGTGGCCCTCCTCTGGACTCATTCCAACAGGTCCATGTCTTTCCCATGCTGAGGATCCAGAACTGGACGCAGTACTCCACAGGGGGCTCTCATCAGAGTGCTGTAGTGGGGTAGAATCACCTCCCTTGAGCTGCTGGCCACGATTCTTTTGATGCAACCCAGGATGCAGTTGGCTTTCTCGGCTGCCAGCGGCAGCTGCCAGCTCAAGTGAGCTTCTCATCCACCAACACACCTAAGTCCTTCTCTTCTCAATGGGATGCTCTCAATCCATTCTCTGCCCAGTCTTTATTTGTGCTTGGGATTGCCCTGTCCCAAGTGCAGGACCTTGCATTTGGCCTGCTTGAACTTCATGAGGTTTGCACGGGCCCATCGCTCAACCCTGTCTGGGTCCCCCTGGATGGCACTGCTTCCCTCCAGCAAGTCAACCACACCACACAGGTTTGTGTCGTTGGAAATCTTGCTGAGGGTGCACTCAATCCCACTGTCCATGTCACCAACAAAGATGTTAAACAGCACTGGTCCCAGTACTGACCCCTGAGGAATGCAATGCGTCACTGGTTTCCACGTGGACTTCGAGACATCAAACACAACCCTTTGAGTGTGGCCGTCTAGCCAGTTCCTGATGCACTGAGTGGTCCATCCATGACAACCATGTCTTTCCAATGTAGAAACCAGGATATCATGTGGAACAGCATCAAATACTTTGTATAAATCCAGGTAAATGACATCTGTTGCTTTCCCCTTATCTATCAATGCTGTAACCCCATCGTAGAAGGCCACCGAATTTGTTAGGTATAAAGCACTTTGAAGATGACAGTGTACCCTGGTGCAGTCAATAGTTGTACACAGATCACAGCTGATAGACCTTGCTGTTTGCATAATTCAACAACTGATGTGGTCAGGCCCTTACTTCAAGATCTATCCTGCTCTCCCAGGAAGTCTCTCTATAATATGGCTTTGGGATCTTCTCAAGCTATTTTGCACATACAACTTTAGTCTGATATAATAATACAAAATCATTACTGCAGTCCTAATCAGACCAGTTAGGTCCTCTCTGAGAGCCAAAAGTAACATGATGCGAAGTGCATCTGAATGCTCTCAGCAGAAAGAGTGGATTCACCTCTATACTGTGAAAGTTTCCATATGGTGCCACCAGAAAACACACAGAATGGTATGATTTTCAGTTCAGCTTAATATTTTTAGGAAAGTCTATGACGAACTTTAAGTCAATGTTCCTTCTCTCTGCTGTCAATGTAAAGCGCTATTAAAAAGTTCCAGAAATGATTAAACGAGACGGTGAGCTGTTCAGGTTAGATACTGATGTCACATCAGCCTAATGTATCACACACATAAGTTTACAATTGCAATAGATTAAATAATAATCATAGCCTACCATCCTAGTGGAAAGCAAAGCATATGGAGGACGCACTTGATCTATTTTAACATTTGGTCTCAGGTATGCACGTACCAGATACCACAAAATGTCTCCTCCTCTTACATTTGCATCCACGATCTCCATGCACTTGTCTTGTCTCACACGATTTATAGGTACACACATACACACTGCTCTGAATTAAGGATCACCTTTTTGCTAGTATAACTGTGTCAGCGCAGAGCAGATGCACGGATGCTTGCAAAAGCCTTTGGCGAAATGCAGTCCTACAAGCCAAAGTGTCCTTTTTGCAGGATGATGTGCTCCAACACAAGATTCCCTGCTATTGCAGGTTTTCTAGAGATTAGGTGAAGTTTCTGAAAGGTAGCTATGAAGAATGTGTGCAAATCTTCTCCCACACTCCCTTTTGGATTGTTATCTTATCTTGTGCACAAAAGAGGCTGATTTTTTTCCCAGAATGGGACTAGGAAACATAAGCATAAAAGCTTCACCTCCTCTAGAGGACGAGAGCAGTGTAGTTATACTACCAATCCCCTTCAAATCCCGGTAGATGAGGGTGTACATGTAGGAGACTTAAAATATGGATTAGTAATTCTGACTTAATAAATGGAGAAAGTTTTTTCTCTACTGTGCCACAAAAATCTCTTGTTGCCAAAGGACAGTCACAAAATCATGCATGTCCTTTGTTGCTGTGTTTTTCAGATAAAGCTGTTGCATGAGCTGAGATATGCTTCAATTCACGTGTAGTTTAGCTTTTCCATATTGGTGACACAGCTGAAGAGGCTCATGTGTTTTGCATAGTCCATCATCTGTTTAGAATAACCTATATTTGGAAACGTATTTCCGATCCAGCCATGGAGATGGCAGAATATAAATAACTCAGCAGTTTTTTGTTATTTTAAAGCTACCACATTTGATCTGTTGAAGATTTTCAGAGGCCCTTAGTGCACAAATGTAGTGAAGAACTAGTGTTATTGCACTGCTGCTACAGCTTTTTAGGTTTGGTTGTTGGTTTTGGGATTTTTTTTTGTGAATACCAAATTCTTATGGAACCATACGTTATTATATAAATTCCCATCGGCCTTTTGAATGCATGGATGATCATACCTTGCAGCAGTATGCTTTTCACATGGAGTTACATTAGACCCTTTGGGTGATAACATACCCCTGCAGTGCAGTTATGTAGTGAAAGGCCAGATGTCTATTTTGTGCAATTATGTACCATAAAAATATGAATCCCAAATGGTTAACTAAAGAACTTTGTCTCTTGCAACCATAGCAACTTTTACTGTGGCCATTTTATGGCCATTTACATTTGTTTAACTTTATTAACTTGTTCCATGTTTTCTTTTAATACGTGCTCAACCTCTATTACAGACACTACAGATGAAATACATAGAGCACCTTTGTAAAAGAACTAATTAAATTAAACAATTGTTTTCAGTATATTGTGGGCAGTGAAGAATGACGTTCTGGCTATCATCACACATGATATGTATTCATTGCAGAGAACAAATCTTTATTTGAATATAGTGAAGCAAAATATCCCCATTCATTATTTGATGTGCACTAAATAACTTTGCATTTGTTACATGGATGATAAATATTTGGCAGATAGATTTATAAACACTTCCACGTTTTATAGATTTATACTGTACACATTCATCCTACACAGAGCATGCCCTTTCACAAGTATACAGACAGCTTTCCTCAGGGAACTTAATCAAAACACTTGGTCAAACATTTCAAAAGTTGGCAATCTGACACAGAGGAGCATACTGGAAAGATGAGTTCACAATTGTACCAGCTGGACTTGAAATGAAAAATTCAGAACTCCAAAAGAGAGAATTTATCAAGGCACACACATGCAAACACATATATACAATAGTGATGACTGTAACCTGCTTTACAGGAGATCACACACAGCAGTAAAGAAACAAACAAAGAAAGAAACAGAGAGGTCAGGACCATTGCCAAGATCTTGTTGCAGATTAGCAGATCTGGAAGTAAACATGTATAAATGGGAATTTGACTTCAAAGTAGCTCATTACTGTATATACAATATGTACATGTTTTCTCGCATTAAGAAATGGAGACTGTCAGAAATGGTTATGATTTTCTTGACTATATATGCACACTAGCACACCAGTGCTTTTGTACACTAAGGACAGTTTGAAAAATTGTACTCCTAGTTGGCTCAGAGCAATTGGCAATTTGAGTGGAAGTTTAGTAGGAGAAACCAGGAGCAGAAAATGGCTCACAAAATACTAGCAAAGAATACATGTTTTGCTTCTGCTGCTCAGCATTAGAAAATGCTAACAAGTTTTTAAGAAAATCAGTAACTTGACAATGTCAATAAATTACAGTGAAGGCAAAGAGCTCTACTTTCAGTACCTCATCCTTGATGCCTGACTTATGCACATCATTACACTGCAAAGGAAACTGCCCACTTAAAAAAATACCTAGTTATGTGTAGTACATTGCTGCATATATTTGAGGCTAAGTATGAGATACAATTTAGTTGGCACAATGTAATGCAGCTGAGGGTAATACAGAAAAAAAATTTAAGTTTTAATTGGTATTTTTAATAGAATATTCTATGGCAAATGGCTAAAATTGGCTGTCAGTTGATTCACTAGACTTGCAGCATGGGATGCCATTAAAAATCCTTTTAGTGTTTGGGAAACATTACATTCATATGAAAAAGCCAGGCTAAAATTATTAATATTAAAAATAAGGGCTAAATAACATAGTTCTCTTACAACAGCAATTCCAGCATGACAGTATACACAATCACGTATTTAATATTTTTGAAAGAGAAAGCTGAGATTCTGACCCTGTGAATTGCTTCATTGATTTAGATAGGCATCAGTTTACGCACACAATACTAGTTTCGTGTTAACACTTTGTATGATCCTAAACCACTAGGAAGACAATAAATGCAGTCACAAGCATGTTGGGGCATTTTTTTAACTCTTTATAAATGAGCTGGCTTTCCTATATCACTAATTTCATGCCTGCTCTCCTTTTTGTTGCGAATGTCAGTAAAGACTTTCAATTCACTAGTGAAGCACTAATAAAATCAGTCACCGTATCAGAAGGGGTCTGTGGCAGGAAGAAACGGGAAAGGGCTGTAAGGCTTGTCCAAAAAGATGATGGCAGGCTGTGTTTTGTAAGACCGCTCTCCAAATTTTAATATTCTCTTTTTGCTTCTAAACTATCCATTTTAATCTATGTTTAAAAACTTCCAAATAGAAGATAGTATTATCTACTGCTACTTTGAACCTAAACAGAATTTTTTTAACTCTAAACTGTCCATTCATGCCCACACTTAGAGACTATATGCTACAGCCTCACTCAGTGAGTATGTTTTCCTTTTGGAAAGACCCCTGCTTTCCAAAAGTACTATTACATGAGCATTGCTACCCTTTCATAGTCTCCTCCCAAATGTTTGTTATAGACTGGTGGTATTCTGCATAAAACACATAGGGAAAAAAAAGAATTGCAGGCTGCTTGTGTGTGTATGTTTGTTTGTTTGTTTTAGTGTCAGTATAGACATGGCTTTCCTACAGCAAATATACATCATCAAGTTCTTTGGAAGGAATAGACCCTTTGTTCTGCTGACTTTTTAGTTCTGTAGCATGTATGCATGCCCCTACCAGAGGAAGCATGCTGGAAAGAGTTGATGTCCTGCAAAGACAGAAGGTGAAATGTAGCAGATACCAGAGCTTTTGAAAGCTCCGTCACTGCTCTGTGTGCATGTGCTGCCATTTTCACCCTGGATTTGCTCAAATGATAGCCACAATTACTTTATACTGCACCAAGTACTGTAGAAGATCTCTGTGGATGTTAATCATTGATTGAAAGACACCCTGGCAATGGCTCTGTTTCAGGCTGGTCAAAGATTGCTGATAACAACAGTAGCAAACAATTGTTTAGCCACATTACTAGGACGACTGCAGCTATGTATGCAGAAACATGTACAAATGAAAAACATATCACACAGGAAGACACAGACATTTTCTTATATGTTACAAAGAAGTTAACGTTGAAATCCACATGTAGCTTTTTGAAGGACTTCCAGTTCAATAAGACAAAATTCATAGCTTTTAGGATTTTATGAATCTGAGAGTGCTGTGTCTCTTAGTCACTGTAACATGACCAGCGCCTTTGCAGGATGTGCTGCTTTGCTGTTTGGCACAGTGTGGCAGAGGGGAAAGGCTACAGCTACGTTATTTTTCAGATCATTTCAGATCTCATTTTTCAGATCATTTCAGGAGTTCCCTTCCAATGATCAAAAGCTAATGGCCAGCTAAGATGAATCTTGGCATCCCAACAATTTTGCACATGAATAAGTAAAGGGTTCTGCACAAAGAACGGAGCAGGATGTTATTTGTGTTCAAAGCATAATGCATAATGTAGAAAGTAATACTTAGTATCATTGAGAATGAGAGGAGAATATGGTTTGTAAGTCTTATGTCCACCTGTATTGTAGGGAGGTTTGTGTGTAGATTTGTGTGTACACTCACCCACGCGTGTCTGCATATGTGTTCACCTCTGTGTTATACTTCTTTACAATATACAATATTACATAGCTGCAGGCTAGGATTTAAGGAAAACAGCTGACAAAAATAAAAGTAATTGAAACCTAGTCCTTGAAATCTTACTCTTCATGGTTTGCTTTTAAATTTATTCCATTTATTATTTTTTCCTGACGCTCTTCTTTCAAAGGGTCAACTTTTAACTGGGTAAGACAGGCCTACTTGAAATTCACAAATGACTTTTATCACATACCCAGTGGGGAACAGGCATATATTACAAGGCAGACATTAAGAGGATAGAAGACATGTATTATAGATTAGAAAACATGCATTATTATCAGAAAGAAATGCTAGGTGACAACAGATGAAACTGGAACACATAAGACATTGGACTCCTGCAGAGTCCTGTGCTTGCGATGAGTTATGTGTGCTGTCCATTAGCAGCAAGTTGCTTCAACTTGCTTGGTCTAGACTACTGGTGAAAACTGAGTGGCAGGTGGTAGATGTTCCAAATTAGAAAGTAAGGGGCTGAGCAAAAAAGCAGATCCTTAGAACCCGAAAGAAATGAGCTTAGGTAGCTAGCCATGGAGAGAGTGATGAAAGCCAGCCTGCCAGCAATTTCTCCCTCTTACTTACAGACCGATGTGTCTGGCTACAGCTCAGCAGTGTTGATGGCCACAGTAGGGACAAGATTTCTACAAATCTTCTTGGTTATATGGCATTAAAATGTATATTCATGACTACTCTGGGTGGAAAGGAGAATACTTTTGTGTCAGGTCATCCTCATCCAAATACCTGTGTTGTTAAGTAATCTTCAATCTTTGGTTATTGGACTGCATAGTCAGAAGCGAGCAACATATTCTAGACCTTTGTCAAGTAGGGAAGATTGTTTACCTCAGAAAGCAATTACACCCGTATTTTTCCCCATTTCTTTCCTAACTATTTTGGTCCTAGTAAATGTTTCTTGTGTGTATGTTGTGCGAGGACGCTGCCAATAATTGCTGCTTTATTGATTTTCAGTTAGGCAGGATGTACTCCAAGGGCTAGAAAGCATGGCTGCATATTACAGGCCAGCATCTTTGGAGATAATTCAACCTAGTATCAAATAAGAAAAGAAAATTAATCAGGCATATTTTGTCTTTTGTCTGTTTCTGATATGCTAAGTCACTGTATCAAAGAAAGGTCCCAAATGTGGATGAAGTTCTTTGTAATGATCTTACACATCTAAAGTAGGAGTAAATATTGAAGTATTCTTCTTTTGCAGGAAGAAGTAGGGTATTCACCACTGCAACAAAAATAAAGAATACAGATAACCGTAATGGATAAAAAAAACATTTTTCCTCACTTGGTTGAAATTATGAACGTTAAAAGAAAGCAAATGAGACTGATTTCAGCATATGGACTGGTTGTAGACCAGATGAGGGTAATTGAAGGTAAGGGAGATCTATAAGTAGTATTATAAATTGGTGCTTTGTATTTAATTCAGGTTCTGAACTGAGTTCCAGATTTTCTGGCTAACATGTCTCTGCGAATTCCACATCACTGCCTGATCCCTGTCTCACCTCCAAACTGCAGGCAAAAGTCTGTCTTTTCATGCTGCATTTCCTGAACTAGCAGCATTGGAAAGTACTAATTCAGGCAAATACCTAATATTTTACAGTGAGTTTAATGAACAAGTAGGCAGGAAATGCAGAGGAAAAGCAGTCTCTCAGACATGTTTTCTTGTGGAATATGATTACCGAACATGTGTTTTCTTTCAAGACTCCAGAGGAAGTGGAGCATTTCTGTTTTCACTTCTTGTGTCTCTGACCCCCTGAGTGCAAGGATTCATTTTTTAACATTGTGATTGAAATTTCAATTGCATTTCCAGGTTATTAAACAGGAAACATGGCTTGTAGGTTGTATTAGCATGATATCATCTTGTTTAGGTAAAGAGGTGAGACTGGATGTAAACATCTTCCTCTGACTAATTAAGATAGTTTTAAAACTCACAATGGAGAAGAAAGCTAAAGCCCAGCACAGAGAGGTGGTCTGTATGAGGGGATGAGGACTACATTCTATTGCTAAGAACTGGGATCAGCAATTGTGCTTCAAGAGCAATTACACGAAGATAAGGCTCCATAGTGGTAGGAAAAGAAAACAAGAACAGAGAATAACATTTCTTCCAAATGGAGCTGAACCAGGTGCACCGATGAGAAGACTTCCCCATATCTGCACCCGCAGCAGAAGGAGACCAACAGGGGCCTCTCTGAGAGAAGATCCCTCCTTGTATTAGCTCAGCCTTCTGCATATGTAGGGAAATGTGGATTCTGGCTGCCTTAAGAGGATGATATTGTCTGAAGGACTTTTGAGTTTGCTTTCCATGTTGGTTTAAAAAGGGATGGCCAAATTGCAAAAGATATGCGGCAAACCTTACTGAATGTTACTATGAAGTCAGAAGCAAGTGAGAGCAGGAGCAGTGAATTTTGACTTTCTTTAAGATTGGTCCTCTGGTGAGAAAAGCAATTTGGGATGGAGTGAATGGAATGGCTTGAAGAGAAAGAGAGCAGACCTTGAGGGAGCAGTCTTTCTTCAGCCCACTTTTCTAAGATGATGAACAAAGAATAGATTACTGGAGCCATCAGGAAGGAGGGCTAACACTTTTTCACCCCTGTCAAAGTTTTGTAGTATACACTTCTGGAAGGGCACTGGCTAAAATCAATCATAGAGGAAGAAAGCTTCCCAGTATATCATTAATTAGCAATCCCCTTTGGCACTCCAGAAACCACGAGCACCTAGTCCTGGTTTCCTGGTGTCTGTACTCAGCAATCAATACAATGCATACCAAATGTAGTAGTGTATGCTCCCAGTCAACAACGTGCTAACATGAATATAGCCAATCTGGTTAAAATGTACAAACACAATGAATAAGATGCTTCCAAGAAATTAGAGTCTGCTAAGTGAAGCTCTACTAACAGATAACTTGTAAGGAGTAAAACTAATAAAATAAAATTTCTTTGCCAAAAATGAAAACATGTGATCTCTTTTGCAGAGAATTTTCAAATTTTCACATAGATGACCATCATGGTTAATATTATTGTAAAAGCTGTCAGTCTTCTCTGTCTTCAGGGGGTCATTGTACTTTGTGTCAGTGCTCTTGTTGGGATGAGCCTTTCAGTTTTAAGGAGAGGAGCACTAGACCTTATATCCCACTTCAATTTAGACTGAAAGGAGTTTCCAATTAGTGGTCAGTCAGCTCAGTGATCAAAAGGAAAAAATAAGAAGTTTTGGTTACCTGTGTTTGATAGCTCTGATACATAAATGTTATCAAGTTCCGTTCTCTGTGGTGTATCAGAGATCTAAATAGGCCACAAAGTGACTCTTTGTGTGAGATATAACTGAACAGACACAGAAAGAAAGTGCAATTCCTACTCTGCAGTATTTATTACCTGAGTTTGCTTTGGAAGCTGCAAAAAAAGACAGATTCACTAAAGACCAGCAGAATCACTTTAGCTTATAACGTAAGTAACATATGTGTCCAGATCTCCATAGGTTAAACATTTCTGTTCCAGCCGGTGGATTGCACCTATCTAACCAAGTATTTGTAGCTTGAAATTGCATTCGCTTCTTTTGTCTTTATGAGATGAATCTTACTGCACTCAAGCCAAACTATCGTTCAGTTCTGATGCTGGCTTGTGCACTGGTTCAAAATTGTTGAGCCAATTGGCTCACCAGCTAGGGAGATTAGAGCTTTAGGTTTAGGTTAATATGTCGAAAATATTTGTGTGGATTTTTTTCTTTGTTTATCTCTTCCATTTACTTTTTCTCCTCTTTCCTATCCACTATTTTTCTTTTTTCCTTTTCCTAGCTTACAACTTTCCCTCTAATTCCAGACCATGCAAGGTCTGTGGAGTTGGGAATTTTGTTCATGTTTACTAATTCCTGTTGTCACTCTATTCCATTTCATCGAAACTTAACACATGCTTTTGATGTAGTCAGGATTTAGGATAAGAATCAGCAGTGAAATATTCATAATTTTATATGTAATGAGCTTTTAGTATGTTAACCTTGAACCATAGCCCTCAAAAGTTGAACCTTATTTTTCTGTGCCCCATTTCCTCCACACTGGTCAGGTGGCATGAAGTGTTGGATCTGGATGTTCTTCAGAATTACATACAGAAACTGACAGAATATACTACTTTTAAGTGGACAGTGCATAGCAAGACAATGTAATATTTTACCATTGCTGTTGATGTTTACTCCAAACGTGTACAGAGGCTTCAGATTTCAAAATTTTTGCAATAAGTACAAGGAAGTGGACACATGCTATTAACGAATGGCACAGAGAAACAGGGCTCAAATATAATTCTCATTAGAAAAAACAGCCTTGAAATAATATTAAAAGTATGACTAGTGGACAAAAGCCACAGGTGCATAACTAAGGCTAGCATTTTGTTCTTAATCTGGAACATCATGAAAAATAATTCTTCCTCTTTCTTTTTTTTTAACAGAGTTCAGAAATTTAAAAGACACGTTTAAGTCAGATTTAAATATAAAATATTTAATCTCCAATACCTTGACTGTTTATATTGCAAAATAAACACACTTCATAAGCTTTGTTTTTTACTGTATCATATTTAAATGATCATCATCAAAAAAATGCCCACTAGTTTTCCTTACTTATGCTTTTTTTAATTCAGCCACTTTTCTCATTTGTTAATAGCAGAAGACCACGTCTTGGGCTAACATTTTGATGCTACAATGTGTAGCACAGGCATTTGTTAATAACTGAAAAATGCAGCTTCTAAAATCAGCAGATTAAACAGTGAATTTTAAATGTAATGTATGATATTTGTATTTGGACTTCTACTGACTCTTTCAATATGACTAAGATGGTGATAGACACAGAATGCAGCCATAAATATTACTATCCAACTAGGTTCACACGTATGAGCAAGAGAAAAAGTAACAAATGAGAAAAAAAATCTATTTTACTACTTGACACAATGACCTTATCTAAAAGCCTAATTTCTTTGGCAATGATACAACCACCTAATAAATGTTGTCAGATATAATTAGAAAAAACACTGATAAATTTTGCCTTATGTTTTATAGTAAATTTGTTCTTTGAAACTTGAAACTGCAGATAGTTCATCAGCTGATACAAATTGTTTTATTTCCACTGAAAGCAATGCCAGTTTCTCTCATCAAAGGTTCTGCCCCTTTTGTCTGCCAATTATATGGATATATTTCTATTTGATTTCCAATGCTAAGATTTTAAAGAGTTCCTACAGCCTTTTTCACAGCAGGAAGAACAGTGAGGAACTCTTTAGTGTAATCCACAACAGTCCACAGAATATGGCTTAGAAGAAATATATTCATTACCATTTATCCTCCATCCTTGCACTTTGTCTAATAAAGACATTATCACTCTCTGCAGCCTTGGCATGGCTTCTTTCTTAACGGCTTTTCAGAGCAACATTTGAAAGTGTTAAATGGAGAGAGATCTCTAAAACTGTTAAAAATCAGCTGAGAAAAAGTTTATAGAAAGAAGTGTATGAATTGTGAAAATAATGGTGTTTATTATTGCTTTTCTTTGTTTTTTTAAAATTATTTTTAAAATAATAATCATTTGAAGTTTTTTAATTGCACTACATTTTGTATTGAAGTTATGACCAGGCTAAATTTACTCGGTGGCATTTTGCAGCCACAAATTTTTATAACCATTCTGTCACAAAGAAAAATGTATTAGAAATGTAAATAGAAAACAAACTTTTCTGAAAGCATCTTACATTTCATATAGTTCACTAGCATGAATTTTCCTTTATTCACGCTTACAACAACAAAAATATTTGCATTGATTGACTCCTGGAAGAGTGACAGATTCACTGTTTTAAAGTGGCAAAAATATACCAGATGTCGCAAATGAGAAGAAAACATTCCTTTTTTTTTCTGGAGGATCAGCGGCAAAGAGCTCAAGTGCTTATTTTGTTATTCTCTTTGCTGCTTATCCACAAGGGTTTTTCATCTCCTTGTGGTAGCTGTTGCCTTCTCCTCAGCAAATATGGGGTGCAGTTGGTAATCTTTACTTTAGATATTGAATTTACCTAAAAAAAAAGTTTCCCAAGAAAGAGGCATTGCCACAAGATTTTACCATCTAAGCACAGCTGCAGAAGGTCAGTATTCTCAATACTGGTGCAGTCTGTAGATTTTCCTGATTAATGCTACATGCATTGATAAATGTAATCTTAACATTCTCTGCACCAATACTGCTAAGTAATTGACTTGCATGTCTGTACTGTTACAAAAGCTCACAATGGCATGGCCAAATTTTTAAATAATATGACTGCTTGCATTTTAAATGTTTAATTATCAGTATGGTTTTTACCTTCCTGGACATGTCAATGAAAGTGTTTTAAGAGGTAGCTTTGCAGTTTGAAGTTAAGTGTTTTTGAATAGCAATGTATGCAAGCAAACAAAAGTGGAATTTAAAATTTTCATCCAGAAGTTTCTAAATCTCTGCCACTCCAAAGTATCATTTGAGTTTGATTTCTGACATCTGAACACTCTAATAAGCGTTGAGAATCTGAAGCCTTTGCACCATCAGTCAGGAGAGTTGACATTTGTACGAAAAAGGAAATAAATAGTAAATGGCTTTTTCCAGTTACATCAACACCTGGGTTCTTGTGTCAGGAAGCCGAAGTCCTACCAGACCTCCACATACTAGAACAGTAGAAGCAAGGAGGATAGGGATTGCTTTGGTGATACCAACAAGGGAACCAAATATTAAGTTTCCAAGTACAGCTGCTGCTTTGCATAGTGCATTCAAAAAGCCGAAGCCTGTTGCCCTAGAAGAGAAAACAGAAGAAAGTTAAAAAATGGGTGAAAAAGTAAGGCCTTTGAGACAAATCCTTGGTGGGAATAAATCAGAATAGCCCCAATATGTTAAACAGAATTTATGCCAACAAGGGTTCTGTGCTTGTCTTTTTATAATATGAAATTAAAGCTCAGCTGCTACAGCACTTTATTGAAGCAAATTCATTCTGCTGCCTCAGGGACCAAAATGTGAAATGAATGACTGAATAGGTAACTTTACACCTCTACAGTAGAACAAAGGACTTGCAAGTGGAAATTCAGTAACACTTAAAATGCTGGGTTGGGAGACAGGAGGTGGGAAATATTCTGAGAGCTACTTGGTGATTTGGGAAAGAGGTTACCAGAATAAAAGGAGGATCATCTTGGAGTACTGTATAGAAATGGATTTCTTACAGGTGGTGTACGTGTTCAGTACACCAGAGAAATCAGTGCTTTTTCAAAAGATAAATGAGACCTCCAATAATAATGAATGTTTGTCTCTTAGAGCTAGAGAATAGGGCATAACAAGACCCTGCTTGGTGCAGGGTCTGAGAAACTTTGCAAAAAAGGGAAAGAAAATAGGTTGCCAACAAAAAGTATGACTCGGGCAACTCAGAGGGGTTTTTGCATTGCAGTGCTGTGACTTTAGTAGTCCAGATTAAATATTTCAGATGTTTGGTAACCCATACATGGATGTATTATGCAAACTGTGATCATTTTAATAAACTGTGGTTTGACATGGCTGTATGATTCATAGTTGCAGGAATAACCTTGTCCTACCAAAAGTGCCTTAAACAAAATATCTGTATGATAGTAGAATCTCTAACATTTCTCAAATCACTTAGAAGTGAGAGGACTGTGCTAAGCTCACACTGTGCTCACTGGAATAAAATAATAAGAATCAGGAGGATAGAAACTTCTTTTCAGAACAAAATGTTTCTTTCTTGTTAATGTGAAATACTGCCATTAGAAGCAAAAAGCCTCCAGTCTAAACAGCAGGGATTAACAGAAATGCTAATGGTTTGAGTGAATAAAAAGATCCCTACTTATTGTACAGAGCTGCATGTGAAGGGAAGGAAGAAGTCTTGTCCTCAGACGTAGCCTGCATTCTTAGGAAGTAATTTTGAGAAACTTTTACCAGAGGTCCTAAAGAGCAGCTCAGAGATCAACTTGAAGTAAGAAGACACAGTCCCCGCTGAGAGCAAGGATATAAACTCTCAATGTTCTTCACAGAACTATTTTTTTGTTCTCATAACAGCAAATCATGGAATCAAGGGAGAAGAGATCCTCTCCCTCAAACAATGATGGACATGGCCACAGCCCAGAGTGTCATCTCTTCTGCTCTTCTGCAAATCTGGCCGCTGAATCTCACTAGTGTTGATCTGTCCAGCCCTTTGGTGTTCTATATCCAAGTCTTATACTGTGGGAGATGTAAAATCTTCTGTCTAGCGTAGTTGACCAGGATATAGGGGGTTTCAGCACTGTCCATGTCTTGACTATCTGACGTGCTGTGCTTCAGAATTATACCAGTCCTAGTATATTTGAGGACCTGCACTAGTGGAATGGCGAAGGTAGGTCTAGATCCTTCTAGCATATTTCTAAACCACACTAGTTTTCTCTAAGAAACAGAACTGTAGTTAACCCACAGAGTCAATTCCAGAATCTGAACAAGATTCAGAAATGTGCTAACTTGAAGTAATGGTACTTTGACTGTCAAATTCTTAAATCAGTTAAAATCATCAAGTTTGCTGATGATACCAAACTGGGAGGGGTGGCTGACACCGCGGAGGGCCGTGCTGCCATCCAGCGAGACCTAG
>JAOXNO010000020.1:28356448-28389038 GCA_028565335.1 Limnodromus scolopaceus
CAGTGAGAATACAGGGTAGACTTCTCTCAAGTAAATATATTCAGTTTTTCTGTGCTAATCTCCAGCTATTGCCAGGTTGTGCATGTTCTGTGACTTTCTGGCTTCTTTTCATAGACTCATAGAACAGTTTGGATTGGAAAGGACCTTTAAAGATCATCTAGTCCAATCCCTCTGTGATGAATAGGGGCATCTTCCACTAGATCAGGTTTCTCAAAGCCCTATCCAGTCTGGCCTTGAACACTTCCAGGGATGGGGCATCCACAACTTCTTTGGGCAACCTGTGCCAGTGTTTCACCACCCTCACAGTAAAGAATTTCTTCCTAATATCTGATCTAACCTCTTTCAGTTTAAACCTGTTACCCTTTCTTCTGTCACTACAGACCTTGGTAAAAAGTCTCTTCCCAGCTTTCTTATAAGCTTCCTTTAAGTGTCCAAAGGCCCCTATAAGCTCTCCCAGCAGCCTTCTTCAGGTTGAACAACCCCAACTCTCTCAGCCTGTCCTCATAAGAGAGATGCTCCAGACCTCTGATCATCTTGGTGGTCCTCCTCTGGACCCATTCCAACAGCCCCATGTCGTTTCTGTGTTGAGGACTCCAGAACTGGACACAGTACTCCAGGTGATGTCTCAGCAGAACAGAGTAGAAGGGCAGAACCACTTCCCTAGACCTGCTGGCCACATTTCTTTTCATGGATATGACTGGCTTTCTGGGCTTCAATCACACATTGCTGGCTCATATAAAATTTTTTATACATCAGTGTGGACTGTGTCCAATAATTCACCCTTGCTCTGGTAGCCTCAAACTTCCCTAATCTCTAGGCAGCTTCATTTCACTATCTCAAATAAACCAGAGATCTTGTCAAAAATGTTTTCTTCTCTCTTCCCAGTACTATGTTGCTTTAAGTTTAGACACACTATATTCCATAATTCAGAAAGGATGCACTTAGAGTTTGACCTATGATAACCTACCACAGCTAGCAACTGGCACATATGAGGAAAAGTTGGGACTACCCTCAGGTCACAGACACTACAGCGGAGCTGACTGACATGATGTTCTCCTTTCTGTCTTATCTCAAGCTGATCTCCTCGTTTTGAAGAGAAGAGGTAGTCTGTCTTAGGAGGTTTCAGCACACATCATGCAACAAGGAAGGTTGTCTGACCCAGTGTCTAGTCCAGTGAAATAACAAGGATATAAGACAACCAAGCTCCTTTAAAGCTGGTTTAGTAACAAGGCCAAATCATACCATTTCACTCTTCAACTACATCAATTTTGGACAAATGCCTATAAAATAGACACATTCTGGATTTTTTTTTTTCATAGGGAAAGTGCCATTTTTCCAAGCAAAGCAATTTTGTGACAAACCTTGGTTTGCAACACTTCATTATAAGTCTGGAGAGATTTAAGATGCCAGATTTTTAACAGCTGTGAAAAGCTATTTTTGGCTTTTTTTTTTTTTAATTAATGAGACTTCTCAATTTTCATTACAAAGTTCAAAGATACCACATGATTTTGGTTTCACAAAAAAGGAAAAGAGATACAGAGCACAGGCCCAGTGAGCTTGCATTAAACTCTCTGAAATAGCTCTAATGTAGCTTTCTGGTAAAATATTTGACATGCCAAAAAACTACATGCAGATACAAAGCCTTATAACGATTTTATTGACATTCATTTACACAATCTATTCACGACTGCCATTTGTAAGTAATAAGGCCACCTCAAGTTCCTGCTGACAATTTTTCATCTCACCACGTGCCACTTCTTTCCAGAGGTGACATTGATATACATTCCCAGTACATATTATACTGTGGTGCTTGGGAACATGGCTATGAAACTATTAGCCATCACTTGTGTGAAGATTAATGCAGTATTTTGCTCCTCAGAAGTTGGAACCAACCTCTGCCTCCTCACCCCCACCTTCTTCAGGAAACCAGAACCTTACACTAGTTCCTGAATCTTCCAGTTGCATGGAAAATGTAGCATTGCAGCTATTACCAGCATGAGCTCAAACAATCCATCCCATTTCTGAAGGCTAATTAAAAAGAAGTGTAATTGCAGAATGAACAGAGATGCTGTTACTTACACCATATAGCTCTGTGCGAATTCTAACAAAACACCTCCTGTACCAAGTTCCTGTATCACTCTCTATTTCTATGAGTTCATCTATCTGCTTTGGAGTTTTGATTCTGTTAACCTAGAAATAAAAACAGAACAGCAAACATTTGCATTTTCTTGAATCATTAATTGCCTGTTGAGGAGCATTGGAAAGTTTTCAAAAATCCCATAAACTGAAAATGAGCAGATATTAAACCTGTCTTTACACTAGAAATGCTTTAGAAATATAAAGGAATAGTAGCTTACTATAATGCCAAGGTTCATTATGGATGCAACTGTATTGGAAAAGCTCTACTTTCAAAGCATGCAGGAAATCCATTTCCTCTGACTGAAACAAGCTGTTACTGTCAGGTTCTGCTAGGGTGTTGCTGTAAGTATCCCTAATGCACAAAGGATAAAATATTATTTAAACCCTCCATTAACCATGTCCAGAGTTTGCTATCAAGTTATTTCTGACTTGTTATCACAACATTTTTGCATGTCTATTGATGAAAGATACAGTAATGAAAATAGAAGCATTTGAAATGTCAAGAATTAATAGCTGAATAACCTTTTTTTTTTTTTCTTGTTTCCTGTAGTGTGAGACAGCGAACTCTCTTTGTCTTTTGGATGTTGACTTTAACTATCTTTTTTAATGAAGAGAGAAAAAGTTAGGTGAAATGATCTGGAACCACACATGTTATTGCTGTTATGAGCAATCATCTACTTCAACTAAAGTGAAATGAGATAAACAGACATCAGGGAAAAATACAGAATTACCAGTGACAGAGAATGAGATGTTGCCTACAATGCTCATTTTCACTTGCACTCTCCTGCGTAGCAGGACAAGAATGTGTTATATGGTCTTTCCAGACACAGGACCTGACAAACTTGTACCATTATATGGTTTTGGTTTTGGCTTCCGCTATGGTCCCAGGTCCATAGCAGTATCACAAAAGGCAGTGTACTCACCCACAGTTAATTTAAAAAGGATACGAATAGAGAATGGAAAAAAAATAAATAAAATGGGGAAAGCGATGGGCATATAAGGAGGGGGAGCAGTCAAGGGACTGAGCGTTCAATGTTTAGCTGCAGTTTCTGAAGCCAGCAATAGCTCGTGTTTCTTCTTAGCAGAATGAGGACACCACCACCCACAGATGTGTCATAGTGGATCAGGACATCAGGGAATAGCAGTATTGATGGCAAAGCTCTAGTTTTCAGCCCACTGCTTTTACAGACATACACTGTTTAAGATGCACCAGCATCTCATCCCATGAAAAAGAATAAACAAAAGCCCACTAAGCAGTTTTAGCTATAACCACACTCATTTCTGAAATACTGTAGCTCACTAGCTTGCCAAACCATGACTATATCAAAAGGCTGTACCCTTCACATCTTGGCTTTTCCAATAGCAATAATCCTGTCTGCATCATTCCACTGATTTTAAGCTTTTTAAAACTGCTTTTATGAAACATGTTTTACAAAAGACTGAGTTGAATCCTCCAAGATTATTTAAAACCTCGTACATACAGGCATCCTCACATGCCACACCTCCAGGCAGAAAGGGCATACTTTTGGAAATCATGCTGTATAAACCAGTACCACTCTTGTAGGTTCAGGGGCAGCCTTTTCACTGTCCTGGCCACCTGACTCATTTGGGGCTGTGGAGGTTGGGGGAAATGTATATATCATAGGGCCACTGCATGTGGCTGGAGACAAAAAGCCCCTGGCCTTGATGGTTCTTTAACATAAGAAAAGTCCTATTGAATCAGGACAATGGTCCATCTGGACCATGCAAATTCAGCTGTCAGTATATGAAGAATGAAATAAAAACAATAAAGAATACCCATTTTAATGAAAATGGAACTTCTGTTTAAAAACAATGGCTAGAAATAAGCAATGTTTAAAATTTTGCAAAATCAAAACATGCTGCAAAGGAAAAATGTTTGCAGAAAAAAATATTATTTAAGACATGGCAATGAAAGAGTGGAGAGACTTTTGGTTTTAAGGGTATAAAGGTTTTTTTTACTTAAGCATTTTAACCACCAGATCTAATGAATGCATAATTTAAGGACCCAGGAAGGCAATTAAGCATGTACACAAATATTTAACTTGGGTAGTCCCATAACAGAAAATACTATCGACTTACTACCATCTCTGTTAGTGTCACTGTGCTCAGAAGAGGCTTTCAAAAGTATTAAGAGCCACCACGTCTGCAGTCAATAACTAGAATACGTCCCTTTTTGGAGTTTCTAACTCTAAACCAAACTGTTCCTCAACTGATCCTTCTGTCTTCAAAAGGTTTGAAGATAAAATCCTCAATAATATGAGTAACAAGAATAAACATCACTTGTGAAAAATAGCTTCTAGGAAAAGATGACATCAATATAATTAGGAAAGCATATAAAAGGAAAGCACACTAAAACTATAGTAGTAATGGAGAAACAGTTACATCAGCTGTAGAGTTAGAAAACATGCTGTCAAAGTGTATCTGATGTAACTAGTGAAGTGGAGGAAAATATTTACACGTAAGTCATAGAATGGATGAAGCAACAGGGTTTAGCAGAGATATATGAATAAATTACTCAGACAAAATGCCACAATATCCAGGACTAACTTATACCTAAAAAAAAAGGGAGACTAAAAGGATGTCCCAAACAAATCATGCCTAAGTTCTTTGCTTTTGGGGTTTTATAAGATGAAGTGCTGATATTGGCCAATGAGGAAACATTGATGTATTTCCTAATCATATTAATGCAAGTTGAAAATAGAGACTTACATGTGTAACCTTCACATATAGTACAGAATTTCTAATCCTTCAACTCCTCAACACCTTGGAGTTGAGTTTTCCCAATGTTCATGGCAGAAACCGGCAAAAATCCGAAGAAAGCGGAGTTTTTCATTATTCATGCCCTATTCATGACTGACCAATTAATAAAATTAGCTATAAATAAGGTGCTGAGTTCAACATGGCTCAGTGTCACATTTTAACAACTGTAGAGAGAGAGACTTGTTAGATCACAAGAACCGGAAACAACAAGCACGTGCTTTGCTTTCTTTTCCATGGCTGCTTTAGGGTGTGATTACGATTACGTCAAACTGATAGGAGACTGTGGTTGATCCTTCTTCCCACTTTTTATGCCAGCACATTTCTGTCTTCTTCCTTGTGCCTAAACCAACACTGTAGGGGTTGTGCTATGGCACAGTCAGCCACAGCACCAACAGAGTCTGTGCTACAGCTGACTGTCCAATGAGTCAATGAATATCAGTGCTGGCAGAAGAAAAACAAAAAGTGACCAGGGGCAGGCATACTCTGTCTGAAAGCAGCTCAGATCAGCAAGAGCTGATTGTGAAATTAAACATCCTAGCTGTACAGTGTTAGGCAAATCTCCTTACTCATAAATGAAATCAGAAAATAAAATATTGAGTTAGATGGGATTAGGTGTAGATCACTGGTGTACCAATAAATGCAGGTTTAACATGATACATGTGCTAACCAGCCCTCTTTCAGGCTAAATATAGAAGTCATTGAGCTTCTTTATGGAAAAAAACATAAATGGAGGCAATGGAAACTACATCCAAGGCAATAAACTGCTAATCTCAGTGGAATAAAGTTATACGGTCAGATGGTCATTCCTCAAGACTGCCTACAAATGTAGGACCTTTAAGAGGACTTTGTAATTGAGTTATATGTATTAAAGTAAGAAGAAAGCCTCTAGAAGAGGAAAAACATCCCACACATGGCTCTGAGAGGGAGCAGAGTGCCAGCATTCCCATGGCACAGCACAAGCTGGAAAGGCAGACTGGATTTCAAAGCAAGAAAATGCCTTCTGCTGTTTGGTCCTATCCAGGACCTTCTGTATCCAGGAAGACAAAACTATTGTATATATTCTTCATAAATAAGGAAGATACCATAGAAAATTCCCATATCTGAATCACCAATTTATCCTCCAGATAGAAACAACACATCAACATTTTGACTATGGCCTTATCATTAGACCTGCAAGTCAACAGGATGCAGCTGATCTTCCAAGATATTTTGGGAAAATTAAATGTCCGAAATTACTATTTTACAGAAGTGAATTTTAAAACAATATTCTTTTAACTGATAAAAATGAAAAAACATGATTTCAAAAGCTTTAAAGACACAATACCCAACTAATTTGCACTTGTATGTGCCTACTGTTATTATTAAGGGTGCAGTAAACTTACTAAATGAAACACAGATGAAGTCTATCAAATATCTTGGTACCCCAGAGAAAATGATCATACTGTACATTCATACGCTCAAGAATATGCTGGCCAAAGTGTAATATCTTAACATCTGCTGTATATGTAACAATTGCAGTAGGAATTATGTTGTTACATTGAAGTATTTAGAGTGCAAATGATTGGCTTTGTCATGCGAAGTACTAATATTGATTGCTTAAGCCCTCCAGACCTTGCCAGCCAGCAAGCTCATTAATGTGCTAAGTGATTAGCTTTAAAACCAATACTTACTGTGAAGACTTTCTCAGGCTGACCACGAGCTCGCATGTTTGTGTCATGAATTTGCTTTAGTATCATCCAAGCTTCATCATGTTTTCCAACCTAAACATTTGATCAAAACATTTAAACAAAACATAAATACAGATTAAGGTATTTACTACAGTCACTGATCAATCTTAATGCCTCCTATATAGAGGTCATGATGTTAACACAGAAATAATTTTTACTAGAATTTAAAAACTGTTTGAAAAATTATACCTCCAGCAGGAACCGTGGGCTTTCTGGCATGAAGGTGAGGGCTACCACAGACGACACACAGGGCAGTGCACAAACGATCACAAATACTCGCCAGCTGTGGAACTGGTAGGCAGAGCCCATGCTGAAGCTCCATCCTATGAAAGCAGAAATTCATAAAATGTAGAGAAATAAGGAGTATTGTATGTGGGAGTCTGCAGCTTCTTGGAGATGCAAAATGATACCTGTATTTAAACGAAGCCTGATTGATTTCTTATATTTCCACAAATAGAAATGATTTCACAAATAATCTTACACTATGAATTTCAGCCTCTTGCATGTGACCAGTCATGATGGAAAATGGCTATATTTTGAAGGGTGGGAGATTTCCTTACATAGGGGTGAAGAAACCACTGACAAGTCTCCTAGCAAAATCTGCAGGAAGGTAGTTAGGTGAACCAAACAGAGACACGATCACCATACAAAAGAATAGATATACCAAGAAATAGTTTTCTATGAAGAGTGGAAAAAGGAAGAATAAAAAATCTACACTCAGATTATGTAGTTTGAGGAATTTTAGACCCTTCCATATTAATTATTAACTTTTTCTACAAAGAGTTAATTTCAATAATCTTAATAAGTCTCCTAATATACTACAGTGCAACACATAAGGCATTTACAGTACCTTACTTCTGTTTCCATCTTGTTCCAGAGCACTACATCACCTTTTAAATTCTGTTAAATGTAAACTGACACTCATCCCCCTTGCCTCATAACTAGATGTACAGGAAAAAATACCCAGTATTTAAAATTCTGTCTGAGATGAGCAACCTTAGCGCTGAAGTAGAGAGAGAATTTATGATTATTGAAAGAGATTAAGAAAAAAGAACAACAGGAAAAGAACTCTCCTCCTCTGAAAAATTGATCTTGAGTGCATCTGAGTGCTGATATGCTAATAACATTGTTAAAATACACTGAGAAGAAAACAAAAGGAAATACTGGAATACCAGTAAAATCAGTTCAGCTTTTTAATAAAATCTCTGGTTGTTTGGTATGTTATGACTGGAGTATTGAAATGCTAGAATTGTAAAAAACCTAAGCGTTTCTCTGAAGAAAGAGAAAAATATTATTTGGGTAACTATCTGGTCTGTCAGTCTGGCTTCAATACAGCAGAAATTTTCAAGTAAAATTTTCAAGGATAACTTATTAGAAGGTGAATGGAAGATAAGAATAATGACAAAGGACAAAGGAGGTTACTGGAAGAAAATGGAATCCTGGCTAATGAAAGAGCTGATGCCAGATTAATCTGATATATTTCTTTGCTAACTGATTTTTCTAGACAAAAGACATTGTTAATTAAATCTGTCTGGATGTCAGTAAACAACTGGCAAAGCATGTTACCAAATGGCATATTAAACAGTTTTTCAAAGGAGGTATTTATCTGTTAAATGCATAGTGTATTTTTGAATGTAAAGATTTCATGCTGTGGATCATAAATACATTCTTGGAAAAAAAAATTATTTTCATATTAAAGTATTTTCACATTCCCATATGAAAAATACCATGATTTACATTTGCCCTTTATCAGCTCAGTGAAACATTTTGATCTTCAGACTTGGGAACTTGTCTTTTCTGGTCTCCTACAAACTTTCTGAGTTTCTGAAATCATATCAGCTTGCTCCGCAGCCTCAGATAGCCCTGTCATCTTTACCCCAGGAAGACAGGAAAAAACAACGACAGTGTTGGCAATGATCTTGGAATGCCATTTTACTTTTTTTTAAGTAAGGCTACAGATAAACATACTTTCCCCCTCCAAAGTTCCCTCCAACAAAAAGAGGCTGTCTAAAATTTAATGTTAAATTTTATTCCAAAATAGAATTTGGAATGAAAACTTAAGATTAAAAAAAAGCAAACAAAAAAGGATGTAAAAATGTATTAAAATTTACTTTTTACTGACATTTTGAAAACATCAACTTTTGATCTTATGGAATTTTAAATCTTAAATAATATGGGCATACTTTACATCTCAATTGGGAAGGGAAGGCAATAGAGCTTTACAGTGAGTTAATGAGGCAATGAGAAGCCATACCTGTGGGTTGGGTATTGTGTACACATTCTATTGTAATCGCTAGAATCATATTCTTCATCATATATTTTAAAATACAGTACAAAATCACCTGATACAGAAGTCACAGTGAACCATACTACGCTTAAGTAAAAACAATGAGTACACCCTTCATCCTGCTGTCATCCTGACAACCTACAAAACACCTTTTTTTACTTCTGAAAATGTCTGAACTGTATGTCAAGTGAAATATTCATTTTGGTTTTTATTGTTCTTATTCTGTCTTTTTCTCTATGTAGTGTATTAGTTGCTGCAATTTATCTTGTGATTTAACATATCTGCTGAATTAATGATAATAGTGAATGTCAGGAGTATAAGAAGCAATTGGTAAAAAAAAAGCCAGCTGCAACACATCTCTCTTGAAGCTGCTCTCTTGTCTATTTCAGCATCAGCCCCAGATCAGCAAAACAAACATGTATTTTAAATGCAGAGCAAGTTTAGATTTATTCTTACGTTTAACACATCCCATTTTCCTAGGTCATGAGCTAATCTGGAAAACAGAGCCATTAGAGTAGCTCTGAATTTGGCTCACAAAGTGGCTTTCATTCCTATTGTACGTGAGTCTTGAAACCAAATGGAGGTATGTTCTTGGCTATAACTCCATTTCCTTCTCCCTTCCCTGATGTATGAGACAATAGCAAAGACAGAGCAGCCCTACAGGGCTGCGTTCAGAGCACTGCGCAGCAGCCCAGAGCTAAACCACTGCTCCCCCGCTATGCCGTGTTCGAGAGTCATTAGTCTTGAAAACAGTGGCAAGGCCCAATGTTTTATGAATTGCAAAACACTTGGCCCAAATGCATGTTGGGAATGGTGTGCTGTAGAGCAACAAAAAAGTCTGCAAAGACTGAATCTGCAGCTGCTGCAGCTGCAGCAACCTTTGTGCTGAATACCACCCTCCCACTTTACGGACTGCTGGAAAAGTCCAAGTGAATCACAGACATTGCAATTACTGATTACAGAAACACAGCAGCACGCAGCAGAGCAAAATCAAAATGTATAAGATGCTAATCTATATCCAATCGCCAATTTATATTTTGAATTCAGTGTCAACAAAATCTTCCCTCACAACGCAGCATTTCATCTGCTCCATGATATTGATAAATTAAAAGGATATTATAAAAATGTTTTTGCTCCAAAGGAGAGAAAGGAGCACTTCTGTCATAGACTTTTTGAATAAATATAGAGGAAAACCTGTCCATATCATGTTGAATTGTATAAATGTGTATTACCTGATAAACAGCAGGTATCTTGACGTACAAGGATCATCTTTTATAGTGTCTAGGTTACTACAGAGCAGACTAGTGGGGATGATTTCCTTAAGTTTCCAAAATGGGGACTGAAAGGGAATGTGACAAGTCTCTAAAAACTCCTAAGTGATACACTGCAGTGCGGTGTGGGCAATGAAAAATATGGATGCCTACAGGCCCTGCATAAATAGTGGTTGGCAAGGGGAGGTTTCTAAATACCTGAGGTATAGAGTTGTGAAATACCTTTCTATGAGACTTATAAAGTCAAAAAAAAACCCAAGCAAATACAGGGGGTTTATGTCATGGTTAGCTAAAGACCTACCATTCTTGATAATTTTTGTTAGTCTATCAGTAGGAATCAGAGGAACTAGATTCATGGTAGTGACAGGAATTGTCAAAAGACAAGTTTGCATAAACTTATGTCTTTTGGTAGATCAAAGGAGGGAGCAGATGCAAGCATACTCCTAAAATTAGGGATGGAGGAGAAAGACAGCCAAGGAATTTATAGGAATCCTTTCTATGATTTTATATATTTTCTTATTTCTGTTTTACCACACAATCTTTGGTGAGATCTTAGCTTTCTAGGCTAAATTTTTAATGTTTTAAATTTGAAAAATGTGCAGTAACTAAGTTATGTGATTGCTTTAAATTCTCACGTGGGGGCACTGTTGTTGCACATAATACAAATACGTTTAAAATGCTTCTGCAGAAAGACTATTAAGTGTTGTTTTGTTGAGAGTCTCCCAAATCTAAGCTGAATCAAACTTATAAGGTGGGTTGGAAATACTGTGCAGCTGGCAGCACCGAAACACATTATTATTGCACTTATATTTAGTTCTGTCCTGGCATTACGAAGTTTAACTGTGAGTGACATCTAGTATTCGAGCCCATGTATTTTAGTGGTACTGATTACAATAATGTTAAAACATATCTAAAATTGAAATTAAAAAAAAAAAAGTTCAGATATGTTATATAGCTGAGGAAGCTCAGTCAGACACTTTTACAAGACTGAGTGAAATACGTGTTTTCCAACAAATGCAGAAATTCCTCAGAAGTTCCTCAGGGATTGGTACTGGGACCAGTGCTGTTTAACATCTTTGTCGGAGACATGGACAGTGGGATAGAGCGCACCCTCAGCAAGTTTGCCGATGACACCAACCTGTGTGGTGTGGTCTACACGTTGGAGGGAAGGGGTATCATCCAGAGGGACCTGGACAGTCTTGAGAGGTGGGTCTGTGCAAACCTGATGTAGTTCAACCAAGCCAAGTGCAGGGTCCTGCACCTGGGGTGTGGCAATCCCAGGCACAAATACAGGTTGGGCAGAGAATGGCTGGAGAGCAGCCCTGAGGAGAAGGACTTGGGAGTGCTCGTGGATGAGAAGCTCAACGTGAACTGGCAGTGCGCATTGGCAGCCCAAGTGCATCCTGGGTTGCATCAAAAGAAGCGTGGCCAGCAGGTCGTGGGAGGTGATTCTACCCCTCTACTCTGCACTCGTGAGACCCCCCCTGGAGTACTGTGTCCAGACCAGAGGGATGGAGCACCTCTCCTATGAAGACACGCTGAGAGAGCTGGGGTTGTTCAGCCTGGAGAAGAGAAGGCTCCAGGGAGACCTCATAGCAGCCTTCCAATATCTGAAGGGAGCCTACAGGAGAGCTGGAGAGGGACTCTTTGCCAGGAAGCGTAGTGACAGGACAAGGGGTAACGGTTTTAAATTGGGAGAGGAGAGATTTAGACTAGATACCAGAAAGAAATTCTTTACAGTGAGGGTGGTGAGACATTGGAAGAGGATGCCCAGAGAAGCTGTGGATGCCCCATCCCTGGAGGTCTTCAAGGCCAGGCTGGATAGGGCTTTGAGAAACCTGCTGTAGTGGGAGATGCCCGTTCCTATGGCAGGGGGGTTGGAACTTGATGATCTTCCAACTCTAACCATCCTATGATTCTATGATTCTATGAAATAATCCTTTCAGAATGTAATTGTATTAATGTGAAATTCCAGTAATGCAAAGTAGAAATCTTGTCTTTCCTGTGATTATATTATTAATATCACATGGGAAAGGCAGTGATGTTTTTAGCCTATGTAGATAGTTAGATACTCTACAAACCCACTCGCTCAGCAGGTCAGCTGCTGGTAATTTGTGAAAAAGGAATCTGGAAATAAAATAGCTGAAGTGCGGCAGGTCATGATGGAGGTACCTTAACAAAGGTGCCTGTAGAAGACTCTTTAACTCTCATTTATGTCTGCATGGCTCTCTAGCTGATGTCCCTGGGAGCCATGAGGATCAACAGTTCAATGAAAGAAGAAAGTAATACTGCTAAACAGCTGTATTTTACAAATACATTAAACTCAGACTTGGTCTGCTGACACTTAAAACTGTGATTAAAAGGAACAAGATATTTTCTAAAGACACATTTCCTCTCCCACAGAGGAGGGGGCTGTCAGCCACTGACACTCATCACTTCACTGGGCTGGCATTGATCTTCACCTGAAGACCTGAGATTATCAAGTCTCTGATCACTCCAGTAACATTATCTGCCATTCAGACAAGCTGTAGGACAGCTGCAAGCGGGGCTGACCTCTTATAGAAAATAATTTGTTCTCTGATACCATCAGACACAACTCCTCTATCCAGTGCATGGCACTGCAGCCTGGGTGATGTCTCCAGCTGTAGAGAACCCTCTGAACAGTGACATCAATAATCCACTTTTTAAATGTTTCTAATAACTGCTGTAGTACTACTCCGTTTTACTCTTCATTGAGAAGGAAGTTTGTATATCCTAATGCTTCAGACAATAACACGGTATGATACGTACCCAAAATTTGAGGTTTAGTAATGGTATGTCAGCCTTTCACTTAACCTTACATATACTCTGCACAGGATATAGAGCTATTAGCATTTCCTTGCTATGGAAATGCTAACATATCTGTGACAGCCCTGATAGAAAAAAAACATTAAAAGCAGTTTCAAATTATAATACCTAACAATGCTGGGGGAAAAAAGACAAGGGAAGCTTTTAAGTCATTGCATGTGGGGATTGCAGCAGTCTGTCTGAAATTTGACTTTCATTTGGCCTTAAAGTATGGCTGTATCAAGATGCTGTGACTCACAGTAGCCAATACAGGCAAGAAGTTAATCTTTAAAATGGCAGAAGAGATGAACAGATGCAATCATTTAAGAGAATTAAAGCAGCAATTCCTAATATGAGAACTGCAGGGACCCAACAGCGGGCTCATGTCATGTGTTTAATCTTGGCAGATGCTAGAGGTAGCAAAGGATGTTTCATTAGTAGTCTATTTATGATTAGGAAATCAGGATCTCACTTGCCTTCCTAGCTAGATAAATATGAATACACATAGGAACTTGAAGTAAGCTGCTGTCAGTACTGACCCTAACAGGATTGGCATGTTGACTTCAACAAAGGAAGCTATTCTTGCACTTCAATTTTCTTTATTGGGAAGGATACTGAGCCAACTAAATAAACCAGAAACATGAATAAGGCAAAATCACTCATTAGAAGTTCACATTTTATGAAGTCTTAAGCTGTACAGAACCACAGAGAAAGGACTTGCAAACTAAATTGAGCATTATAAATTTTCTACATATTCACCCCATATTCTCTCCTTCAGTGGACTATTCCAAAGATACACTAGTTACAAAAAGCAGTGGCAAAAGAGTAGAAGAGATTTCATAGGAGGCAGCTTATGGCTTTGTGGATGCCCCATTCCTGGTAGCATTCAAGGCCAGGCGGAATGGAGCTTTGTGTAACCTAGTCCACTGGGAGGTGTCCCTGCCCATGCCAGGGGTGTTGAAACTAGATGATCTTGAAGGTCCTTCCAACTCTAACCATTCTACGATTCTATGGTCCCCTGATTTTAACTATTTATTGTACCCATCGATATGATGCTGTATGAAAATATGGGCTAAGAGTGAAGACAACCCTGCAGTACTCTACTTCTGTTTGTTTAACTTTGGCCACTTAGAATTTTCCATTCTTGAACTAGAGAGAAATAGCATTTTGCTAAGAAGTCAAGCTGATGTAAATGTCTCCACCTGGCCACCACCATGCAGGACGCAATTTTGCACCTTAGCAATTCTGAATACAAAGGCAATGCAGTTACCCTGTTGGGCTGGACACCTACCAAATCTCAAAGCACTTCAACACACAATTGCAATGTCTTAATTTTGGTCACCATTAAGAATTTTGTCTCCATCCTGAGTCATTGTGCCAGACTTCAGACATCTATTACCAGGAATCAAACCTGAATAACTTCTTTGTGGCTTCATTCTGAATGCAAATATCATTATACTCATTGGGAAGTGGGTACATCTTCACTCATTACTTGCCCTGGATAATGAACATGGATTTTGAAATTTTTTCCAGGGAAAACCTCTAATTTTCTGATTACATCTTAAATCAGTGTTTCTAAAACATTCTACCTGTGTGTCCTCAAAATAGCATTCTTACTGTTTACCTCATATTTTCTAAAATACAAATCAGTGCAAAAACTCTCTTAAAACTTATGTTAAATGTGTATTTCTGAAATTTAAAATGAGAAACACCATGTTGCAATTGAAATTATTAACTAAATAAGCTGTGTATTTCAGGCTACAGTGTTCTGCACATCCCTTATATGCACTCATGACCCTCATTCAGAGAAAACTGCCCAAGACTACTGGAAATTACTGTAGATGGGCATGGATCAAATTTTCTGCACAGTTTAGATGCAAAATTTGAAAAAAGCTGTGATTTGTAATCAAAAGCTCAAATGTTTTATTTCGTTACAAATGGCTGCTTCCGTCACATTTCTGCATCTAAATTGGATTTGGTAAATTTTCTCCTTCACTTAAAGATCTGATATAGATCTACTTCTACATGTAAGTAGAGATATTAGGGCTCATATGCAACCCTCCTCACTCCTGTGGAAAACAACACTTGCTGTAAATGCTTGGGTGTAAGATTTTTTTTATACATACATTTGCAATCTTCCCAATGCCCTTGTAATACTACAGAGTCAGGAAAAAAAAAAAAAAAAGTAATGCTGGGATGAAATAGGTCAGTGGTTTGCAACCTTCCTGAATTTAATGACCACTAGACATTTTTCAAATGGATGTGTAGAGTCCTACATGGCTAACTAAGGCCTACAGATTAAAGATTTGTCTTAATTATTTTTATATGTGTACAGCCTAGGAGCATTTTATGAAATCCATGCTATTGAAAACCACAGCAGTAGCCGGCAGCATCTGGAAAGAAAACAGAACGGACTAAAAGTTTTCTTAGCCAGATTAAAAGTGAGCATAAAAATTCAAATGTATTTTTGTCAATACAAGCAAAATCTATTCAATAATTACACTGAGTTTACATTATAATCTAAAATGGAATGGAGGCTGAAGATGATGTTCTAATTGCGCACATACAAAAAAACCAACAACCCAGAATAAGCCACCAAGGGTTAATATTTAGCTGATATCATTGAAAATCTCATTACAAGCACTGTGGCACATAATTGATCTGACTGTTTGGCTGACTGAGTCAGCGACCCCAGAGATTTATGTACTCATGCAGTTCTGCGGAGTCCTCACTTGGATCTGGTTCTGTGCAGCTGTTAAGTGAAAGTACTTCACAATCTGCAAAAGAAAGTGGTAAACTCCACTGGCCATGACTCTGACAATATCATAACTTACAGGCTTGTCAGTCTAAAAAGATGATGGATCAAGCAGATGCAACTAATATCAAAAAAAGTGGGGGAGAACACGGGTTAAAAGATGCTGCTGTCTGAGCTTAAAAATATCATGGTCAGTGTCAACATTGAGACTGTGCAATCAAATGTCACCAAAAATGTGTTTCAAATCTTGTTTGTATGATTTTACTTTTGATTTCCTGTTAAGATTTCTACCTCTGGTTTCCTGCATGTACTTAATGGTTTCCACTACTTTATTTTATTAGACCTCATTAAGAATTGAAAAATGGTTTGCATACGAAGTTTGAAACATCTGTTTGGACAGTGCTAAGGAGTACAGTAAGAATAAATCATCAACAGCAGACAAAATCCACTTCTATAAGTAGATAATGTAAAATTGCCAAATGCCCTGTGCAGTAGTCACTATGAACAAAGACTGAAAGAAAACAAATTGTCTGCAACAAGATTTGATCATATCTTTGTTCTATCAATATGCAAAATACAGATACAATGATAGCTGTGTAATTTTGCGGGTTGCCTTCCACTGCCTACCCATAGCTCTGAGCTCACAAACTGCATTATATTTGGCATGACAAGTTGTTGTAGACACTACCGACAGCAGCTGTTAAATGTGGAAGCTAATTGAAAATTTAAGTGTTCCTGTCCTGGTGCAGGACTTGCAGTGATTTATGTGTATCTGGACTAAGGATATTTAAATGATGGGTTCATAGTGAAGAAGAAAAGAGAAGCAATTAATCAAAAAAGACAATCCGAAAAAGGCACAATAAAACACTGTGGTTTATGAAAAGAAAACGGGGTCTTCTTATCTTGCCTAACTTACGAACAAAACAATCATTGAAATGCTGGAACATTTTCTGAAGAATACAGAAAGGACATGTTTTTTGCCAGTGATACACATTTTACCTTTTGCATGCTGCTGCAGTGTAACAAACAGAACATCCATGTAATGAAATAAATTCTGTCAAAATTTAACTTTATTATATTTTATTTGCTTGAATGTTGTTGCAAGAAAAATCTTTTTATAATGAACATTTCAGTGCTGTGATTTTAGTCTCATTTCCTTTGTTGCTATTTAATTTACCTCTTATTCTCTTTTATTTTTTATTTTAAACACAAAGGAGCAATATTCTATCACTAAGAGAGACACAGATAGATTAAACCAGCAGTTTCTGTGATCTAATAATGACACCATTCTAAGAATTATCTTCTAATCTAACAGCAGTCAATTAAACAAACCTGGTTGAATACGTGGAGCTTTTCTGTACATACTGTGAACCATGGGACAGAAGTCTTGAATTCAAACTTTGGTCAAACACTTCCAACCCAAATATTATTTGTGTTCACAAATTAAGTACTGATGATCCTCAGTTATAATCTATCATAGCTATCCAAGGGGCAGTGGGGGTGGGAGGTGGATTTTGCCTAAGGAGATGAAGTCACGGTGTTTGAAATGTAATTAGGAAAGGGAAAAAAGAAAATACAGTATATTAACTAAGCAGAGCATTATATTACATTTTTCCTTTTAAAAAGCTTCATTACTTCCTTACAGAGTCTAGAATATCCAGATATCATGAAGGAATGAGATGCTTATATCAGATTGAAATACATAAGGTTCCTGTGGAGAAATAAGACAATCTAAAAGCCTTGTCTTGATTTCTTTAGCCGTGATTCCTCACTGTTTGATTATATGACAATGCTACCTTCAGAAAACAACTAGGAGGGGGGACAAAAATTTCAATGCCCCAAAACAAATAGCCCCTGTACTAGAAAGGAAACAAGATAAAACAGACTCAAACAGCAAGAGAGGAAGAGAGTGGTAGAAAGCAGCATCTCCTTATGTCAGCCAGCCTTAAAGCCGAGGAGACTGGGGTCTGAAACCTGCTCTTCGCTCATTTTACCAGTTTTATGCTGGTATATTTCCAAAGTATTAAAACACAGCTGTGATGGGAATATTAAGCACACAAGCAGTACAGGGAAGGGAGATCAGGTTTTTTCCCATAAATTTGTACAGGTCTCTTCCCTGTAAATATGAGCAGAAAAAACTATAGGCAGATGCTGTATTCAGATACTCATATATACACGGACAATTGAATATACCTTGATGGAATTATTTTTGCTGAAGTACACATGATTTTCAAAAGTAACATTTAATACTTTTCTTTCAGGAAAAGTATAAATACTTTTCTTTCCTGAAAAAGAAATCTAATTCCATTCTGCAATTCACAGAATCATAGAATCACAGAATGCTTATAGTTGGAAGGGACCTTCAAGATCATCTAGTTCCAAGCCCCCTGCCATGGGTAGGCATGCTTTCTACTAGACCAGGCTGCTCAAAGCCCTATCCAGTCTGGCCTTGAACACTTCCAGGAATGGAGCATCCACAACTTCTCTGGTCAGCTTCTTTCAGTGTCTCACCGCCCTCACAGTAAAGAAATTCTTCCTAATACCTAGTCTAAATCTACCCTCTTTCATTTTAAAACCATTACTCCTTGTCCTATCACTATGCTCCCTGATAAAGAGTCCCTTCCTATCTCTTCCTGTGCCCTTCAGGTACTGGAAGGCTGCTTTAATGTTTCCCCAGAGCCTTCACTTCTCCAGACTGAACAACCCCAACTCTCTCAGCCTGTCTTCATAGAAGAGATGTTTTAGCCTTCTGATCATTTTTGTGGCCCTTCTCTGGACTTGCTCCAACAGGTCCATGTCCTTCCTGTGTTAAGGACTCCAGAGGTGAACGCAGTACTCCAGGAGGGTCTCACCAGAGTGGAGAAGTGGGGTAGAGTCACCTCCCTTGTCCTGCTGGCTACACTTCTTTTGATGCAGTCCAGGATGCAGTTGGTTTTCTGAGCTGCAAGTGCCCATTGCCAGCTCATGTTGAGATTCACATCTACCAACACCCTCAAGTCCTTCTCCTCTCAATGGGATGCTCTCAGTCCATTCTCCGCCCTGCTTATATTTGTGCTTGGGATTGCCTTGACCCAGGTGCAGAATCTTGGACTTGGCCTGCTTGAACTTCATGAAGTTTGCACAGGCCCACCTCTCAAGCCTGTCCAGGTCCCTCTGGATGGCATCCCTTCCCTCCAGTGTGTCAGCTGCATCACACAGGTTGGTGTCATTGGCAAACTTGCTGAGGGTGCATTCAATCCTGCTGTCCATGTCACTAACCATGACAAAGCACCAGTACCAATACCGACCACTGAGGAGCACCACTCATCATTTGTTTCCACTTGGACATCAAGCCATTGATCCCAGCTCTTTGAGTGCAGCCATCCAGCCATTTTCTTATTCATTGAGTAGCCATTCATCAAATCCATGTCTTTCCAATTTAGAGACAAGGATGTTGTGCAGGACAGTGTCAAATGCTTACGTAAGTCCAGGTAGATGAAGTCAGTGCTCTTCCCTTATCCACCAATGCTGTAACCTTGTCGTAGAAGGCCACCAAATTTGTCAGGCATGATTTGCCCTTAGTAAAGCCATGTTGGCTGTCACTAGCCACCTCCTTATTTTCCATGTGCCTTAGCACAGATTCCAGGAGGCTCTGCTCCATGATCTTGCTGGGAACAGAGATGAGACTGAACAACCTGCAGCTCCCTGGGCCTTCCTTTTTATTCTTTTTAAAAATGAGGGCTACGTTTCCCCTTTTCCGGTCAGAGGAAACTTCACTGGAATACCATGACTTCTCAAATATGGTGGGTAGTGGCTTAGCACTTTCATCTGCCAGCTCCCTAGGACCCATGGATACATCTCATCACCCTAAGGATCTTGAACTCCACTATCTCATCATCACTGCAGCCAGTGCTACCCTTGAACTTCACATTCCCCACCAGACCCTTCTTGCTGGTGAGAACCAGGTCCAGCATGGCACCTCTCCTCCTTGGCTCCTCTATTACTTGGAGAAGGAATTTATCTTTGACACATTTCAGGAGCCTCCTGGATTGCTTATGCCCTGTGTTGTCCCTCCAACAGACACCAGGGTGGCTGAAGTCCCCCATGACGATCAGGGTTTGTGAATGTGGGGCTGCTCCTGTCTTTCTATAGAGGGCCTCATCTGCTCAGTCTTCCTGATTGGGTAGCCTGTCTCAGACTCCCACTATGTTGTCATTGGTCCCTGCCCTCCCTTTAATCCTGACCCATAACTGTCGGTTGGCTCCTCATCCATCACCAGGCAGAGCACCATGCACTCCAGCTGGTCCTTGACATAGAGGGCAACACCCCCTCCTTGTCTCCCCTGCCTGTCCTTCCTGAAGAGCCTGTATCCCTCCATTCCAGCACTCCAGTCATAGGAGACATCCCACCATGTCTCTGTGATTGATGTGTAAGACTGATGATGTTAATTTTATTTTAAAGGTAACTGCACTGTAAATTGAAAAATTATATTCCAGTTGTACAACCAGTCCACAGATAGAATATATTATTGAAGAGAAAAGAAACTGTTACTAAAAGGACAATCACTAACTACTTCAGAGCAGACAGTTTTATAAGCCAGACAAAAAACATGGAAGTATGGCTGATGGATTTGAACAGTTGTACTGTGATCCAGATAAAATTAATGTACTTATGCATCTGAATAATCACAGAGTAAGAAGAGCGACATCTTCTTATTCTTCTGTACAAATCACCTGGATTTTTCATCTGTTATAGACCAATTACAAAATGAAAAGATTTTTTGTCTTTCTAACATTAAAAATTTGAACAAAGAAGAAATTTCATCAGATTAGCAACTTATTTGTTTCTGGAAGTGAAAAGCAAAGGTTTTTCCTGACAATACTAACATTTCTGATGGCCACTGGCCAGAGTTCTAAGGAGGCCTCACTAAATTGGATGTAATTTTTCTTAATTTACACTCAAGGTCAATTCATTGTGTGGAACTGAGTTTTCATTAAAACTAAGGCTGAGGAGTTACTGTTATTTTATTGCTGTAAAATTATTGACTATTACTATGGTTTCTGTGGAAAGTAATGTTTCTGGCAGTAGACAGTGAAGTTTATGGCAACACTCTGGTCACCTGTATGTCAGTTCCTCCACCAGCATAATTTAAAGCTATTGACACAGTTGAATCAAATCCGACAAGAAAAAAAGAGTATCAAAGACAATCACATTCCCCAAAGCATTGTGAAATGCACTGCCTAGGGAGAGGGGAGATACCCCATCAGAGGACAGAGGAAAAGGCATGAGAAGTCAGTGGTCTCTCAGAGATGTTGCAGCCAGCCTGGGGCTGGGACCACTCTGTAGCCACGCCAGCCACTGGCTCTGGCACTGGTCTGACCCAAGCCAAAATGTATTGCCTCCTCCCTGGCAGCAGCTAGGCCAGAACCGGGCTGTAACGCAGCAGGAAGCATGGTAAGGGTGTGGGAAGCTGAGTGATTCTTATTGCACAGTGCTGGTGATAAGAAAGGGCAACTGTAGAGGCAACTGTAGAGAGTATAGCAGAAAGGGATATGGAAAAAGTAAGGAGGAACTTAAAGTACTGCAGTGGTGCCTTGTAAGTGATATAGGAGAAGAGAGGAGAGAAAGGGGTTAGCCAGCATCACAGGGACATTGACTGATACTCCTAGTAATCTAGGCCTCACAACTTCTCTGCTCACAAAAATTTGCTAGTTTTTTACTGAACCTCTCAATAAACAAACTTTCTCTTTCACAGTAAACCCAAAGAGCCCAGAAGAAGGTTATATTTGAGGCTCACTAATGAGCATCTTTAGTGCTCATTAAGTAGATGTGCTAAAAGCTACTTAAGCTTTTATATTTGCAAATATAAACATTTAAATGACCATATCAAACCCTGCATTAGGGCACAGAAAATAGCAAACTGATAAACAAAGTGATTTGTTTTGCTTTCCTAGCTGGATTTGCATAAGCAGCTGTTCTAAATTCTGCTGTGTTTGTCATTCTTGTTGTTCCTTAAGATGAAGATTTTTTTAAAGTACATACACATCCAGTATAATCGAATTTCATAGGATTATTTCAAATGAAGAACAATTCATGAGTAGGAGTTGATAACTCAAGTTAACATTAAAACTGCCTCATGCCCACTTTAATTAACTTGGATTTAAAAAGTATAGATATAGCTTCAGCCTGCAGAATCCCAGACTAATAGAAGTGCATTAAGTACAGGGGGAAGCATGGCACATTGGGGATCATTTTGCCTCTTAGTGGAATGCAAAACAAATCAACAGATGTTGCATTATGTAGTAGATGCCTTTATGTCTGATGTACTCCATTTGTTCAGTATGACACAGTCTCATAGAAAATACAGATTGAGTCTTAATAAAGCTCCAATTTCTTTTAAATCTCAAATAATAGTTTTCATTGTTTAAGGTACTCACAGATTCATGGATTCTGAAGACAGAAGATGTATCAGAAGGGCAATTGTATGGGGAAGGAAAAATTGAAGAGCTGCTCTTGGTTTTAAAGTTTGGGTCAAATGTTTCCTCTGAGTTGTTTTGAAAAAAGAAAGAATATACTGATTTAAAATTCTTCAGATTTATTGGTGGGTTTTATACAACTGAGAAAAGACACATGCAGCTGTTCCCCAGGCCATCTTCTTTAGCATCTCTCTTTGTTCTGGACAACTAATAAAATTCAGGGATCTTCTGTAGAGAGATGAAGCTACTCTGTAGTGGAAAATGGAGCCTTGAGCTCAGCTTTTTCCAAAACAGCTGCTACTGTGGCTTGGATTTGTTCTAAACTGTCATGAAAGGGCAGACTATTAGGGAAATGTTTGAGAAAAATAAAATAAATAATGCTTTTTAAATAGAGAGTCCAGAGTTTTCAAGATTAGAGATGGGCTTTTTCATTTCTCTTTCTAGCAGTGCAGGGTTATTCAGCAGAGAAACCTTCTGTCTTCCTTTTGGAGCTAACAGCTAGAATACTTTTGTAAACAGGCATTTTCCTGCATGTGCTGGGAATGTCCAGTGCTGGTCCTATTTCTTTTGCTTTTTTCTTCTAATTTCTGAAGTTGTCTCCTCCTTTTGTCTTTGTTTCCTTCATTTGCTGTTTTCTGGCCTGCTCCAGCATGCTCTAGAGAGTAGCTCCCTGAGAACAGGGGTGGATGTGATCTTGTGCAGGCATCCAGTGCATCCACTTGCTCAAAATCAGAATCATTGATGACCCCTAAAACATTCTCAGAATATGTTGTTAAAGACTTACAGCGACTGAGATTTCACTGCTTCCCTAGCAGTTTTATTCAGATGCGTAACTAACACGTCATTAGAGCCTGCTCTTCGTCAACCTGCTTTGGCAGGGGGATTCGACTAGATGATCTCTGAAGGTCCCTTCAAATCCCTACAATTCTGTGATTTTGTGATTCTGTATACTACCTCTCCTTGACAGAAATTTCAGATCATTACCTTTTGTCTTATCATCAGTAAGCATCAGTAAGTGTTCCCGTTGTGGTGAATCATGTTTTTCTCTTATTTGCCTTCTGCAAGATTAAAGAAGACATCACTGATGCACCTCTTGCATTTCTAAATCACCAATGGCATCTTATTTCAGCATGTTCCAACTTCAAACAAGGAAACCAAGCAGCCACCACATAACTGTTTTTCCTGTTTCCAGCTCATATTAATCAGGTGTTGGTGTGCAAGGAACTGCAGTAAATCATCCTTGCAGATATGACTACTGGGTATAGTTCCTTTTGCTGGTTGTTTTGGACACAGTCACCGCAGTGATGCAGCAATATGAAATCAGTCAAGTGTGGCTCTTTTTATTATAAATCATGTAAGCGCATCCCAGTCTTCTGATGGGATGGGTGCACTGCGTCAGAGATAGTCAAATTCCCCTTTGGGCACTACAGCGAAGGAAAGGTGGAAAAAGGAACTTGGTGATCTTTTCTCTAAGATGAAACCATGATTTATAATAACATTTATCAGCTGCTGGGCACCTTGCTGCTGAGGAAATGCTGTGAGCAATTGATGTAATAGCCGTGAGTGAAATCAAGCTGTTCCTCTGTTGCTCAGACCCACCTCCAACAAACGTTTCAGAATTTAAAAGTGCTACAAGAAACATTTGCATTACAGCAATATCTGTAAAAGTAATAGCCATTTATTTACAGCATCGCTGTCAACTTTGGCACTTTGAAGTTTATAGATTTGAGCAAGGATGCTTTACAGATATTAATCTGTGCAGTCTCAACAAAGTAATTAATAGTGGGCTTTTTCATAGACAAGTAATAATGAGTATAAGACCCTAATTTTTCAAAATAGTCAAGAGTTTTCTATACTCATTCAGGTACAATCCTGACCTTGACCTTAAATACCCAAGGTATCACAGGTTATTGTTGAAACAAAATGTAACCTATACAAGCTGCTAGCAAAAAATCTGGCTTCTATTGCTTCATCTTAGTAACAAGACCGTTCATCAACCTTGTAATTTCTACAAAAATAAATTCTTTTTTTTCTTGTGTTATCTATAACATATACCATGTAACACTTATATACTGGGAAGCAGTTGCTTCACGACAGTCATCTTGGAATAATCATCGCCACAAGTAGAGTGCAAATCTTTGATTCCACTTGGCTAATGCAATAAATTCTTTTCTCCCAGTAATGGGAGCAGACCAACAGGCTAGGCTGAAATCTTTGTATATCCATGCTTGCAGCTCCCACCACTCAGAAGGATCCAGTTCTGCTCATTAGCAGTCCTGAAGATGGATGGTTCTTAAGATCCTTCTGCTTTACTGCTAATCAAGTACTTGCCACACCCTATAATCCCACTGATAATACATAGCATTGGCATAGTATTTTTTATCCCAGTACTGCTGCTGCCAGGTGTCACTGAGAAACCCTTCAGCCTGATGCAAAAAGATAGAATAAGGGAATTAGAAATTTTTCTGATTTTATTGCCACTGAACAGTTCTAGTCCACCATGTTCTCAGTTTATCCTGCTGCAGGCTGAGATACTAACTCCTCCATTAACACGTTAACGCCTCCTGGTGCTGTACATGCTCTGAGTTACACAGTGAGCCAGTAGCTCTCCATCTCCTCATCTGCATAGCTGCTGCATGCAGCTCTGCTTACCTCCTTGCCTTTTTTGCTACAGTATAGTTCATAATGGTTTCCTACAGGCAGGGGTTTTATTGCAGTTTTGAAGATATTTTAACCTTTTTAATATCCAACTGGAGGACACAAGAACAAAGCAAACAAGACAATAGATAATACTACAGAAACTACTCTCAAGCCACCTACCAAAAAGGCAATAAAAAGATCTTTTTGATTGCCAGTAAAGTTAATTACTTAAGTGACTTGATCTTCTTGACCTCAACAGTCTTCTGCTACAAGCTGAGAGATGTTTTTCAGGCCACTTTGCAAGTTACTTAAAAGAAAAACAGATTGGTCCACCCTAATCACAATTTCACTCAGTTAGAAATAGAAACCTTTTATGGATTCCTGTGCCTATGAAAAGACTTATCTACTTATGGAAAGTAGAATTGAGAATGGGTAATATGTCTCCAGTAGTAGGTTTAGAGAATTTAGCATGGTCCTAAACTATTGAGGACAGGTTGTGGTTTGATGTGCCCTTAAAAATCTCCAGTGATGGGGATTGTGTAACTGCATTTGGCAGTTTGTGTTAGCACTTTATTACATCTGTATTTAAAACTTAAAAGACACATTACAGCTAGGCAAGAAATCTTCAGTTCTGAAATTAAATGCATTTTCTTTCAATTTCTTTTTCCACTTCTTTCTCCTCCAGATTTGTGTTTTCTGAATGGTGCTAAATACCTATTTTATGAACACAAGTAGCTGGTCCTCAATTAAGTGGAAAAAAGACTACTGATGAAAACTGAATACTTTAGATGGAGATCTGTTATGCAGTCTGTTACAGTGGTATAAATAAAAAGTTGAGGCTAAAGACATAAATCTGCTTGGCATTGTATTAGAAAGTAGTATGTTTCCTATTTCCTTGATTCTGTATCATTAATTTTGTAGTCTTTTAATGAATAATCTAGCCTAATTTAATTGGAATGTGATGGATATACATGGAAGTATATGTCTCTGCCTCTGATCACATCATGGAGATTTGTTCACTAAGGCCATTTGACATGGCTGTCTCCTCTCTCTCCTGGTAATACCAGAAGTGCGGTGTTAAGGTGTGGGGAAACCTTCAGACTTCAAGTGCAGCTTATGCTGTAGCAACCTGGACACCAGCACCATCCTGTTCTCTACCTTGCAATCTAATTTCTTTTCAGCCATATATTCCCCTTCTTTTTCATTGATTTGTAAGATTTACAAATCAATATGGTCAATATTTGTTATCAAGCAAAATACTCAAGGGAATGTTTTGAATTTTGAAACATTTTTCTGTAGTTTATGAAGCCAGAAAAGGCTTGTATGCTTCATATATGCAAAATAAAAAACTACATGGAATACCAAAATATAGGTTAAATACACTGAAATCCTTATCCAGCTTCCCCTGATTTTTAGTTTGGAGATATGGTATAATGTTGGGGTTTTGTTTTTTGTTATGTTTTTTTTTTAATTAAAGGGGTAAAATGGCTAGAGTAACTTGCATAATTATTTTTGATTCCTGTTGTCAGACTAACACATAAGCTTGGTGTATCAAAAAGTAATGTGTCACTGTCTGGATTTTAAACTGAAAAGCAGTTTCTCACTGTTAAGGTTCTTTGGTATTTGGAAAATTAACCTTAAAGAGTATTGTAATACACACTTGATGCATTCGACAGTTTTTGAACTAATCTATCTTGAAACATGATACTAAATTTAAAGTTGCACTTGCAAAATGATTTATAAAACAGTAACTATCCTTCCTATCCAGCCTGATCTAAGTAGTGCATAAAGCAATTTCGTTGTAACATCCTAATGTGGGACTTTGTTTATGGCAGCAATTAGAAGAATTTCTTTGCAGATGTTTCTTCTAATTGCTTCTCTATGACCTGAACTCCTGTTTCAGAGACCCTGAACAAGTCTGAATCTATTTTCAATTTTTTAAAAAAGCCAACAGCTATAGAATTCAAGAAGCGCTGAGACAGAGAGACTTGTCTTCCAGATTATATTAGCCTTTCCGTATGTGGTCACTGCAGTGCTACATCACTCTGATTCCTCTCTTAACAACACGCTGATGCCAAGGCAACTGTCAGCTTCCCTTTATTTTGTGTTTCAGAGTGTTAATGCAGGTGTCAGATACTCCTGTGCTGCTTGAACAGAAACAGGGATAAACTGTTACATATAGAGAATGTAATCTTTGTTTTCTCACAGAAAATACAGCTAAATCTTCAACTGGTAAATTTGTATAGATAGCTTCACTGGCTGCCTTGGGCTAGATAATGTATAGTGGCTGTGAATCTAGGACTTCTTAAAGTGGCTTATATAAGAGGTAGTACAAATTTAAGGAATACATTTGTAAAAGAAGGAGGGAAAAAAATCTATAAAATCATTCTACTCTGTTGTCCTGGTATTTTTCTATTCATTTAAGAATAATTCCATGATGCTCAATGTCAGCTTATTGCTTTTCAAGAGATGTAACTTCATTCACTGCTCTTAAGTAACTTCTGAGTTCAGCGGGAAAAATCAGCTCTGTTTATTCCTCATGTGAGAAGCAGAAAACTCAGAAATCCTTACACACTATATAAATCGAGTGGGTGGGCTGCTTTGTTTATGTTTTGCTTCCTGGTCAGTGGAGATGTGAATAATGAGAAGGACTGGAAGCGATTTAGAGAAAAATCTGAATCTTTGCTTAATTTTGGCAAAATAATTCCATGGAAACTATGTAGAAGTTGTAAAAGAGAAAACACCACTACAAGAGCCTCCTGATGCATGGATGTGATACAAATGGTGCAGAGATCTGCGCTGGTATTCGCCTGACCTGGTGTGTTTCCAGAAGGGTACAGCTATGCATGACCGTGGTCTCCTGAGTGCCAGAGCAGGGTTTGCCCTGGAAGCCCCTGGCAATGCCTGAGAGCTCGGCACAGCACCATGGCAATGAAGCAGTTTGCCCCTGATCCTGAGTTAGGGTGGGATTCCACCTTTGTACTAGGAACTAAGACACAGGTTTTACAATTCACAAGATAGTGAAAAAGTCTGATTTAAAGTGAAAACAACTTTAAGACCTCAGCAAACCCCATAAATACATGCTGTTTAATTTTGCCAAAATGATATGTCAGCCCACTTCTTGTCTTGTGAGAAAGGATTATCTCTGTTGTTTATAGCTTGCTTTTTAGCTATTAACTCTTTTTGGCTATTAGAACTTTCCTTAATATACTGCAAGGAGAGTGATTTATATGGCTAACACTGAAGAGTACTGTCTTTTAAAATTGGTTTTTACATTCTTTTGTCTTAAGTAATTTCGTAAGTATTTTTGCAGAAGGACACATACAAAAAAAATCAATGTGTCATGGCTGTTGCTGATGCTCTTTCACTGCTAAGGAGAGAAGAAAATTTTTCCCTCTAGTGCCACTGCTTTCGTATGAGGAAGTGCATTATTATTCATTGAGATATACTGCCATGTGACGTTTTAAAAGTACCTCAGTAAAGGTTATTGAGTTATTTATAAAATCTACAAAGAAATTAGAAAACCAATGTAAATCAGTCTGTCATAATGTTCACATCTTCCACTGAAAGATAAAGAAAATAAAAATCCTTAGGAAAGCAAAAAGTACTTGGCATCCAGAGCAATTTACTAATTGGAAAAAAGATAAATTATCCACATTGTGCCTTGTTAGCAAAAATTCCTCTCTTTGATTCCAGCAATTCAAAGCCAAAAGGCAAGGTTGAAGGCGTAGATTCAGGTTGCATGTATTGGACTCTAAAATTAATTTTAATGCAACAGTCTAGATATTTGATTAGTCTGCATGATTATAATTTATTTCTGGACATTACTGCTTGCTAAATGTTCCAATCACTTCGGGCAAACCTTATGAAGTTGTCCTCTCTTTCACAGCCCAAGTGCAAAAATCCTCATTGCTTGGCTAAAGAAAGCTGCCTGGGATGCCAGCTGACTCACAGTGCTGCTTTACTTGTCTTGAGGAGTGCCAGGGAGAAGTGCTTGCAGAGGCTGATTTTTAAGAACCCCTGAGTAGTGTCAGCAACCCTGGAGATCTGTGAGCACTTAACTCTTCTACAGGGCAAGCCCAAGAGACTAAGAATTGAGTCTGTACCTCCACATAATGTTTAAACTTGTTCAGGGCAGTGAAGCGCTCTTTCACAAAGTGGCTTATATTGCATGTGTGTATAACTTCAGCCATTGCAAGCTTTCTGTCTTTGCCCCCATTCACCCCTAACACATTTAAATGCACTCTGTTCAGTTTCTCTATTTCTACATCACTTAAAAGGAATGAAACATTCAGCACAGCTTTATATTCAGAACTAGCACTGCAAAGGTTAAGATAGTCCTTACTCTTCTTTCTCAAGAATGTATAACTGCCATTTTATCTCTGTATCAAACGAAGTGAGCTCAAATTTTACATCCAGCAATTTAAAATTTATTTTCTCTGATGTAAGTCTCCACATGACCCATTTTCTCCAGATTCAACAATAATAACAGTTATATTTTCATGTGTTCAGGTTTTAAGGAATTTGAAGAATCTAACTAAACATGGGTATTGGCTAATTTTTTCACCTTTTAATATATTGTTTGCTATTAAGGGTACAACCTAGACTCGTTATTTCCACCAAAAGGAATCCATTTTTTTCTTAACAGCAGGGTCAGTATTTTGAGAATTTTGACATGAAATCCTGTCTTTAGACGACACTTCTAGAGGTTTACTTTCATACTAGAAGAGCTACAAATCACAAGGAGAAGTTTCTCTTACCATAATGAGGAATTATTGCCCAAGCCATTGCAGAAGCATAGATGCCGCCAATCATCCAAAACATACAGAGCCAACTCAGGTGTTCACCTCGTTTCTCCCGAGCAAGCACTTCCGAAAAATAGGAGAAGACTATTGGCACGGCTCCGCCAATCCTAAAAGGAGATACAGATCATGCATTAAATGAGACAGTATCAGCTAGTTGAAGTTTGAACAAGCCCTTAGCTGCAGTCATTGAAAACCCAAACTACCAGCAGTTTTTCTGGCAAGAGCCTTTTGTCTCAAATTGCACCATGTATTGGGGAGCTCTTAAAAAACTTTCACCATTTTGGACACAATTTTTGTCAAATATTTTCTTGAAAATTCTGTGTACAATTTGTTGCATCCAGTGTTTCGAGGGGATTGTCAATGTGCCAGCCACTGGAACAGAGAAGAGCGCAAAGCACTGACTTTCATCATTACAAAAATCCTGAGATCATGACAGTCTACTGACAACCATCAAAATACATTGTTTTTATCTGAAAATATTAGTCATTTTCCCAGAGAATAACTGATATTTCTCTAAGTCTTACCTTCCATGTTTTATGTAATCAAGACAAGACTAAATGCCAACTAATTACTAATACTTTTTATTTCACGTATATTTAAAAAGTTATTCATTGCAGTTGCACTACATGATTTGCTAAGCCCATACTGTTTGTTTACTGAAGTGTTTTTACTAAAAGCCTATGCATTCATATAATATTCATTTTTTTCAATGGTAAAAATACACACTGTCTGAAGGTTATTTGGACAAAAACGAGTTCAAATTGGTTTTACAAAAATTAGAGTAACTCAAATTATGTGTTATTTTCAGTATCAGCTTCTGAATAATCTTTTACTGTCTTTAGCGCTTCAGTACCAATGCAAGCTGTCAAATGTTCCACAACAGAGCAAGTCCTTGTGGATTTTACTTTTACTGCTGAAGAAAATACCTGTGAAGCTCGAAGAGATATTTTCACATACCAGATTCCATATTTTAAAGCACTATCTTGCATGGTTTTAATTTTTAACTGGATTTTAATGGTAAATGCATATTTATGATGTCATCTGGGAGCTGCCAAACTAAGAGCAATAAGAAAGATGCTTAAAACAGATTAAAGCAAATATCAAAAACATGAACATAGAAACGGTATTTCACTTCTAAGATAATTTAGTGCCATAGCAATACAGTTTGTTTTAACAAAGACATCTTCAGGTATAGCAATGAAATGCTGGATTGAGCTATTATACTTGTTTAGGGGTCTGCTGTTTTGTCACTTGCTTCTGGACAGGTCTTCATGAAGTACCGCTGGTCAACACTTAACTTTACGATTAATGTTTTCCATAGTTGAGCCTGCTAGTTTTATACTCTCTGCCAGTTCTGCAGAGGTTTATACCTCCATGAATTCTTGTTAGATATACAGCTAACAAGGGCCGTATCTCATTTCTTCTCATAAGTTAAAACACTAAAAGCATTCACTAACAAACATCCCCGTCACAGGTAACAGAGGACAGTGTCCTTGAAGGTTCTCCTGGAAGCCCAGGGTGAGGAACAGTGGAAGGGACATGGCCAAGGAGCTGTGCAATCACAGCTTATTTTGCTGTGATGGAGAAGCCCTGCTGATGTAGTGGTGCTATGGACTCGGGGCTCTCCAGTTCCCACATTTTAAGCAGATTATAGCTATGATTTTTCACCCTCCAGGGCTCAGGCACAGCTTTGAATCACACTCCCACAATATTGCCCAAATACAGTACTCATGGGTCCAACTGGAGTTCTTTTTCTAATGTTGGAAATTCACCAGCAAAATCAGAAATGTCGTCTTCTTCCTGCCTAAGCTTGAAAGTGATGATAAGGAATTATAGGTGCCCGCAGACAAGAAGATCTAAATTAATAGATTGCTCATGGATGCAGGACATCTCATGCAATAGCACCCTGCCTAAAGAGAATAATTTTTTGTAAGTAAGTCAGTGCTTTTTCTCTGGTTGCTTCTGCTAATTAAAAAAAGCATAGAGGGTGGTAAATAAACATATATTTGGTAATTTTTCTGTTCTTCTAAATTTACTATTTCCTTCATTTCATATGTTTTTTCATGAAGTATAGAATCTTCTCTTTATTTTATAATGCAGTTACTATGGTAGTAAATATAGCCTGAAACCATCTGTGTTATATAGCACAATTAGTAATAAATCACTTTTAACACTTTAATAGTTTCCCTATTGCCAAGTGCTTGAAAACTTTCTCTATAAAGGGTTCATTTCAGGCAAATATTACTATTCTTATGCTTATGAAATGAAAAACTTAACATAAAATCTTCTTGAAATCTCCCTTAAATCTCCAAGGTGGAATTTCTAATGAAGTGGGGCTTGTGGAGGGTTTCCAACAGGTGGACTAAGTCATATATCTGTAGATCACACAAATGTTTGTGGGATGATGGTTTAGGAAATAGGTGGATGCTTCAAGTGGAAAGAACACACCATAACTTAATTTCATAAAATGTACAGAGATCCTTACCAAAGGCAGAAAAAAGGCATCTCCTATCTGTCAGCATGAACCAACTGTACCATGGAGGATGGGAGGTTGATGCTGCTTTAGTGTTTAAAACACATCCCGGTGGGTTGTCATAAGCTATGTCCTAAACGTCCTCCAAGGGTACAGAAGAAGCATTGTCTGTACTGCCCAATTTAATAGGGCAACTTTTCTAACAAATAGACCTTTTAGACATGTAAGAGGAATTTTGGAGCCAGCAAAACAAAATGTTTTTTTAGGGTATGCAAATAAACAGAAAAAAAATTAATCAGCTTTAAAAAGAAACCTGTTTTTTCTGTTTCATCTGATGTGATTAAGTTGACATTTCCAGTGAATACACCAACAGGCTAAGAAAAGACTAAAAGTCCAGATACTACATTCATATTGATTAAACAGTGAAAATA
>JAOXNO010000020.1:28398279-28415624 GCA_028565335.1 Limnodromus scolopaceus
AGATTAGATACTAGAAAGAAATTCTTTACAGTGAGGGTGGTGAGGCACTGGAACAGGTTGCCCAGGGAAGTCATGGACGCCCCATCCCTGGAAGTGGTCAGGGCCAGGCTGGATGGGGCTTTGAGCAGCCTGCTCTAGTGGGAGGTGTCCCTGCCCATAGCAGGGGTGTTGGAACTCGATGATCTCTAAGGTCCCTTCCAACCCAAACCATTCTATGATTCTATGATTCTATTCTAGGATTCTATGATAAAATTATCTAAAATTATGAAAAATAGTAAACTAATAGTTTAGATTACATAAATACTTTCTTTCTTTTTTTTTTTTTTTTTGGTATCAGAGTTTAGATAAAATTCTCTAGCTGAGAATAATACTTCACAGTACTAGTGTTGAATAGGTAACAGCTCCAGTTCCATTCAAGTTAGCAGCGATGTTATGAGTCATATTCTGGTATTAGAGAAACCTTCCTTTGACAGTTTCAAAGACATATCTAACAAGGTACTTTTTGATGATAAATCTTTTCACATTCCCCCAATGGCTAATAATAAATACAGCTCACCGTTTCTTGTCTAGGTCTTTTTACTTTGTGGGAAACCGTGTCTAAAGCCTTTCTAGGCCTTTATCAGGCTTTTGGATTCAATTTCCTTTTTAGTTTTGATTTTGAATTAATCAATGGAAGAATCACAGTTATGATATTATTTTCCATAAAAGGAAATAATTTTGCAGACTGTCCAACATGTCTTTATTCTTTTCACTAGCTTAAGTTCACCTTTCAGACTTTCATATCCCTCAATGCCTTTTACACAGCAATATCTTAGTATTATATATACTGTTTTGCATTCCAAATAACTTTTTGCTTGCAAAATTTTTGCTAGCTTTGGGTAAGAAAAAGTATTTGAAGGGCTTTTTTTCCCCTAAGCGATTTACTTCTATAAACACATTTTGACTGCAAGAAAATCAGAGAAGAATCTATTTTATAGCAATTTTTATAAATGAAATCTTCTATCAGATACTGGTTTTATTTTTCATGCTTCTTAATCTGTTTTTATTTTATGTAGAAGATAACAGATCAGTTTAAACTCTGCACATAAATGATTTTACATATTTTAATAATTCTTAAAATTTTATTGACTTTTAATTATATGAAATTTTCATATTTTTAAAAATATATGAAATCTGGAAAGTTTTGCCCTTCAAAAAGCTCTTCTCCAACGTAAGTAACAATGTTATTTTGCTTTTACAAACATATAATTCAATTCTTTGTTTAAAATTATTCCTATTTCATATTGGGCTCTTTGATTTACACAAAATTACTGTTACAAAGCCTGCTCCCTTGGTAACACAGATACATAGTCAGACACATTCAGTGTTTTTCACTAAGAAAGGCGTACTGACATCTACTGTCCAAAGGCAGGACTTCTAAAATGAGGAGAGGTTACAAAGACAAATTAAGTTGATTTTCTATTCCCATTCAACTCACACAACCTCTCTTTCATTCAAGCAAGACGTAGGATGTAGTAAAGAATGCGATAAATATTCAAGTTCTAACTCAAACCCCTTAAGCAAATTTCCTGTCATACTGCAAGAAGATACGGCTTCAAAGCTGGGAAACACTTTTGGGAGTTCTCTAGTGAGTGATACCAAAAAGAGTTTTCTTTCTTGGACAGCAACTGATGCAAAGTATCTGGAAATAGAGACCTGTAAGATTCATGCTCTCACAGTGAGTATATTTGTGCCTAGCTGTTTAAAAGTGAAAAGATTTTACTTTACTGCCTCTAAAGCTGGAATGTTCTAGCCTCTCCCTTCTTTCTTGGTGCTTGGCATATGATGTGTCTGTTGCTATTACATCTCCTCTCAACATAAGATCATATCTGAAACAGGATCAAAAAACAGAGGAAAGGCAGATGTGACACAAATACCATCCTGAATATGGCTCTTAGGTGAAAAGTAAGCCTTCTCTTAGAACAAGTGAGCAGATGAAAAAGAAGGGCTCCAAACACAAAATCTGGTGGAAAAAACTGCATCATCACAGGCAAACAGTAAGAACAGAAAAAGGAGGAGCTTTCCTTTCTCTTGAGCATATGAAGCGCAGATTCAGTTCTAGAAACCTTGTGGCTTTTATGATACAACTCTGATACCAGCTGAATGTTATTCCGGGGAGAAATCTAGTCTTTGAAGAAAACAGCCAATGTGAGCCAGCGATTAATCTTTCTCTGCTACGAGGAATGACTATGCAGCTCATGCTGTCTTGGGTTTTTATTGTTGTTGTTCCTTGCTTAGGGGTTTTTTGCATGTGTGTGGCATTTAAAACATAGAACACGGTGGCAAGTTATCTGTGATCTATTCTTGCAGCTCTCAAAGATGAGGTAGGAGGACTTCGGACACAGCAGGGACCCACACAGAGGTATTAGATACAGATATGAAGGGCCTACTCCTTCAAAGACCATTAATCGTTAGCTGGATACACAATAAAACATGTTTTCCAATCCAGAACATACATCTATCATGAGTAAAGCTACAGGCACTGTACGTTACTGGAAAAGCTACTGTACAGATGAGGAGGAGCCCCTGCAGGCAAGCTTGGCATGAGGCATGACAAACACATATTTTGCCATACGCTCCAAGAGGTACAATCTGGGTGAACGCCAACAGTGTCACAAATCTTGTCAGCCAAAAGACAAACCTTTGCAACACAAAGGTCCAGTACTCATGAATTGGGTAGGCTAAGCAGGACTACAACAAGCTTCTGGACTTTGACAGGATCATGAAAGAGAGAAAGTGTCATGCAACATGATCAATGTTTCTCTACGGAGAGACAAGACACAACACCTGGAACTGCTAGTGATATGAAAAACATGTAAAGAAGTTGGATGGGACTTTTTAAAACAAAAAGGTTTTTTCTAAGTTTTTTTAAGAAGTAGAAGAGTCAACATTTTCTCTTGATCTCTTTTAAAGTCATTTCTGACAATTTGGTGACAGACTAAGGAGGCTCTTCTAGCAAGAGTCTCTTTCTCTTTCCTCTCTCTCCTTGCCCTTCCATCCCCCTTCCTAAATCAGTTTAATAGTTCTTAGTAATATGGTAATTTCTCTTTGGTATGGGTGACCAACCTTACCCTATTTAGCCCGGTACAAGGGGTTTCTAAAACTGCAAACAACACACAACAGTGTTAGTGTATTACAGCTACATAAACTACCGTCAACAAACAATACAAGTAGTGGACTTCATGTGCATGGCACAGCATCCTGTGCTCTCACCAGCTCCTGTCTGTTCAGCATCCTAAAGACTGATAGTGGCCAGAAATGGAATTGTAATTCGGAGTTTTGATTAGAATCAAGCAATTACCAGAAGCACGAAACTAACTGTTCTGTGGAACAGAGCTCTTGATTATCCAAGGGTGCAGTAAAAGCAGAGGCTTTCTCATAGAAATTTACTTATGTATTTCAATCTCTGCTCATGTAACTTTAAAGTTATAAACTGTATCGACCATTACGAATATCTTAAACTTTTCCAACAACTGAGAAGTTATTTAAGTGAAAAGTGAAGCAAACACAGGGCCACAAACACCATTCTTCTGGAGAGTAGTCACCATCCCTGGCTGTGTTTAAGAGCCGTTTAGATGTGGTGTTGGGGGATGTAGTGTAGGGGAGAACTTTGTAGAGTAGGGTAGATGGTTGGACTCGATGATCGCAAGGGTGTCTTCCAACCCAGGCGATTCTATGATTCTGTGATTCTATGATTTGGCACACCATAGGGCCTCATTTTAAATATGAGTCTTGACTGCAGCAGTATTATAAACAATATTATGCACACAAAGACATTAGAAACTCTACAAATATTACTGAAATCTTACAGTACACCTGTGAAGAGTGTATTATTTTGCTGACTGAACAAGCAATACATAGAGAAGCTGAGGCATAAAAAAATTAAGCAAGCTGATCAAATCCACAAAGCAAGTCTGTTGCAAAATAAAAACAGAACTCAATCTCACAATTTGCATTCTGTGTCTTTCCGCTAGAATCATTGTTCTTCTCCTTCAGTTTCTTATTTAGGAGTGTAGTAGCTATCTTGTTTAAGTCTCTCCCCCCTGACACAGACTACATTTCTACATTAAAATAACATGCTTTTGAAAACAGGAAAGTTTTATTAACACATAGAATTGTGGAAATGAACAAAACCAGAGGAGCTTACCCAAATCCAGAAAACAAGCGACAGAAGAGGAAGAAGCCATAGCCCTGGACAAATGATGAAAGGAAGGCAAAGAATCCATTGACAGACATGCATATCAGGAGTGACTGTCTCCTTCCCACCTTGTCTGCCAAGCCTCCCCAGAAGAATGCCCCCACCATCATCCCAAGGTACACTATGCTACCTGCAATACACAAAAAAAAGAGATGTTGTTTTGTGAGCCACATAACTGACAACAATTGACCACACCAAAAATATTTGGTTTTCTATAGTTGCAAACCAAAGAGTATACAGATTAATTTCTCCTTTCACAATGAACAGAAATCATATGCACAGCTTTGCAAACATATCTAGGGAGAACAGATTTCGCACTCTGACTTTGTCGTCTGTTACCAGACACACTGAAGCTTAATATAATATTAAAAAAGGTGCCTATAGCTAAAACAATTAGAATACAGGCAAATAAGACTGAATGGGAGAAAGAATGCTGCTATTTCCTTTGCAATAAACCCCATTCATTTTAAATACTGCAAAAATTGTAACTTCCCCTACAGAAACATGTCTGAACATTTCTAGAATATAAGCAGTCCCATAGGTGATTAATCACTAGGAGTAAGATGTGCTAAGTCTAAAGGAAGATGATTATGAAACAGACACTCCATAGAATCAAAGATGTCCAGCTTGAGTGTTGGGGTTTTTTTCTCCCTCCTACTTCAGTGTACTACTTTATTTAAAAAGGCATTGCCTCTGAAAAGCACAGGAAAGTTTTAGGGTTTGGGGTTTGTTTTTTTTTTCACAAAGAATTTTAAAAGATACATTGCAGTTTAGCTAGATACATTAAATGAGACAGTAAAAATTATTTTGGGGTGATTTTTTGAAATGTTAATGATGTTTTCAATGTGAAGTACTTTCCCAAAGCAAGATAAATTCAAATATTTAGCACTTTCACCATTCACATCTTAGCATATTGTATGTTATTTCCTTTCCAGGGACAAACCTTCTGTGATATTTGGCAAAGATGCACAACACATTGAGCAGACAGTCAGAAGAAAAAGTGGTTCCCAAGCTTTGGACAGAACCAAACAGATTTGTATTTTATTTGATAGTTGTAAGTCTTTCTCCACCTACTTTCTTACTGAACTTCCCAAATTGGGTTTTATCTACCTAGCACTTGCTACCATCTATTAAGTCTACAATTGTAGCAGGAATTACACATAAAGTTGCTGGAAGCAGCTAAAATACTAGCAGTCCTCGTCCTGTGGCTCTTTTTGATCAGCCCCAAGAATGGACATGCTGGACTTCAGTTCATGTCGTGTAAAATTCTTTCCTCCAAAAGAATTACCTCTGCCCTGCAGAAGGCAGTTGGAAGGGAAAGCAAGATGAAAAAATCATTTAAATGCTTAGGCTCAGTTAACTGCATATTAACTCAGTTAGTTACAAGTTACAAGTTAACTTACTTAACTCAGGATGTCAACCATGCTTGGAATTCCAGATGTTAACATCTGAAGTACTGACCTCTGCGGGGTCTTATGCACCTATCCCTGTTTACCCCCATGTTTTGTACAAGTAGTTTTCACTGCTGCTTCCTTATGAGATGTTGTTTTAAAACATTTGATAGAACACATGTTGTCTTAAATGTATATTAGCAAGATAGTTATATTTTACTTCTTTACGTGAGTATGCTGGTTTTTTCCATGCCCTTTGCCATTGATTGTGACCAATATCAGCAAATCAGTCTTTTCTGCAGCTGCCCTTTTAGGCAACACAAAATAATAACAGAGTATTTCTAGACTGACTGTCTTCTCCATGAGTCCCTCAGGAAAGGATAATTGATCCATTGCTGCTCATCACAGCAGCATTAACTACTTCTTTACATAAGCAAGACTAACAGGCTCCTTAAGAGCAACAGTTAAATGTCTTCTCAAAACAACTTTTGTCAATGGACATTTTCTAGCTGTTACTGGGATATTAGTCTTTCATCAAAGGATATTGATGAGAATGTAGACTTTTCAAAATTACTTTTTCCTCTTAACCCAGGAAGGACACAGACACTACGATGTTCTTTTCAGTTTAGGGGTGTTTAGCAACAGTTTCCTTTTTATTTTTGGTACAGCACACTTGTACCTTTAAAGAAGTTAGCTTACTGAGCGCAACACACACATTGATTTGACATGCAGCATGATTCTAGAAACATATTTTTAAAAATTAATTTTTTTCTTAAAATACAAAGACTACTAATGATACCTGTAACACAAGTCTTTTATTTTCCCCACAAACTAGTGTGTAATCTCAAACTCTGGTGGAAAGGCACTGAGAAAAGGCAAGTGGCAGCTGAAAAGAAACTCTTTCCATGCTAAAATTAATATTGTCCTCTATTGCTCTTTTACCAAGTTTTAAGAACCTGTATTTTCTTTCCACAGCAGAAATTCTACATACTTCCCATTGTACAAATGTACAAAATACACACTTGCATCCTGTTGAAATGAGGGGGGACCCGGGTCTGGAATTTATTTACACCATGTACACACTTTGGCTACCAGGTGGCTAGATATTTTTTAAACGAGTGTGCACACAACATCTTTCAGTTTCCTAGCAACAACTCAACCTTTCATAGCAGATGACCAAGGACTCTCTCAGTACCCAAACACTAGTTATGGGCAATTTAAGCAATGGGATGAGATTACACACATGATCAGTCGTTGAGGTTCAGTTAAACAGTATTTTACTGCTTGTGCTGCCATAACTTCATTGATTGCACTGTCGCAATTCATAGCCTGGCATATAAATGCCAGCCAAACCCTTCTGAGAAATCAGTCCATAAGTTGTTTAGATCATTTGTCTGAGTGAGGCATGCATTTCATGCAACTAGAAAAAGTAGTCTCATTTTAAAAAGGCTCTAAAATATTATTAAATATTATTTATATTTTGGAAAATGAGATTATAACAGTGGTTCTAAGAGGAGAAAAACTCCTTTCATAAGAATTATACTGTACTTTAATCAGTATTTTGCATACTTGTACTGAGATCTTCCCATAGGTTATTGTTTAGAATATAACAATTTACAGTGAAGAACTCCAAAGCCTGTAAGTAGCATAATGAGTAAGAATATGTAGAGTTATCTTTGTTTTAACCCTGATAAACAGCATATTCAGAGGCTCAGAACTATACTTAATTATAACATTACTAGTTTCTTTGTTCAGAAAATAGTTTGGAAAGAATCACAACCCATGCAGCAACTAACTTCAGTCAAACATAACACCTAACTAACTGTTTAGAATAGAAGGCAAATAAAGCAAACATTTTTCCATTAGGACAACAAATATAAGAAAACTGTAATAACTCCAGAATTGCCAGAACAACTCCACTTTCTTCGGATATCTAAAACCCTCTCTGTAGTTAGAATATTGGTTCTTCACTTCTTATATTATACCATTGTCCTCCTCAGAGGTACTAACACTCCAACATACAGAACTGCCACAAACTCATATTCCTCCATAACAGCTATTTCTTCTTTTCTCTGAACAGCGCTTGAAGTGGTGGAAGAACAAGCTCTATATTTATGGAATGGTAAATTATTATGGTGTAGGTCTAAGTGGTTAAAGGAGTAAAACATCAATTGTTCAACCACTTGAAAAAGTTGATGGGGCTCTTTTCCAACAAATGTGTGAGCCAGCCACCATATTAACTGAAATTAAAATTTTGCATGACTCTTTGCAAGTTTAAGACTTCTCAAGCCATGGATTTCCTTTATCTAAATGCTAGCTGTTTCCCACAACAGTAATTTTCTATCTTAAATTCAGATGTTAAGTGATTGCTCCTACCTAATAATATGCAATATATGCAAATCCCCAAATGCCATAGCATATCAGGCTCTTTTTCTATTATTAGTCTTCAGACTAATCTACTCCTCCTGCGTTCCCTTTCAGGACAGCTGCGTATGGGCTTCAATCTGCAATTTGATACTCTTTAGTGCAGTTATTTGCACATTCGTTTCGAAGATTTTTGCTGCCTAATATATATTTACAAGCAGTCACAGTTTACTTACATTATTAGAAATCTTTTTAGCCCTCATGGTGATAGGGTTTTTCTCTTTAAATGCATGAAAAGTACAAAGCTATTTTAAGATGATGCTGAAGCTCTTCAGTCTCAATATAAAAGTTTGTTCAGTGTCTGTCACACCACAGTGATTCTTGAGTGTTACTTGTGACTAAGTAACCTGTATGCTTAGCTCTCTAATAGCCATAATTCCAAAGTGACAAATCTTCACATGACAGACCACTAAGCTTTTGCATGTTTTTTTAGCTGCTTAGTGCACAGGACATTCTGGATATCCTTCACACTGCATAGAAAAAGACAACTTCATCCCTGTAATAACCAAAGAAAGATACGAATTCACACTAATTGAGATGAAGGAAGATCCTGAACCCCAGTGAGATCAGTGAAAAAAACAGACAGCCTCGTTTCCTCTTCTGAAACTTGCTGAGCAATACAGAAATATTGATGGTTTCGTGAAGGGAAGAAAACTAAAATTTGTTTTAATCCAAAACAGGTTTTTAAAAATGTTTATTAATTTCTAAAAGTCTGTTTCTGTAGTATTTACATAGGAAAACAACTCAGGGAAACACTCTGATACCACAAATACATAGCATATAATTCATAGCTCAAATCAATGAAATAAAACCTGTACAATAAATAATCCCTCTGCTCCATCAACAGCAAAAAAGGAAACAAGCACTTCCTGATACCACTTTTAAACACAACTAAAAACCATCTGATGACATTCAATCTGATACCAATCCAGGAATTTAACATAAATAGAAATCAAGTGAACTGTATCTGGTTCTCAGACAAAATAATCCTGTTCTCAGACAATACCGATGAACTGCAATAGAGGAACTCAACCATGAAAGTCAGGAAAATGGAACTGAAAACAAAGCTGAGAAAAAGCAAGATCATACTCACTTGACCAGCGTAAAATGAAAGAGCAAGTAACTCAACAGTTCTACATGGATACCTATTTACAATCTTTAAGATAATAAGAGAAAAAGCTCCATCTGCAACACAAGCAACTCAAACAACACAAAGTTTGTAATAGTATGACAGGCAATATTTGATGATTGATTTAAACCAAGGAAAACTGCTGTGAGATAACCAAGCGCTGTACTTCTAAAGAGAAGCTTCACAAATGCGAAACAAAGAGCCTAGAAAAAGTACAAAATATTAACTAGAAATCTTAAAAAAAAAAAAACACAAAAAAACTGAACTCAAAAAGGGAATTAAATGTAGAAGCCTACTGTAGAACCTCTAAGATAGTTGGAAGACAAATGAAACTAGGTGAATGGGACTCGTGGCCTATTCAGAAAGCAGAAAGCACTTAATGCAAGACAAAATTTGACAATAAAAATTTTAGATCAACCAATTTTAGATCAACAAATACTTATTTATATTGATTTAACATTGAGACTGAAGTGAAAACGCTCTCAGAGTATGGCTCCCTGGAATCACCACCCTGCTGTGTTCTTACAAATGTCAAAGATGAGCCAGGAAGACAAGATTTTTTTTTGTGAGGAAAGGAGAACTGGGAACAGTTCTGTCCTCTCCATGAAATAAAAAATAAAAAAAACACCCACCATTTTTTTCCAGAAAAACAACTTGCATATATTTCTAAATCATTAATCTACTCCAGTGTATGTCCATCCTGAGGAAAATTCCAGAGATGAAAACACATATCTAGATGGAAAGTTTTGACCAAAGCTTTTCCAGTGCTGTAACAGAAATGCCATCCACCTGAAAGTTCCCCAACAATCATTCACACAAATTTCATTCAGGTATTAATTTTTTTGTTTCCTCTGGCATGATTGTATTACATTTATATGCTCAATATGTCTACTTTTGATTTTTTTCTTGTATCTCAGGTGTGAGATTTACAACTTGAAGTGTTCGTGGTGTAAGGCTTAATTTAATTCCAACAGGAAAAAAATGGGCATTTTGCCTCCATGTTTCCTCTCATTGGGCTAATGAGACTATTTCTGGTTTAAGTGCAGAACAAGGTGATTTAGCACTGGACCTTAACATTATCTGTTAATTTTGAGAACTGTAATATTTTCTTGTTTTAAGAGTCTGTAGGCTACTAACTCTCCTTACAGTTCAGGGGATGTTCACCTTATATCTAAAATTTACACATGCAAGTGTGCTGATACATGTTTTTTTACTAATGAAATAATACTCTATCTTAACAGATGAGTTCTCTGTGTACTCAGATATTATTATAATTGAAACACTCTATTAAAAAAAGAAATAACTGCTCCTGCTTCTCCTCAGATCCAAATTAGAGAAATTAACAAATGCATAGAAGCAGCTCAGTAACTGCACAGATTGTGACAGGTAATAGATTACCTGCTAGGATAGGGAATTTTCTTCACAGCTGTATTTTCTGATAAGACAGCAAAATAGACAATATGGTAAACCAGTACCTTTGCAGTACATTGTCATCATCACTTCTGCTTTAAGAACGTTATCATGTCAATAACTAAGCCTTTGAAAAAAGTGCTATCTACCACCAGATGCTAGCACCATTTTAATTTATTTTACAACAGATATATCAGAATAAAAAATTGATCAGAGTTATTCCATTTTCTTAACTAGAATAATTTGCAAACTGAATACTGATTGTGATTATTGCAGCAAACAGCAGCTCACTACTATTTCATACTGCTATTGCTTGGCTAGCTAAGTCAACAATGCATTATAGAGGAAAAGAACAAAGCACTGTTCCATTGATACTTACAACAGAAATAATCAATCAGCATTCAATTTAGCAACATGGGGCTGTAAGAACCCATGTGGTATTTTTCTTCCCACATAAACAATATTTTTACAAGATGGTAGTTATCAATATGCAATATATAGAGCACTCAGGGATTACCTGAGTTTATTAAAAACTCAGGTAATCCCAGGCAATGATGTGAAGTTGTTGACAGATTCCCTAGGAGCAATCACTGAACATACTATTTTCACGCTGTCTTCTCCTTTGATCCATCTGTTCCCTCTGGCATCAGCAACAAAATCATAACAAGCTTCAGAGAAAACACACCTAGTTAAGCTGTCCTAATACCCCTAATTCCTGTTTTCTTCCAGTGCAACTATGGAGATTCCTCTGTATTTTTCTGCTCTCAGGATTAGATGTTAAATTCAATGCACTCTTTGCCCACCTCTGAATTGACCCTGTCATGCTAGAAATTGCTGTGACTTTGCAATTTGAAATGCACTTCCATGGCAATCTTGAGAATCAGAATGATTATAAGGGCTCCGTATGATTGAACAGTGCATAGCACTGTGCAATGTGCTAGGATTAATTAAATTTCAAAGCAAAAAAATATATTTCACTAAACCTTTAAATTGCCCATGCAGTCATCTACATTAATCATCTCATTTCATATCAAAACTGTTCATTTTGGCTACATGTTTTATTGCCTGAATATTAATTTATTTGCCTAGTCCTACTTCTCATTCAAAACAAAGTCCATGAATATCACTTTTAATTAGTGCTGAATTATAAAAAAGCCCGAAGTACATACACCTACATTAATAACAGATGCATCCAACTCACCAAGTTAAAGTACACAATACTAAGAACTAATGAATAAAACTATGTTTCTAGTGAAGGTATTTGTACAATATTAAAGATAACAGTTGATTATTTCTTCAGCCATTAACCTCTGTAACTATATTCCAGTGTAGTTGTGTAAAGTTCTTTCCTAGTAAATGGGAGGAAATAACTTTCTTTTTTAAAATTTTGCTTCATCCATACAGTGGCTGTTACCACCTTTCTTTCAAAGCAGTGAAAAGGTGGGAGAAGAGAAATGATACTAAATAAAGAAATAATAAAAAAACCCAACCCCAAATCTACTGGTTTCAGCTAAAGACACTGAAACAGGCCTAACTTCATCAGACACAGGCTACCAAAATTAGTAAGGGGCTGAAACACGCACATGTCCCAAAGTGCCTGACCTGGTCTACCTCACCTAGCATGCAACAGCATACGAATGAAAACGAAAACTTCCATTGCTAACGGCTTCACATCTTCTCGCTGCTTTCCCATTTAGAGTCAATGAAATAGATTAAGTAATCCAATGTCAGAACGAAGAATAACAGATCAGAATAATCCTCTGTATGGTGCCAACACACCTGCAGGTGCTGGTGATGCTAAACAGGCTTTTTAATTGCGTATTTACAATAGTGCCAGGAGGCACTGTTATAATGTCTAAATGGAAAATTGTTTAGATGACTGTATCTATCAGTTCATGATCTCCATTTAACAAGACTTGCTAGTGGCAACTTCAGAACCAACCCTGAAAATCGCCCTGAATTCTAGTGGATTAGAAAAATACTTGTGGTCTATGAAAATGAGTAAGTCTGACAAGTCCCAGACAAAAGCAGTACACCACACAAAAGTCACGCATCACATATTCCCTCAACTTCACATGAAACTCTCCACTGCTAACCAATATACAGCAAATAATTTCAGTGCAGCTAACATGACGTGAAGAAATTTGTAAATGGGCTACCTTTGCCTAATCCTCAGAATCCAGACCTTTTTTAATGCTATGAATCTAAAGCCAGTGTCACTTTACACCATTTTCTTAATTTTCCTACTTTACATTACCCAACTTTTTACAATCCCCCAAAAAAGTCAGATAAACACATCTGTCTGCCTGATAAACAGGTTTCTGCGAGTCTTTGAAGACACTTTGTTGATCACATGTTTATCCTGAGAAAACCTTACTTGTTAAGAAAAGCTAGAATAACTTGACATACGTAATGTGTCATAAAAAACTCTTTCTTTCGTTCCCATTAGCTGTAACAAAGACTGGTAGATGTTGGGTAAAATGATTATTGGTTTAAGAGAGCCGGGGAACAAGATTTTACAGTTGGTTGTAGGGAAGTGCCCGTCTAGAAGTCTGAGTGGAAGTAGAGTTAGCCAAAGTGTAAAATCTAAGATTCTTCAATGAAAAAAAATAGATGTACAGAACTTCCCAAAGTCACCCACATTTCAACTCACATAATAAATTTGTGAGTAATTCTTCCTGGACTCCTGTAGCCTGTTAGTTTGTTGTAGTATGTGAAACTATAAAACCTTACATTTGTATCATTCCCTTCTATCAAGCCTTCCCATTCTGCATAGGGTTGACTAAGTGTAGAAAAATAGGTAAAATGAAAAAATGAAAAAGCTTTTTAAAATGTCAGTAAATAACAGTGTCCTAGACAAGCTTTTATCTATCACTATAGCTGTTGTTAAAAAATAAAAAAAAAACCTTTTATTATAAATGTCAGTAAATAACAGTGTCCTGCACAAACTGTTAACTATCACTGTAGCCATTGTTAAACAAATTTTTCCATGTTTCCATATATTTTTATATATCTACTCTAGCAGTAACTCAGTATTATTCCTTCATTTAAGCATTTATACTTGAATAGTATGGTGAGGTTGATTCTGCATCAGATAGGAAAGTACTGATATTCCATACATTTTAAACAATACCAAACTGGTACTTCAAACAAGGGAACTAGATGTGTACAGAGAGAAGAGATGTACTCATTGCAAGGAAAGAATTACACCTGCAGTAGAAGGCAGTCAGAGTAGATTAAAGAATTGTGTTCCATACTTTTCAGCACTGACATTGCCTTAAGCAGACCGAAGGTCTGAAATACCTAGCTATTTCAAACCATATCTATCACAATATACAATTTGATTCCAATTCTTCAAAGTACTGACAGTATAAGATAAAAGACAAGTAAAAGTTTGAAAGGTTCTAAAATCCTTGATTGATTAAATCCACGGATAAAAAGCATAGGAAGACATTTACTCAGCTGTGACAAAAAGCCATTAAATTATGTTCGTTCCATGTCTTAATGAAGGTCATTAACACTTTCCCTGTGAAAATATTTCTTTTTATTGCTGAGGAGCTCATACGTCCTCTCTTTCATTTCATAGCTCAACATTTGATTCAAGATGAAAAATTCAGAGCTACAAATACACAAATAATGAAGACGAACATTTCTATAAATGAGAGCTTGCAGATCATAACTCAACTACATTGCAGAATTAACCAAACAGGGACTTTGAAGAGAGTGCATCATCATATTTAAGATGTTCAGTTTGGTTAAAAAAACTCAATTTGACACATTGATTTAAGAAGTGATGTGTCATCATCCAGTGATCCCATAGCAGTTGAGAGGGAGGAAAAATAGAGGTGACAGCCAAATTAAACATGTGAAATCACCATGGCCCTCAGGCTTTTCCTTTGGGAGGTGTTTCCTTCTTTTGGACACTTTTCTAAGATTATAAAGATTATAAATTTGTGTGACATAAATGGTGACATCACTGATCTGTTACGGGATAGGCAGAGCCAGAATATAACCTGCAGTGCACAGAAAAACAGCCCAGTGATTTTTAAATATTTTAGACACAAACGATCTCCAAGATAGAGTCTTGGAGATAAATACAAAAGCATAATTATTTAGCTTTATTTTTGTGTGCAAATAAAGAGTACACGCATATTTGCACATTGTGCATAATGCATCTAAGTGGTTAAATGTACAAGTATCTTCCTGGCTACTCATACAATCTTCACAAGTACATACATTATCCCAACTGCAGGCTGTATATTTCATCATTTAAATAAAAGCAAGATTACCAACATCCACTGCACTCATTGGCTTCAGCTGAAGCAAGCATAGCCTGAAGAAATGTTATACTCTGGCAACAAATGTCTTGCTCAAAAAGTGAGCTAATACTTGTGGTTTAACCCCAGCTGGCAACTGGGGTTAAACACAGTCGCTTGCTCATCCCCCTTGCCTTTTCTCCCCCAGAAAGGGTGGGAAGAAGAGGGAAAAAAAGGAGGGAAAGTGATAAAAAAACCTCATGGGTTGAGATAAAGAAAGTTTAATAGAAACAATAGCAGAAAAGGAAAAATAACAATAATAATAACAATAATGACATGGGTCACAGGTCACAAGTGAATTGGCCTGTCCCAAACAGTGATCATGGATTCCTGCCCCCTAGCTAACCCCCATTTATATACTGAGCATGGTATCTATGGTATGGAATATTTCATTGGCCACTCCATCATTTTATCTACACTTCTACGGGAAGATGAAAAAAGTCCCTGAATGGTGTAAACATTACTTTTAACAACTAAAACCAATAGGTATTATTGACATTCCTTTCACAGCAATCACTAGAAATAAAATTAACTCTTTCCCAGCTGAAACCAGGACACTACTCTACTAGCTGTATGCACACAGAATGATCTCTGAAATTATTCCAAGGTGTGCAAGTGTAGTTAGGTCCATTGAACTAAAAAGTAAGTATTACATTACCTTCAGAGCTCTCAAAAGATGAGTTAGTTAAAACAGCATTTGGCTGTGCTGAAATGCATACAAACAGCAAAGCTCTCAGCTATGAACTGCAATGTTGTCATTTCATGTTGTGTTGTATTGAGTGTGTTACTCAGTTTAAAACCGCACTACTGAAACTGGGTATTGAGTAAGGGAAATATTACATTTAACCCCAGGCTAAATGGTGAACCTCTTAAAAGCAAAGGGTGAGCATGTAAGTTAACAGTGTCTGATAGCTTGTATTCCTCAGTAAAGCTGCACGCAGGAATATTGTGAAAGAGGAAAAACATTTGATATTGTGATACTGTTGTCCCTGTTAGCATCAGCTTCAATGAGGTGGTTTGGGTACATCATCCTCAGAAAACAAGGGCAGCTGTGACCCACCTTAAATACTGGCTTATAATGGTAGCCTGAAACAGCACAGAGGACTTAAGGCACTGCCTTTTGTTAATGGTTCAAATCTGTCCCAGTTCCTGTCTCGTGACAAGCCCATGATATTCTGTGTGATACGGGTTTAGTCTGGTTTGCAACAGACAAAAATTACATTGCATACTCTCTCCTCTGTCCCTTTTCTCCCCTCAGAAAAGAAAAATAAACATAAACACCATCTCCACTGGTCCACATAATGTAGCTGCTTAGAACAGATAAGGATCTGTCTCTTAATTTTTCTCCCTCAAATAATTGTGTTTGGAAGGCAAGCAGAAAAAGCACTGCAGTAGGAGTACCTTAATGATGTCATTGAAAGGGAACTGAACTGTACCAAAGGTAAACAGTATGCATGATGGCATTTGTATTTCTGGCATCTCCTTCTAAAGAAATAAGATTTTAATCCTGCTGACCAGTTTTCATCTTGCTCCAGAATATTTAGCACACATTTCAACGACTGCAGCTCTTTTTCCAAATCTTTCTATCGCTGCTAAAGATTTATTACTACTATTAACCGTAAGTGCAATGGATTCTCACTGTTGTTTCAACGAGATTCCTCATGCTCAAAGGTCTGCTATGGTAGCAGTAAGTACTCATAACCTAGATGCATTTCCTGTGAATACAGTAATTCTCAGACCCATGTATAAGTACCTAACATTTTGACATCTGTGCTCTCTTCAATAAAATTTCTACCATGACCAAGAGTACACATTAAAAAATTAGTTCCAAATCTTTTTCTCTGTCCCCATAGTCTAAAATAATTAAAAAACCCCACAACTTCAACATGCTTTCCATAATAAAAATACAGAAAACTTCCCCTGGAAGTTTCAGCTCTACAAGACTACACCTACTAGCTGCACATAACAGTAGAATCCAGTGCAGCAGTCGAGTTTTCCTTTATTTTACATCACTTGTGGTCTATTATGCTATCACAAATCTGCTACCCTGCAAAAAACTGGAATATAGCCAGAAGACACTCTTTCTCCTAGCATGTTCTATACAGGAAAATGCAATAAACCCCACCTGTATCTAATGACTTGTAGTATTATTTAACACTAAAAAAGAACAGTGCTATACACAGATGCCTACTTTACTAGAGAGTGGTGGTGAATGGAGTTAAATCCAGCTGGCGTCCAGTCACGAGTGCTGTCCCACAGGGCTCGGTACTGGGGCCAATTCTCTTTAACTTCTTTATCAATGATCTGGACAAGGGGATCGAGTGCACCCTCAGTAAGTTCGCAGAGGACACCAAGCTGGGTGGCAGTGTCGACCTGCTGGAGGGTAGAGAGGCTCTGCAGAGAGATCTCGACAGGCTGGATCGATGGGCCGAGACCAA
>JAOXNO010000020.1:28418330-28430462 GCA_028565335.1 Limnodromus scolopaceus
ACTATCACTGGATTTGTGATAAGTGAAAGCCATAACACCTGAAGTAGGTTTTTTTAAAAAATAAATTATTAAATGTCTGAATTTTAACAAGAAATGCAAAACAGAAGATGCACTGCTCAGTATTATACTTCCCCAGTTTTCAGTCTTTGAATTCTGGACTTCTCCCTGCGCACTTACAGGTCCCATGGAAGAACCAGTGAGAAGATGGTCAGCAGAGGCATGGCATCCAGAACAGATATAGCTGGGAAAGGCTAGCTTTGCCTAGCTTAGGGAAAAGAATGTTTCATTATTTCATAATTTAAATTTTATAGATAAAATCTCTAAAACTTAATAACAACCTCTATGCGAAGACATAGAAACAAAATTATACAGAAAAGTACACCCAAATAGAGTCCTGAGACTTAACCTAAAATTTGTCCAGTTCTGAGGTGCATGTAAAACCAAAGGGGTAAGATGCAAGCAGGAAAAGAGTTAAAACAATGTCTTTAGGTCTGAGCCTACAACCTGTCTCATGAAGGTACAATCCTGCCACATCGGTGCCAGAACCCAAGAGGTCATCAACATGGATCCGCATACATGCAGGAGTTGACAAGTAGAGGTTCTAGAGTAACGAAAGGAAACCCTTCGCTCACATGAAGTGACACATCATTATAATCTTGGAAGAGTTTAAGCTTCCTTATTTTTAATAAAACATTGGCTTGGAGATGAAAAAACACATTATTTTATTATTTAACTTAAAAGACATTGAGAAACCAGTTCGTGATCCTGATCAGCACTTTCATCACAGGACTTCATGGGCTCTGAAATGCTGCTGGTGATCAATCAACAGTAATATGAAGCTCACGCAAGGGTCAATAGGGAGGGAATTTGGGAAACTGCCCTGGTGCAAGTAAATTAAAAAAAAAATGCAACAGGGAAGCTCTATTAATATTGTCACATGCTTTCAATTAGCTCATGTAGCCTAGAAAACTATCGTGGCATAATTTCATAATTTTTGAGAAATCTGCTTTTATAACTGAGTCAATGAATCCTTTTTCAATGGCAAATTAACATGTTCTTAGTGTGTTTCTTAACAGTCTAGAAAATCACCTGGAAAATAAATATTGTATATCTGTGCCAATTCCACATTATAATTCCTAGCACTGGTCCCATGACTTCAGTATTCTAACAACATTAAAGCCCTCTGGCTTATGGAATTATAATAATGAAAAAAAATTATGCCTGTCTGGAAGACCCCAGTTAGGATGTAATTATGATGTGAAATCACAACAGCAAAATAATTGAAATGCATGGCTGTGAGGGCCTAGTTATGATCATATAACTAGGCATTCACTGCCATGATGAGTATTTTGTATCACTGGAATTAAGGCTATGCTGTCTGCAAAGACTGTATGTCTACACTGGTTATAAGCAGTATGTACATCAGTGTAGTGAGGAATTGCAGCCCATGATGTATTTCTATTAGCAATGGGAAAGTAATATCATTTTTATGAAACAATTGATAAAACCAGCATGTGTTGCAGTGCCTTCAATACGCACTTGGAAAGAAACTGCTTATCTCCATTCTTTCCTGCTTCTGTATGTTAATCTTTTAGCATAGAATCACTTTGTTAATATCACAATACAAAGACTAGTGTTATATTATTACAAAAGGAAGATATGGGGATAGACATTACAAATTCTGTATTTGAGGCATGTGAATACATTGCTTGCATGCCTAAGCCTTCCAGAATTGTTTTCTTGATTTTTTCAGCAAGCATGATTTACATACTCACACACATGTATGTATCTATCTATGAGGTATTTAACAGCTTCTGTACTGAATTTTAGTTAAATATTGACAGTCATTCCAATGTATCTCAAGACAGCATCATAAGAAATCTAGTGACAAGTAATTACCCAACTATCTTCTTGATATGGGTCAGACTTTAACAGGTGGCCGCAAATCCTCACGGCCACTTGCTACTGTGGGGACAATACTTCCCACTCACAGTTCCAGACATCTCTGTAATGCTTACTGCAACTGTTTAAATGGAACACTATTTTTAGAAAATGTAACGTATTAATGTATATTCCCATAAATTTTGATTCTATATAGAAGGTATAACAAAGAAAAAGCATTGCAGCCCTTTTCTCCACACTCATAACTTGACAATCAGAGAAGCCAGGAGTGCTAAAGTGTTCAGAATGTCTTAATTATGAAAAGATCGACTTCCCAGTTTAACATTTAATGTAAGTGGAAGGAACTGCATTTGCGGATCAGCTAGCTACTGAAAGTGTAAGCAGCATGAAGCTCCCTCTTAATGTTGCATAACCTTGTTCTTTCCCTTAACCACATATGAGCTAATTGCAGAGAAATTTGGTGGCTACCCATATATTGTTATCATCCTGAAGAACAAAGATAACTTTGACCATCCAATTTGTTGGGAAGGTGCCTGTGGTAAAACAAACAGTGTTATCAGTAATTAAAAAATGGGGTTAAGATCCATCGGTTTTGTTCCAGCAACAGAGAGGACTTATAAAAATTGATGAGTGGAGTTTAAAGATGTCCTCAACTGCCAAGTAATGGGTAACAAAATCATATTAAAAGCAAGTTGACCATACACTGCTTTTATAAAATGTATTCTGTGTTGCTGTCTGCACTAACATGGTGACATTCACCTAGAGATACCTTTCTGGGTTGTTTTGGTTTCTCTTTTTTCTCTCTACTCTTTGAATTACTTATAGAGCTCCAAAGTGGCTATAAATAGACATGTTTATGTACCTTCTTTCTGTAAGAAATAGATCTGAAAATCCACAAGTCCAAGCATGACAAATACGATGTTTGTAAATTTGTACAAACAAGCAGTACCAAACAGATTATTTGCTTGCAGCCTCCTTAACAATTAAAAAGTTAGATAATTTAATTTCTTTTATTAGAAGTTTAATCACTGCACTGTACTAATAGGCATAGTAGTTCATTTCTAACAACAAATGATCAAATGGCAAGGAATGACTCAGCCATCTGAGAACACAGCTCTTGTTTCCACTCATGATCCTCTGACACAGAAGAAGGCTTAGAGATACAAATGAGGCTGACTACAGTCCACTTTATTGAAAGCTATAGAGCCAAACTCCTAGTATTGATATGTCAGGAATCCAACCTGCCATGGTCTTAATAGTCTGCCAAGAAAGCTTCTGTGTAATTTAAATAGCACAAACAGTCTTGTGCTACTTAAAATTCTGAATCTAATTTTGATGCAGCTGGCATCTTAGGGTCCTTCTAATTGATGGCGACCAAAGGAATAAAATCAGGAAAATGAGCTAAGTTAAAATAAAACTGTTGCAACAGAACTATGCACTGTAAAGAAGCAAGGAACAAACAGTACATCTGCCAGGAGACAAAGGTTCCTAAATATTTATAAGTCCTCCTTTTCTGTAATAGCCTGGGTCCTTCAGGCCCAAGCTGCTTATCTACATACATATATTCAATTTTCTAACACATTCCAAGCCCCAACACTATCATATCCCCTCTTCCTCGGGGAAGCATTTCTACACCCTTTCTCCACAGCTCTGCCCCATGAAAGCCTTGCTTTATCTGCTGCACCCGGGCATGCCCTGGGAGGGCAACCATGGACCTGATCGCAAGGCTGCTGCTCTCCCCGAGTCCCACAGGGCTGGCTCAGCCAGCCTGCCTGCTGCACCACACCACAGGATGGGAAAGGCAACAGGATGAGACACAGCACATCCCCGTCAACAGATCAGATGCAAAAAGGCTCGCCTTTAGCCTTTTGTCCTGCTGGCTTCTGTCCCCTCTCCCACTCAAAATAAACATTATACTTTTTGGATGGCTAGAGAACTGTCATTGGATAAGAGGAGTAAAAGGCAAAAGGAGGGAAAAAGCTAGACAGCATTTTCCCCAGATTTCTTGTGTTTCCCAAATTGCATTCCACCTTTCCCTTGGGAAGGTTCCCATGCAGTGTGACAATGTTACTGGTCAGTTGTATTATCTAGTCTTTATTATGCCTTTATAAATCCTGTATAATTTTTTTTATTAGTTCGTATGGATGCCTACACTTGTATACAAAAACAAAATATTAAATCCATATTAACTGTAAATGCATTTTGTGGATTGCTTATTAATAGTCAATACAAACATATTCTTATGTAAGCACTGGTGTTGACATATACATATTTAGGCATACTGTAAGCAATACCTGAAATAGCACTAAGACAGAGCAAAGACTTTACTCACCAAGCCATCCTGATCCAGAATTGGGTATACACATATCTGTTTCAGCACTGGGCAAAACAAATCCAACTACAAAAACTTCAACCCCATCAGCCATTAGGGCCATTCCCAACACAAAGAAGAGTGCCCACTGGAAACGACCATGGCCGCATTCTTGTATTATCAGTTCATACTGCTGTGCTAGCTCTTCTTCATCAGCTTTCCTCTCTGTTTCCAGTTCATGACGATCCTTATATTCATCACGCATAGGCTGACCTAAGGCCACCATGCCATCCTTGCCCTGCCCCATGTTGGGGATTCCTTGATATTCTCCTTCATAAATTTCATCATCTTCATCATGCCCTTCAGTCGCTTCACTTGAGCCTTCATCATCATTAGCTTCTACACCATAATTTCCTCCTTGGACATAGTAATCATCGTCATCTTCCTCATCCTGGAACCGGCTGTAGGACCTCTGCGTGTAGCCATCCTGAGCTTTGTCAACAGCTTTATTCACTTTTTTCACTGCTTGCCTCTTCACCTCTTTGGCAATATCTTTTGCTCCTTTCACTAATGAAGTCCTATCTTTGTATGTTTCCTCCATCTTGTCTCAAAGGATTGTTTTTATGCTGCAAAGGGACCTGCTGAATACTGTTTAGAGTATCTATTGTGTGTTGGACATCAGCAGAAGTCGTCCAAATACACGTGAAGCTGTAATAGTCAACCTGAAAAATATGAGAGGAAAAAGTTCATAGTTTGCTCCTTCTTAGTTGCTTCTTCACACTGATATGTTATCATACCAATCCTTCATTTAAGCACCAGACAACACAGTTCAGGGCTTCAAATATACAAACCTGGATTTCCTTCAGAGATGGAAATATCCCAGATTCCAAGGAAAATACTCTGAAGAGAAATTTAATATCTCTACTGGTTTTCAGAATGAAATTTATTACACTCTAGTCTTTCAATGGATACGAGGTTTTATTCTGAAAGAAAACAAACAATTCCATACACCATGCATCATATCAACTCTGTCTGTAGTGTCTTTGCCTATTTGAACTCCCTCCTATGAAATAAACGCCTAAAAATATTAGCCTTTCTCCCAGTAAATTAACATGACATACCTGTTCTCTGCCTAGGATTCCACTTACACAAATCTTGTAGTGAGTTAATATTCCTGTACCTGTACCAGTCTCTCAAAGCTTACTAAACTTGGCCAATGCATTCACAGTGCATTCACACTGAGTCTTAGCAATACGTAGTTTCACTCTAAAAAATCAGCACAGGGAGCTGAGTGGATGGAAGTGGTGTCACCTTCAGGCTTTGGAGATTTCCAATACCTAAATCATGGACAGACACATCCCACTCTCCCCTGCCCACAGTGACAGTAGAGGTAGCCTGGAGCAACTGTGTATCATCAGCTAATTCATCTCAGAGTGTTAGTCTGGCATGAGCTCACGCCAGCCTAGCTACATGAAAGCACCAGGACATTTCGTCCCAGTCCCTCTCCCTGCTCCCCTGCTGTACCTTTCCATTTCTTCCTTTATGCTGCCCCAGGATCACAAGTGCAGACACGATGACTCAGGAGCAGCTAGCCTATTTGACCAAAGCCTAACCATTCCCTTCTTTTCTGGGCAGTTTTCAGGCATGTCAGCAAGGCAATTTGCTCATGACACGATCCCTAGGGGTAGTAGAAAGAAACGGCAACAGCTTGAAAGCAGAGGGAGGGAAGAAACACAGGATCCTTCTTTGGCAACAGTCCGTAGTCAGAACAGCTGAAATCAATTACAAAACTGCACCATTACTCATGTGTCTGAAGTTACGGGGAGGTGAATCTGGGCACTGCAACAGGATTGCAGAAGCCTCACCTCTGGGAGAAAGTAGTATAAATTTTACGTAGCAGTGCTTCCAAGAAAACACCGCCTACTTCCAGCTTGGGGAAAAAGTTATTTTTAACTATGATCATTTTAATGATCTGTTTTCCAGCATAACCTCACAAAAAAGCTGCAGTATTACAACTAAGGAGGCAGTGAGATGTACCGTAGGAGTAAGAATTAATGGCTGGGAATTTCTGACTTTCCTATTCCCCTTGCTGAAATAGTGCTAACTGCCCCCCTCAAGCTCCATGGGAGAAGACCAGGGTAGTGCTTTGAGAAGCTGTCCTTTACTCATTCAGTTGTAAACACTGTCCCCAGAAGTATATTCCAGGCACCAGTTTTAAGACTGATACTGTGCTGAGGGATAGGTAGAATTACAGACTGCATTAGATAAACTATGGACACGATGCACTTCTGATAAAAGCAAACCAACCCTAAAATCACACAGACATGCAGGTAATATGACTTAAGAAGCTAAAAGGTATCTCCCTAGTTTTCTTTATAATGATTGTAGAAATTCAGCTATAGTGGAAAATATCTATTTTTAGTCCCTAATTTCATACACTCTGGATGTTTCTCAAAGAAATCAGATGTGATGGCACTATTCAACTATTCAATGCAAACTGAAGCGTTTACTGGAAGAGAAATGCAGCCTTAAAAAAGCCAGGATGTAATATTTATGACTGAAAACTGTAGCCTGATTTTAGGTACATGACAATCCTTCTAAGTAGGTCATCCTGGTGAATCTTACATGCTAAGGCAGTTTCTCTAATTACAGCTTTTCAGTTTTCAAGGGGCTCCTTAGAAGTTACTCTTTGTGCACGGAATTAGGCATCTGGTCCTTACTGTTACCTGTGTGTGACTACAATATCTGTGTGCTGTTATTGAACATGATGAACAACATTCACGGGGGCAGTTGTATTCTTCTACAAATGCTTTCAAGAACTTCATGGACCCTTAACAGGTACTCTTCTGAAGGTTAATGATTACAAAGCATTCCTATATTTTGACTGTTTTAAATTATTTTAGAGTGTGCACGGACCCTATTTAACCTAAACTCTGAATTCTTCTAATTCCTAGATTACTGTTTGTTGGTTTTTTGTTTGTTTTGTGTTTTGTTTGTTTGTTTGTTTTGTTTTCTTGTTTTTTTTTTCCCCAGTGAGTACAGCCTTCTTTTAAGGATCTTTAGTTGTTTCATTCCATTTTACTGTAGAGTATGTCTATGGACAGAAGACAGCAGAAGTTTATGAATATTGAATGAACATAAAGTCTGAGTATTTTGCCAATGTTGTCAAAACCATGCTTTGCACTCCAATACCTCAAGAGTTCAGCTGACTTTAAAAACACGAATTTGCAAAAGCAACTGAGCTTACCCAGTAGGTTATGATAGACCAGGTATGTCAGTAAGGAATTACATCTGTTCAAACTCATTAATAACATAACTCTGCCAGCAAAAACCTGCACGTAGACCAAGTCCAATTTCTGCCTGGGCAGACAGAAAGACGTACTGAGTACGAAATCAGAAGTTTCTCTTTATCTTGCCAAAGTTTCCAAGCAGCACACCTAATTTAAACAACGTTCTTTTAAACAGCTTTGCTTTCTCAATGTACTGAAATCCCTGCCTAAGGGTGGTAAGTACAAAGAGGAATTATTTACAGCCCATGCATGATAGCTCCCCACCCTTTTAATTATGTTAGACTGATTGACTACAAGTAAGTAACTGGAAAGTCTGTAAGAGGGAGGATTACTGACTACCTGAGTAGCATAAAGCAGCAAAAGCATAGAGGAGAGTCCAGCCGTTTACTGAACCATCTTACCCAACAGGCCTGCTCACTTTCACTAAACCAAACATCATAATCCTATTCCATTCCTTCAATCAAAAAAAAAAATCCCATATAAATGCTGATTTCACCTGAAATAAAAACACTGTTTCAAGAAATATCTACAAAAAATTTTTTCCAAAACATTTAAAGATTTATGCACCAAGAAAAAATCAAATTATTTGTTAGCTCTAATATTTATTCTTTCCCATTCTATTATAAAATTTCACTACAGTGACTATTTTGTACACATTGTGTTACATCTGAAATAAAGGTTGGACATTACAAAATAAATCAGTGAGATCCCGTGAAGATGTAGATCTATGAGATGTCAGAAAACTCAGTCCCCAAAGACTTACATCTTTGCTTAACGTAAGCTGTGAGAAGACTCACGACACAGGATACTAACTATATGCATATCCTCAGATAATAAATTTTTCAGAATACACCTGGAAGTCACACTCAAATGGAGCTATGGCATTTCAGATACACTTTTGGACCTAGTATAGCATACTTCCTACTTTTTTTTTAAACCTGTAATTCCCTTTCAAAGAAAAAGAAAATACCAAAAACCATTTCTTATTTAAGCTGACACCTTTTTAAATACATATTTTACCCAACATCTTGATTCTGGTTTGATTTCTGGTTTACTATTTTCCTTTATTATTGTCAATGACCTTTGCATGACAGCAAGTGTTTTAGTTCTTATGAGTTTATCTGTTGCTCCAAGTTAGTCTTAATCTGATAGAATCTTCTGTTAGATCATAACTACTTCCAGTTATACTACTATGATATGTCAAATTACTTTATTTCAAGGTGAAATATAGGTATCTGAACTATGTAAACTCACAAACAGATGATGCTTTTTTTTTCATATGCTTTCCGTTATAAAAAAGCAAAGGTAAGAAAAAATAGAAAAGTATTGCTGATTGCTGTGTCATGACAAAGAACAATGGTATTCAAACTTTACTAAATTCTCTAACAATTTTTGCATGGTACAGTTTAAATAACAGAAAGGATGCATAGATACAACTCATCCTTGAATTTGCAGGAATATCTGCAAACTTCCTCCCCGTCTCTTCAGGCACAAAACTGCTCTAGAAAAGCTGTTCTTTTATTGTTCCAGGGTAATACTTGCTCTAGTACACCCTGATAAAGAATTGATACCTCAATAAAAGGTATTTATTTATAGAGGTACTACAATATATTTATTTATAGAGCTACTTATTTATTTATAAGAAAAAAGAGCTGGTACCAAAGCTGGTGAGTGTGATTCTTTTTGGGTAATGTTAGCAGATTAAAAGATAAGCTAAGTAAATTTTCTTCCTCTCATGTGGAAAGTCAAACACACGGGCTGCAACTCTTCAAAATCAGACTGCACTTGCCAAAGACATGAAAATCACTGCAAGGCTGCAATGACACTAACAGCGGCAGTCCCCAACCCTCTCCCAGTCTGGACATCATTCTCACCACTTGTCCTATACCAGCACTGTTCGCCATTCATCCTCAATGCAGTCACAAAACATGTACACAAGATGAGCCTGGGAATTCATTAATCTAGTACACATCAAAGATCCTGAGCTCAGTAGAGGCAGGGGTTTCATGATACACTGCAGTCTCTCCCTTCCAGTTTTATTCCTTTCCTTCCTCATCAAACCAGCATAGATAACTGTTTCTCTCTCTGCACTGTATGATCTACCTGCACAGCTTTTTGTAAACTATTTAACTAATTTTCCTATTAGAATAAAAACAGAAGAATTCCTTTTGGTTTTGCTTGAAATTTGATAACCTTTATCAGAAAAAAAGGACATTTTTCCCTGAAAGCATGTTCATTTTTAATGTGCACATCAGCCATAAACAAAAAAGACTATCTTTAAGTGTCTCTTCAGGCTTTAAAGTATGGCCAAAACCGAATAACTCCATGAATTCTTTTCTTGCAGTGCTTTTGATCTCAGGCCTAATTCTTCCTCACTTACAGCTGTATATATAAGCACAGAAATGGGATCTGCAAAAGCTCTTCTTAAAGCAATACAAACCCAAAAAGCCCATGGTACAATGAAATCAGACTAAATGCATATTTAAGATCAAAAATGACAAACTGTCCAGTGAAAATTGGGAAATCTTAACTGAATCATCTCTGATAAAAGTTCAATAAAATTGTAAAAATGAATTCTCCTTTAACTCCTTCCTCCTTTCTACTTTCCAGAGTAGAAAATGATAGGTGCAAAGTTAGGAGGTGGACCATCCTTTGTTTTATACTTGCATTAAATTACTCCTCCTCGCATTACTTTTGTAGTCTAAATATCTTCCAAAGAGTATCCTGAAGGAGGACACCACAATGCTGATTACTCTGCACAAATCTGTGAGGCACAGGTACTATGAAACAGCAACTGTATAAATACTAGACTTACAGATGCTACAGAACAGCGCTGAAGTTTAGGAAAAATGTGGGAAGGTTGAAGGGCATCTCATAGGGCAAACTGTATTATAAACTGGAATTAAGCACTTTTCCTTTCCTCCTGGAATAAAACAGGCAAGCATTCTTTACATTTCAGGAGAAAATACAGGGTCACAGTCTCAGCTTCCACTGGGAAAAACCTTCTGAAAAGAATCAGCTTTCCTGCTGCTGGCTTTCTGCCAAGACATGTCATCCCTGAGCCTGCAGAATTAGAGTCCCAAGACCCTTCTCAGTTCTGAGCTCATACGGCCTGCCAACTCCCTCCTTTTCTGCTGCTGGTTTATATTGGCTTCCTCATGGGGAATCAGCTGTTGGAGCCAATAAACCTTGGTAAAAGAGTAGTGGTTTCTTGGCATAATGTTAAAAGTTACATTAACACCCTGTTTTTTGACCCAGGCTGCCTTCCAGGCATTTTGCTGTTCACTCAAAGCACATATTCTTTCTTTTTTATTTCTAACACCTGTTATTTTTTATTTGTAACAGGAAATGAAAAGTTGGAAAACAAAATCCTTTTTTACAATTCATAGTCCTCATCTCTTAAATATTTCATTTTGCTACACTTTCAGCATGGCAACAGCTGAACTTGCTACTTCAATTTTATTCCTGTGTTTCACCAGCTCAACATCAGACTGACGATAGTTCTGAGAATCCCAAGCACTCATGTTAACCTGTTCCTCCTTCAGTGAAAGTTGTCTGCATTGTCTCTCCTGAGCAAAAAAAGTAACAAACTATATATAGCACTTTCTGTGACTGAAAGCCCATTTCTGCATTGGCATTCAGCCAGCAACCTTGCTTAAATATCTTGTGAAAATAGATAAATAATAAAAACAAGAATGACATACCAAGCTTTTCTGGTGAGGGACTGCTTCAGCTGTGGGAATCTGAGAACAAACCGAGCAGTCTTGTATTTGACCAGGGGGAAAGAGGAATAATTCCAGGTGTATAGTAAAATGAAATGAGTCTGGGTGGAAAGCATAAAGTACATCAGTGAGTCTAGCTAAAAAAATAGTAATTAAGTGTATATGTGTAGATATGTATATATCTATGAACATACACATATAATTAACATATATTAATATATTGTATATACAAATGCATATATACAATGAAATGCTTCCCTATAAACAAATCATTGGTAACAACTAACTTTGGATGGGAAGAATTCACAAGTTCAATTAAAAAGAAGCGTTTGTGTTTGGTGGCTGTACTGCGTTTCTGTGGCAAGGTTTTGGTAGCAGGGAGCTGCAGAGGTGGCATCTGTGAGAAGGTGCCAGAAGCTTCTTCTGTGTCCAATACAGCCAATGCCAGCCAGCTCCAAGACAGACTTGCTGCTGGCCAAACCTGAGCCAGTCAATGATGGTGGTAGTACCTCTGTGATCACGTATTTATGAAGGGAAAAAACCTGCGCAATGGCAGGTGGGAGAGAGGAATGAGAATATGTAGAAGAAATAACTCTGCAGACACCAAAGTCAGTGAAGAAGGAAGGACAGGAGGTGCTCTGGATGTCAGAGCAGATTATCACAGAATCATAGAATGGTTTGGGTTGGAAGAGACCTAAAGATCATTGAATTCCAACCCCCCTGCCAAGGGCAGGGACACCTCCCACTAGAGCAGGCTGCTCAAAGCCCCATCCAGCCTGGCCTTACACACCTCCGGGGATGGGGCATCCACAGCTTCTCTGGGCAACCTCTTCCAGTGTCTCACCACCCTCACAGTAAAGAATTTCTTCCTAATATCTAATCTAAATCTCCCCTCTTTCAGTTTAAA
>JAOXNO010000020.1:28431391-28451890 GCA_028565335.1 Limnodromus scolopaceus
GGGAGTTGGACTAGATGATCTCTATGGTCCCTTCCAACTCTAAAAAAATTCAGTGAAATTCAGTGAAAATTCAGTGAGAGGATCACCAGAGTGGTTAGAGGCCTGTGATGTGACATACAAGGAGAGGGAGCTGTGTTTGCTCAGCCTCCAGAGGAGAAGGCTTACGGAGGAATCTAATCACCACCTTTCATCATCTAATGAGGCCAGAAGGCTGTGCAGCCATTCAGTGAGAGGCTAGAGAGTTGGGCGGAGAGGAACCTAATGAGATTCAACAGGGGCAAGTGTAGGGTCCTAAACCTAGGGAGGAATAATCCCACACACCAGTACAGGTTAGGGGTTGACCAGATAGAAAGCAGCTGCAGAGAGGGACCTCGGGGTCCTGGTGCAAAATAAGTTGACCACGAGCCACCAATGTGCCCTTGTGGCCAAGAAGATCAATGATATCCTGGGGTGCATTAAAAAGAGTGTGGCCAGCAGGTTGAGGGAGGTCATCCTCCCCCTCCACTCTGCCCTGGCGAGACCACATCGGGAGTACTGTGCCCAGTTCTGGGATCCCCAGCTCAAGAAAGACAAGGAACTACTGGAGAGAGTCCAGTGGAGGGCTACAAAGATGATCAAGGTACTGGAGCACCTCTCTTATGAGGAAAGGCTGAGAGATCTGAGTCTGGTTAGCCTGGAGAAGACTGAGAGGGGATCTCATAAATGCTTATAAATATCTAAAGAGCTCATGTCAAAAGGATGGATCCAGACTCTTCAGTGGGCCCCAGTGACAGGACAAGAGGCAACGACACAAACTGGAATACAGTAAATTCCATCTGAATGTAATGAAAACTTTTTTACTTTGAGGTGCCAAAGCACTGGAACAGGCTGCCCAGAGAGACTGTGGAGTCTCCTTCTCTGGAAATATTCAAAACCCACCTGGATGGGTTCCGGTCCAGCCTGCTCTAGGTGAACCTGCTTTGGCAGGGGGGTTAGACTAGATGACCTCCTAAGGTTCCTTCCAACCCCTACCAATCTGTCATTCTGTGTTTCTGTGATTATAAAGACAATGGAGTCAGGCTCTTTTCAGAGGTAAAGAATAAAAAGGAAAGAAGAAACAGCTGCAAGTTGCAGCAAGGGAAATTCCAGCCAGTTATAAGGAAGAAATTCTTCATGGTGAGGCTGGAATGGGTGCACAGAGGAGGTCTGGGGTTTCCAGCCTTGGAAGTATTCAAAAGTCAACTGGACAAGACTCTAAGTCCAGATTTGAGACCAGATGACCTGAAGAGGTCCTTCCCCATGTAAATTATTCTATCATTCTAATACATATTTAAAAAATAATAATAATCAATTGTCCCATATTAAATGAAGACCTCATTTTTATAAATGAAAATTAAGTGCCGAGTGCTGAATACGGTAGTGTACAAACATATCTCTCACAGAATGACTGAAAAGTTTCAGAATCCAATCTGGAAAAGTAGAGAGAGAGTAAGGGACACCTCAGCAGACTCTGGAGGACTGGTGGCACATACACACTCAAAGGTCACAAAGCCTAAATGATTAGCTAAAATTGGTGAAACACCCATTGTCCATATGAGAAAAGAAAAGTAGTCTTCTGTTTTCTTACAAATTTGATTGTGGAGAAGCATTTGGCAAAGATGTCAGATCTGAACAGTAATTAAGTATGGACCAGCTACTTATGAAGTCCCTGTCACATGATATAAAAATGCGTTTTTACTATTTTGCTCTAGTTCAAAAGGTCCTATCTCCAGTGATTTTGAAACACGAAAAAATGTCACTTTGGTGAATGTGCCTTCTATTTTTGCTCTGTTTTGAAAAGCAAAACTAGATGGCATATATCCTTTATGTTTCCTGTTGAAAATTAATTAGAATATACAGGAATAGATATACCAAATGTTTTAGACTATACATGTTAAGAAGCACAAGAATTTGCTTTTAGACAAGTACCTTAGGTAAACTACACAGACAGGGTATTTAATAATTTTCTTTTTCCTGCTTTGAAATAGTGGCAATTGAAGCACAGAAAGTTGGTCCCTTGCCGAAATTGACATGGGCACGTATCACAATAGGTCTTAATATTAATATTTGCTTATTTGAACACATTGGTCTTCAAATTATAGATCACTTCTTCCTTAAATGTTTCGATAAACTTGCTACCTCTGAGAGAAAACAACTCAAAAACCCCCAACTTAAAATAGAAGTCTGCCTAACTACAGAAGTAAAAGCTGTACACGTCAGGTACAGATCATTACGCAGAATAAGGCAACCACAGAGTTGATAAGAAGTGTACTTGCACATAAGTAACAAGGACTTTCAGAGTCTGTGACATGGAAATTCATCAATATGGGAACTCAGCTATAATCAAGAATGACAGGAAGAACATTCATAGAGAGCTGTAATAAAAACAGTCTGATAATATGCAGATAACATGTACCTTGGTGAAATGTATTTTCAATGCTTCCAAAATAGATTAATAAATAAAAAAAAAATATATTCCTGTATATTAAACTAGGATTTAAATTTAAAGCTTTATATTGTTTTACCTTATTTTTAATTCTGAAATAGAAGTTGATGATCTGTCTCAAAATATCTTGGCATCTCATGTAAAAGAGGAAGGAGGTTAATGAACAGATTACCATTTTTTAAAAGTAGCCTGCAAACCTAATTCCTTCTCAAAAATTTTTGTACAAATGCAACCAAGACTGCTAGGTTCCTTCTTGCAAACAAAGTGATTTGGTTTTACATACACCTGAGTTTTTCTCTGTCATTTTTAAAGAACAAGGTACTTTCTAAATTATTTGGCTGAAAAAAACTGCACAGTGTATATTTCAGATGATGTACCCCAATATTTTTTATTTCATTCTGTTTCTTTCGGGTTTTCCTAGGAGTGTTTTCTGCACTGTGCCAGATACTGGAAGCCTGTGATCACAGTAACATATCCTTCTGCTTTAGACATACCCCAGCCATTAAAGATTATAGAACATGATATCCAAATACAGCACTAGTTGTGCTGCATTAAAAAAAGTTATTCTGCACACTCACAAAACGTTACCTCTCCCTGGGGAAAAATTCTACAGTTTCAGGTAGAAATTACTTTTTTCACAATTAAGGCTGACTCATTTTCTTCCAGGCCTTAACTGGGTAAGAGAAATCATGAGTGCTCTAAGCTCCCCAAACACAAATGCTGCTACTAAAAATCCAATTGCATTTTTTAAGGCTGCACTGACTTACAATTGTACAAATTGTTTACATAATTTTATTCCACACTGGAAAACAAAGACTTCTTAAAGATTCCCATAAGCTCAGGTTTTAGCCGTATTCAAACTGCACCATTTGTTGACAACACGTATAATTAGGTGTCTTTAGTTTGTTAACCTGAATCACGCTATTACCGCAAGTTGCACAGTGCACATTTTTCTTAGCACATGCAGTTTTTCAGCGAGTTTAAGAAAACTACAGCCCTACAATAAATAAATCCAAGTGGCTGCAGGTGTGTGGCTTCCATTAAATCACAAATTTAATATTTTAGTGGCTTATATGTTATATCTCTACCTGGCTCATTAAACTTCATAAGCACTTATTTTGTAGATTTGTTAACATAGGTGAGAAGGGAGCACAGAAAGAGACTAAAATAATGGACTGATGAACGGAATCTGTACTGAAAATGCAGCAATCCCTAGCTTTTCAGATTCTGGCACTTAGACCTCTGAAAAAAAAGGATTTATACATATCTTGGAGGGCATTATGTAACCTGAGCACTACCTCAGCGTGGCCTTCTTTCCTTGGTTAGAATATGTAGAGGTGGATAGCACAACTGGACAAACACAGTGTTCTGTCATTAAAAGACCAGAATAGGCAGCAAAATGAAGATAGAACTGGTGAACACTTTTTTCAGAAAGCTCCTGAAGCTTATTTTGAAAACCTACTTGGCAACCTGAAAAAAATGTTCTGTTCCTTGTGTTCGACTCTGCACAGCGACAAGGTGTGGTGAGCTGAAACATCTCAGAAATAAATTCTGCCATATGAAACCATTTCTATTTTGTTCTAAAGCAGAATGACACATGACAGCCTTTTTTCTCAGTCTGTGCTTTATGGACATGGACAATTCCCCAATTCACTAAGATTCTCAATCTTCCCACTTATTCTTAGCCAAATTCTTAGTCTGGTTCTTAAAATGCTTGACACTCAACACAAGTTGACCATCTCCTGCAGTTCCCTGCTTTGAAATTGTTATTCCTTCGTCTCTTGGAGAGTTTCAGCTGACTGTCAGGGCCTCAAATGCCTCAACAGGCCTTAAGCACCCTGACCAGCCTCACCGGGGACCTGCGGCGTCCTCGGCCACTGACTCAAGCTCCCTGCAAGCTCAGACCCAGGCACTGCAGCTCTGCCTGAGCTACACCATAGGGTACTTGTCCCCTGACCCTTGCTGTTCCTGAGTCTCAGACCGTATTTCCCTGACTGATCTTAGACATGACACTGCCCTACCTTATCTAATGAGCACCAGACTGTTGATGGAAAGCTGTTGCTCTCCCCATCTCTATACACCCTGCCTGAGGACCGTGTTCCACCAGCAAAGGCGCTGCCCTGCCTGCACAGCAGTCCCCCTTAGCTCCTGTCTTCTCTTTCCTTCTGTAGCAGTCTCATTATTGCTGTAGAGCTCCTGAACCAGCAGGCAGAAGGTGCTTGAGCAAGAGGTCCGGGAGGGGTTCATCAGGTCAAACAATGTCTTTTAGGGCACTCAGTGTTCTCACAGAGACTGAGGGTATGTGCCTGACTTGCAGACTACCCTTAGGACTGTGAAAACACACTGAAAACAGTGAGACTACTGGCAGCAGGCTGAAATTCTCTACACATGGCTTCTTACCTTCAGTGGAAAATCTGAAGGCATCTCTAAACTCTGCAAGTTTGAAAACTGCTTTATGCTTTATTTTAGGTATACAGAACAGTATACCTAAAACTACAAAGCCTGTTGTGACCAAAACTATGATCTGGAAGAGCACTGGTAACAGACAGAGAAAGACACACACTGGAAAATGTGGCAATATTTTTCATTAGCAATCACTGATTGTTATCAGAATGGTTAGCAGAAATCTCACTTTTGGCATGTGTAGCAAGTCTACTCTACAAACAGACATTGGCTTAGTTCTATTTTCTGGCAAGACCTGAGGAACATACACTGCATTTCAGCTGCCGAACTGCCAGTTTTGGCATCAAGCCTCTGTTATCTGTCTGTGATCTCATTTTTCTCTTCTGCCACATGAAGCAGCAACACATTCTTCAAGTCTGAAGAGACTGTTTGCAAGGAACATTAGAGATGAACATTTGGGACTGGATAAGAATTCATTAAAATGCTCACACTGAAGCCAGTGGGATTTGGAGTGAACACGTGCCACCTTTTATGGATGGGTTATCTTCAGCAGTTTGCTGGGAGTACATGCTAAAAACACATAGGAAACAACCAAAAATTCTGCACAACTTTTAACATTGCCATGAATTATGAATTTACAGAAATTCATCATTTTTTATGTCATGAGTGAATACAAAAGAAGAAAAACATCATTGAAAGAAATCTTTGTAAAGAGAGAAGGCTGAAAGAACAGGATCTTTGTGACACTGCTGCACTCAGAGGCCATGGGCTTGATTTCCTGTGCTGCCACTCAAACAGCATAACAGAAATATTATCAAAGTAAAATGTATTCTAACATATATAAAGACTGGAGTAGGAGCAATTAGATGTTTTCTGGAGGAGGTGGTGTCAAAAGTCTTAAGATGGTTGAGTCTTAGGCTTGGAGCATGCTGAGAAGAACTGTTAACCTCACAGTTCTGAAGGGGGGATGACATACAACCACTACCAGTTGCTGAGATCAAATGTATTAATTCCTCTCCTTTCTTAATTCATCTGAAAAGGGTTTTCATGAAAAGGAACTGGAATAAAAACATGGAGAAAAAAGTCAAAATTATTCTTTACATATTGAAAAATGAGTAATAGTTGCTTAATAATGAAAAATAACCTTCTTAACATACGTCTTCCTGCTAAAATATGTACTTTTTTATTATAGCACTGTGGACTGTAGCATATAGGAGCTACACAGTCATGTTAACAGTTTTCTTCTAACCCCCAAGGTTCAATACAATCTGCTAAATCAAACCATTAAGAGAGAGAATGCACAGCAGTCTTATTTAATTTTTTATGTCACCTCCATGTTTTAAAAGACAGAATTTCGGTGATATTTAGAACACTTAATGTGTCAGAATACATGTTACAAAATTAAAAGTATCTGGCAGTTTCCTGAAGTCTAACCTCAGACTGGCTCAATCCCTAATAAACATACATTCCCCAAGAGGTAAGAATTACCTCATTTTCTCACTAACTTAGTTTTATCTTTGCTAGACTTAGAGCAACAATGTTCTTGCTCTCTGACGCTGCAAAGGTGAATATGACGCCACCCTAGCCTGGCTGTGTTCTGAAGTAATCTCCCTTGAATTTCTGTCTTCAAGCTGATTAATCATTATCCCTATTTTGCACCCCGGCTCTTTACTGATATTACCCTTGAACAAAACCAATCATGACTCTTCTGCAGGTAAATGAGTACAAAAGCCTGCATTGTGGTACCATGTTCACATGTGCTTTTTGTGTAACTAAAGATATTGTTACTATTAGGGAATTGGGAAAGTGCTGCCACATCAATAACATCCCCTGAATGACACAGATAAGGTGGGCCACCCCCTTATCAGCACTTCAATTACACACATTCACAAAGCATGTTGAAGGACCGCTATCCACACTCAGCAGGCTCCTCCAGTGGCTTCTCATTTACTCTCTTGCTTGGGCAGCAAACTAAATATTCCACATTACTAATGGGCATTCATAAGCATTTCCGTTTTTTTCTCTTCAGACTTGGCCTATTAGTATCACTTTTCTTATTAAAAAGAAACATTAGGGCTCCTCTTATCCATCCAGAAGGGATGCCCTGGATGACTCATATCAGATAATCTTTGGTTCAAGAATAGAAAATTATTTGTTTGCCACCAGTACTGGCTGACTAATGAAGGAAATTGGTGTTACACTCCAACCAGCTCTCTTGCCTGTTCTGTGCCTGGGGAAGTATGAAGTGAGTATAAGAAACAATCCACGCATGTGTGTAGAGGCATAGGTCGAAAGCAGGCAAAATAAACAACAAATTAAGTCCCAGTAAAACACAGCAGCTAAGCTCTAAAAATAATTTGTCTTTTCTAGCAAAAAAAAAGAGAAAAAAATCAGATGTCATAAATGTTTAAATTTAGTAAGCAAAGCAATTTTAGAAAAGAAATCCTTGCTTCATCAGCCAATTAGTTCTCGATTATAGCTTCCAATTAGCTTTTTAAAAGCATCACATTGTGGTGGCCTCAGGATATACATCATATTGATTAAGTGCTTAGTTCCTAGAATGCATGTGTATCAGCTTTCATCAAAAATACTTTTGCAGATTGCATAGCTGACGTACTGTTCAGTGCTTGCATCCCTAGAGCAGAGGACATTCTTGTTAAGGAAAGGCAGTTTTTAATTTAATCCAAAATGTCACAGGAATTTGAATCTGTATATCTTTTCTGTCCACTGCATGTGCTCTGCTTCTCCTGACTCCTCCACAGCTTTCAGTAGTAGAGGTCAGACACACACTATATAACACTTGCATTCTACGCTGTTATAGCACTGTTAAACCAGCAGGTAACAGGTTTCCTTAATTGTGTTTTTAACACTTACTCAGATCTTTTTTAATACCTCTATGGGTTTCCAGACCCCTTAAGCAGTACAGCAACAGTTCCCTTTGAATCAAGCCTATTCTAGTGTCAATACACTTTCTTAGAAAGTTTTATTGAATTAAAATAACTTCCTAATTAAAAATGCAAATTTCTGGAATATTAAAGACCAAAGGCATCACAGCATTATTAATTCCACTGTTTTAGAACATTAAATAACATTTAATTTAATATTTCCACAAAAGCCATAGTTTAAAGAAAATTGCTGGCATAGATTTCAGCCAACAAAAAGATACTTCTGCTCACAGAAATTAGTTTTCCCAGTCACAGGAGTGGAGGAAGGCAATTTATTGGAACCTGTAGCTCACTTCTGTCCCTAGACATTCAAATACATAATGGCTTCCATTTATTTAATGTATAAGAGGTACAACATAAAACAATTTCTCCCAACTAAGAAAAAATACTTTTTTACCCAATAACCAGAAATAAAATAAAGCCAAAAAGCACATTATATGTTTAATCAAGAATCATCAACATTTGACTGAGAAGGTTTTAATTGGTAATTCAGTTCCATTTCCTACCTGTCTCCTGGCAGGGACTTACACTGTCAGCACTTACTTGCCACAAGATTTCCACTTTATTGGCCAACTGATCTTGTTCTGCATGAACTTATGCCCTTGAGTAAAATAATTCATATAAACAAACCTATTGCAGTAAATTAGATCATATAGTTATAAAAATATTTGGAAGAACAGCAATGTATTCCTCTATCCGCCTCTGGGATAGGAGCTAAGCGCGCAAACCACAAGAAAGCACTCCTGTAAATCACCCAGCCTCAGGGAGAGCAATGTTGGGGAACAACTTCCACTAGATGTTTTTTAGGAATGATATTTTTGTGTTTTGAATTCTCACAGTCTGCTTCTGTATAATATTGGCCATAGAACTAGTAAAATACTGGTGAAAATGAAATAGTGCATCTGACTGCATTATTTTTAAGATAAACCATATGAGAAAATCTCAAGGAAAATATGCCAAAGCTCTTGTGCCCCTAAAAGTCAGGAAAAACTCAGCAGCCCAGAATGAAAAACCCTTATGCATTTCCAAGAAAAGGAAAGAATTAACTGTACCTGTCAGATGTGAACTTGGATACTGCAGATAAACTGTATATCTCATGAGCAAGCACTAGCACAAAGCATCTCATGCTGGTAAAAAATGCCCTACAGTATCCATGTTTTCTGATCCCGTACGAGGAGATTCATTCAAAATATTTAAATATTTTGGCCTTAGAATAACTATATTTAACTATAGAGCACAGTAACTTTTATTCAAATACTTTCTGTGTACTCCAGCCACAGTTCCCTAGGAAGAGAAAATTGGCTGGAAAGTCAAATCATGACCAACTATGAGCTGACACTATAAGCTACTGCATTTTCATAAATAAATAGAGAATGAAATGATTCAGCAGTTCTACAGTTTGGCCTTTTAACAATAAAAAAATAGCCTCATTTATCAGCTAAACCAATTTTTTGATCAAGGCAATTATTCGATTTTGCCTCTAAGTCTGTGCCAGCACAAGAATTTTTAGCCAAATAAGAGAGATTTTACAGAATACAGTTTAACAGGACAGAGAATTTTGCTGTTAGTAATCATATTCCTGTTGGGATCGTAAATTTTTCACTCTTGGGTGTACATGCTCTGAGTTTGTAAGTAACTGCAAAAAGAGGCTCTGATCTTTACTAGATACTGTTCTGATGTGAGTAAAAGGGCTCACAGGAGAAGACGACTGAATTTGATGATTTATTAATTTTCAGTAGTATCATAGAATCGTTTAGGTTGAAAAAGACCTTCAAGATCATTGAGTCCAACTGTTAACCTAACACTGCCAAGTTCAACACTAAACCATGTCCCTAAGCACCACATCTACGTGTCTTTTAAAAACCCCCAGGGATGGTGACTCAACCACTTCCCTTGGCAGCCTGTCCCAATGCCTGACAACCCTGCCAGTGAAGACATTTTCCTAATACCCAATCTAAACCTCCCCTGGTGCAACTTGAGGCCATTTCCTCTTGGCCTATCACTTACTACTTAGGAGAAGAGACCAACACCCACCTCACTACAACCTCCCTTAAGATAGTTGTAGAGAGCAATATGGTCTTCCCTCAACCTCCTTTTCTCCAGGCTAAACACCAACACTTCCCTCAGCTGTTCCTCGTAAGACTTGTACTTGAGACCCCTCATCAGCTTTGTTGGTCTTCCTTGGATATGTTCCAGCATCTCAATGTCTTTCTTGTAGTGAGGAGCCCAAAACTGGACACAGTATTCGAGGTGGGGCATTACCAGTCCCAAGTATAGTGCAAAGGTCACTTCCCTTGTCCTGCTGGCCACATGATTTCTAATACAAGCCAGGATGCTAGTGGCTGCCTTGGCCACCTGGGCACACTGCTGGCTCATATTCAGCCAGCTGTTGACCAACACCACCAGGTCTTTTTCTGCTGGACAGCTTTCCAGGCATCCTTCCCCAAGCTTGGGGGAAGGCTTGTTGCATAGGGTTGTTTGCAATAGTTTCCCAAAAACTAGAAAATACATTTTCTTCCTTTGGACTATGGAGCAGGGAGTCACCATACTCATTTGTTACTATAATACAGAAATTAGCAAGCAATTTCTCCAGTGAAAATTTGTTCCACTCAGAGATACTTGTTTTCCCAGAAAGAATCTACTAGATGATTAACTAGAATGCAGCAGAGTGCCCTTCTACTTAATAGTTTTTTACAGCTGGTCATAGCAAGGAATATTCTATATTGTGCTCCAAGGCCACATGAATGATAAACATTCACTAAATACTGGGGGAAAAAAAAAAAGAACTTAAATGAATTCTATGACTTTTGGTAGTTTTCTCCCATAAAACTGTAGCTGGAATGCAACTAAAAATTTTAGTTTTAGTAACTATTTTAAAGTAATTATGAAGTCATAGAAAGTTTCCTATGCTATGTGGGAGAGCAAGCATCACACAGGAGCCAATCTGGTCATCTTCCTAGGCAAGAGAGCGAGCCAGATATGAAAAATAACCATTACTCAAAGATTTTATGAGTTTCAATCTCAGACAGGTATTTGAGAAACATTACCTGAATTACCACAAATCGAAGTACACTAATATTTTCTGAAGTGATTGATAAGGTCAAGAGTGGCTTTGATACAATAAAGGAAAGCACCCTGAATGGGTTACTCTTGAGCTGGTCCTTAGTCACTGCAGTCAAAAGATGTCTCAGAGAAATTCTCAGTATTTTTCTTTTTAATGCTTTACTTTTATTGGCTGTTCCAGTTTTGTAATTAAAACTGTAATGCCATTTTACAACAGAAAAAAACACTCGGTGTTTTAACCATTGAACAAACGTGATCCAAGCGAATTTCTAGGATTCTCTTTATTTCTACAAAGCAAGCTAGTCCAAAACAAGCAGCACTCCAGAAAAAAATGCCTTGAGACGGTAAGATACCCAGTGCCAAAGCATTAGGGTTGCTTCCAGGCTGCTAATGAGTAATGCCACATCTTGGATGACTACTTTTTCCATGGACAGACATGGAAAGACAGTGGAGAACCAAGCCATGATTCCAACAAATACCACATGAGAAGTTTATGTTTTGTTCATTTTAATTTTAGCTGTTAAGAGTCTTAAGGTAGGAGCAAGTTTTCCTCTGTTCCTAACAATAGTTGTCTTTGACAAGGACCTGTTTTAGTCAACTAACACCCATTTTCTAAGCATCCATTTGCTAAGATGTGTTTGGACAATTGATTAGCAGTTTTGGGTTTTTCTCCTCTTCCTTGTAGTTTTTTGAGCAAATACACAGGAGACCCTGATGGCATTATCTTTTAATCCCTGGGAGTTTGCTATTGTTCGGTCATTCAAGGTGTATAAGGAGTGGTATCTTAATTATTTTTAAATACAGATATCTATGGCATTCAACTGGAATATGTCTTCTTGTGAGAGAATTTTCAGGATCTCTGAAAATCATGCCATGATATTTATTATTATAAATACAGACCTAAATCTTTCTGGTTAGACATTCAAAGGAATGCGTCTATGGAGTAGAAGATGGCTCAGACCCCTAGCATCAGGTACTATTTACAATTAATAAGTGCTTGGACTCTCCAAAGTTCATATGTGAACTGAACATGGAATTCTATTTGAAGAAACAAAAATTAAACAAAAATTAATTCATTTTAGCAGACAAATGCTAGATGTTCCAAATTCCTACATGTTGTCTAACACTTATATCATCTTTTTATATTTTCTAGTAAAAGCGTCCTCACTTCTCCATGTCCCAGTTGTTTCCTTTTTCATTTTCAGGACTTCATTTGAAGGCAAGAAGACAACTGCAAAGGATTCCAGCCAAATGGACCAAAGAAATTATCAAAACTAACTTACAAGGATTTTCCAGTTTTCCCAATTAAACGGGCTGAATTTTTGCTGCATCAGTTCTTGGCCCACCCAACTTGGAAAGTCCTATGAAATACATTGAACTTAGGAATCTGTTTGATACTTCAGAACACCAAAGAATGCACTTTAAGTGTACACTTGCTGTTGCAATAGGGACTATCCCCTCAATATGCAAATGTAATGACCTAAACTCATTTAGAAATCTGAATGTCGTACACTTACAGGAGTTGTATATTTTTTTCAGTCAGATTGTGGTTTGGTTTGATATTTTTCTGTTCTTTACACAATAAGTACACATATACACTTACAAAACCAAGTAACATTCCTCATTTACATTGTGTATACTAACATTTAAAAACTGGAATACTACAAAACATTTATTCTTTTGACTACTCATTCTATATAGAGGTTACAGTATAAGGAAGAGCTTTGTTCTGAATTTTACATGTAAATAGTCAAATTATACAACTGATGGGAGCAACACTTCATAAATTCTAATGTGACTAGATATGACCATGATGATAAATGGGACTAAAGAGATTGCATCAACTAGAAAAACACTCGGATTTAATAAGTATTTGAAAGCCATTGCAGGTATAACACTGATCTTCCTACCATTTTTTGTGACATTACTACCACAATATATGTACACTACTCTCTCCTGTTTTTAATTCAGATCCATGTGAGTGCACACCCTTCTAAATTACAAGAGATGTGGGGGAAATCTGTGAGAGCAGCTACATAGGAAATACTGTGCAACGTATAAAATACATGGGAAAAGGCATTTAATTCCTTAAAAGTAATTTTTCCTTTGTTCATTTTCAACTTTAGTCCTTTTAGGTGTAATAAATAACTACAAAAGAATTAAAAGGTATGTACAGAAAAGATAGTTCTTTCTATTTAAAGCTGTAGGTATGCCTTTATAACCCTAACAAGGTTTTATAAGGTAGGTATATACCCACAAAGAAGATACGACTTTTTTTTTTTATTTGGGTACTGACAAATACATCCATCCGAATTTTTCCAGGCTAATTAACATGACAATATCTGCCAAAGTTAACCATGTATTTAAATACAAATTTTAGATATCTCTGGATATGTGGAATTCTAGAAGGATACATATTTCCTGGTGTTCTGCTTGTTTATTTATCAATGTAGTTATGACTATTTAAAATCAAAGAGCAAATAGTTACCAGAGTAAAAAGATCAATTACTTATGTAGCACTTTTTCTCCAACAAAACCTCTAGACTGACAGACTCTGAGCCAAATTCCCATTGAATGAAATTCCATTCACTTCATTTGAATTACAGTGGGCTGCACTGGGACTTAAACTAGCCAATATATGTATGTAGATCCGTAATAATCTGTGATGTCCCTCCTCTCACAGAGGTGAAGCCACCTGTGGACAACATCTTTGTTAACTGACACTTTAGTCCCTGCATACTGCTTGATAGCTCAGTGGGACACTTATCTTCATATTGTTTATAGGCAGTCATGTCTCAAAATATTTTTCATGGATTACCACACTTCAAAAATCATGCACAGTTACACATTTCTAAGAGATAATGGGAAATGTTTTCTACAAGAAAAATCAGAGCCTCTGTACCACTGCCAGTATTATGCCAAAGGGACACCGTTTTGAGTTACGCTGCTATACACTACAGTGTACCCTGTGGTAACGAAGGATAACCACATCCTGGGATGCATTAGCAAAAGTTTTACCTGCAGTAATTATTATTCTCTGCTTATGAAGCTGCACCTCAATTAGTATGTCCAATTTTGCACCCCTTACCAATACCAAGTTATAAGGAAGAAATTCCTCATGATGAAGCCAGTGAAGCACAGGAATGGTTGAATAAAGAAGCTTCTAGGTCCCCATTCCTTGAGATATTCAAACTTTGACTGGGCAATACCCTGAGCAATCCAATCTGACTATAAAAGTTGGCCCTGCTTTTAGAAGGGGATTGGATGAAATTACTTCAAGGGGTCCCTTCAAACGTACATTATTATTCCATTATTCTATTGCATTGCAGCAGTGCTGTGCAGAAACCTTATTGCAATTTACAAACTAGTTAGGTTTGAATGGAAGGCAATCTCTGCATCATGGTCTGCACTGCAGAATAACCTCAAGCATGTCTGTGGTTTGTTCAGAGCATCATATTGGTGCACCAGACTGCAACAGAAACTAGCTATTTTAAACATCTTCATTATGTCTACAGTATACTGCAGCCAGTGATGAGATGGCATACTGAGGAAAAGACAGATTCCATCTGCATAGCAGAGACTTCCACAAGCCTTAATATTTTATTTTTTTTTTTTGTCCCTGAACAGATCAGCCTTACAAGATTTCCAGACAGTAATGAGTTTGTTAGTTATACAACTTACATCATTAAGTGCATTTTTCACTGATACTTACCCTTTTGCCAGAACTTGATTTGTTTAACAAAGCTGAGAGGGAACAACAGTCAAGTTATTTGAAAATAAGGTGCTGCGCATACACTGAGAAAGAATATTAAAAGGATAGTGAATCCAGCATCAGCGGCAGTCAGTGCACCAGCTACAGTGAGTGTTACTCATGAGACAGGTGATGCCTAGACACCAAGAAGAATACTGTCCAAAAGCAAAAGCCACTGTCAATTGCCCAGCTATCTGCCAATATGAAAAGTAGGAGGCCAAGACACACAAAATGTTAACATTTGGCACCTTCACCTACTGCATTTCGAATTATCTCCTTTTAACTGTCGGTTAAAACCAGCTTAAATGCAGTTCAGTAAAAACTGAGAACTTTGCTCTGTAAAACCAAGAATATGCATTTTGTAGACTCATAGAAGGTCATGGTAGCAGTTGGTCTTACCTTCCTTTCAGGACCAGCCTTGTATGATACGAAGAAGCAACCCAATCATTCACAGATCCATAAATCCCCTTAAGTAGCGCTAGCAAGCCATCACTATAGGATCTTCCATAGTCTGTACCAAGCAATTTACTTTGTTGGCTTGAGACTTAATAAAGAAAATGCCAAACAGTAGCTGGTGCTTTCATATCTTGTGATAACAAGAAAGTTATCACAAGTGCACCGCAGAGAACTTTGAATATGATCAGGAAACAGAAAAATACACTGTTGATCTTATCTTTATTGTTTGGCGTTTGGATATACTTTGTGATGGAATTTTCAAATGCATTATTTCTAATGAAAATAGATATGCATTTTGTACAATTTTTATAGACAGCAAGGTTGTGAGACGTACCATCAGCTGTCCAAGAGGCAGGATTTCAAGAATCCACACAGATAAAAGAGAAACAACAAAAAGCTACATGTTAGAGAGTGACTGGAAGAGAGAACTTCCAACTGGAAGTTCTGCTCCACAGACCCACTCATTTCTCAGCCTTCGGTCCTCTCAGCCAGAGGACCACTTCATTTGTAAGGCTGTGGCAATGGCTAGGATTCCTGGATAAAAGCAAAATCTGCCATGATTTGGGCAGGGGAGTTGGGGGAAAGGTTGGTATCCATTTTGCAAAACCAGCCTCTTGGGGTTAGCAGTGTTACTCTTACAGAACGGGAAGCTTATCCTCCAGCTCTATATGGCATGAAAATGGTGTTACTCAAAGACCCAGAAGCCCTTTGAGATACTACGAGCAAAGTCACTTCTCAGTCCCACGGTTACCTGTATCTCTAATCAGTTACCATGATGTATTTCATGAAGCTTGTCCCTATACAAAACCTCATATAATCATTAAAGGGAAAAAAAAAAAACCTACAGAATGCTTTAATGCTGCTATGAACTGTATTCATTGTAATGTGGATTTTCAGTCAAAAATCTAGGCATGCTTGTGAGACACAGATTACCTTCCCAGAACAAAGCACGTAACTAGACCCCCATGCCATGACCACAAAAATAACCAGCTGAGAAGGACAGAGCCAGCTACAGGGGTGCTGCTTTAGCTTAAAAAAAAAAAAATCTTGTTGCTGGCAAGGAAACATGAAGCTGAGCAACACCACATTTTTCATGAGTCTAAGATCAATATATAGCTATATGCCTTGTGTGCTGGAACAGCTACATTATGTGGTAGGTGTCATTCAAATTTTCGATATGGTGCGTTTTTTAGTTGAATTAGAAATATTTGGATGGAATGCCCACCTAATCACAAAAGTCTGATGTTTTTTTGATGCATGGCAAGTCTTTACTGTCAGCAACCAGCCAGTGGAAATGTAGACAAACAGAGGTTAAGAATTCAGTCTTAAAAGTGAAAGGACATTATGACACCTTAATCGTATTATACTGTATTACACCTTAAGAAATTTCATTGCTGTGTCTGCAACATTTAAACCTTTATTAGCTTCTCTGGATGGGAAATCAACTGAGAGTTCAAACCACAGAGAAGGAAAGGACATGTTTGGTGTTGCTTTACTCCCTCTGTTTGTTTTTTTAATAAAAGGACAACAGCTTCAGTAATAACCACTCTAAACAAAATTGTATTTCATTACATTTAATGCACACTCACAGACATAAAAATGGTAATTTGAAACCAAACCTGACTAACATATTGCAGACCAACAAGATATATACATTTACAGAACAGCTACTCTGTTTGTTTAGAATATCTCTAGAAGAATCATGTAGCAAAACACAAAATCAAAGATAAATTTAAAACCTGCGAGGGTATCAACCAGTGTTTTATGGAAAAATAAAAAGGCCCACCATATTTTGTAACATAGTTATTACAGAATATATATGCAATATATAATTAATTTAAAACTGAAACAGTTTTCTAGTTTGAAAGAAAAATTTAACTACTTTATTCTTCCCAGTGTCAATACTTTGAGCATATTTTCAATTAATTTTTCCATTTTACTGCTTACAAACACTTAAAAGAAGACAAGCTCCAAATCCGGTCCTCTGAATCATTTTTAAAAGGATTCCATTCTGTTTTAATAGGAAAATGTTATGCACTACATAATATGAAGGCGGTGGCAGCAGCTGTGGGTTCTCTATCACAGGTTTGCGAACACATTTAATCTAATTGATGAGCTTTTGTTTAAACAAACATTGATATGCATCCTGTGATGCATATGGGTTGCACAGATTCACGGCAACATACAGCCCAAGCGATCTGTCTGTGACGCTGAACCAACTTTTATATGACCGAGAATGTGAAATATCTTCGTTAATGCTCTTTTCATACAAAAAATCCTGGACAATTATATAGCTAGATTCATTCTGGTTTCCACTGAAATCTACAATACAATTCGCACTGATTTTAACAGGACAATCAGGACCACTGCGGATAAACGTTAGTCCTCTGTGCTTTGGAATACGTAATTTAAAAAAATAATTTGAAATCCACCATTACTGCAAGCAACTTATACAAGCTTATACACTCAGGCGCATATAAACTCCATTATAGGTTCCACAGTGTCACCTGAGGTAACACCATGTTTTGCAAACACAAATGAAAGCTTTATGTGATTTTCTTTTGTTGCAAACATCTTTTTGCTCAGAATTGAGAAAAAACCTATCATTTTTGCTTTACTGTTATTAAAATCAATTAGATATCTCAAATATACAATCAGAAAACACTTGGTTTGATCTCATTTGGCCAAATACAAATCTATTTTTGCAGAATGCAGTAACATGCGATTTTACATCAAGTTGCCATCAGACAAAGTCTATGTCGAACCTGTACCACTGATATTCAGGGTCATCTTTATTGAATAAGCAGTAGGAATACAGCTTCAGAAATTTAGACAGCAAAAAATTGTTTCTTCTTTTTCTTTGAGTATAATTTGAAGATGTTCAGAGGCTCAATGTGTGTCAATAATTTTAATTGACAGACTGTCTTTTTGTCAGTATTTGGCATATGCAAAGCTTTTCTCTAAATAAAAATAAAAGTCCACTTGGAACTTACTGTGACTGCATTTTAGTGAATTCTGAATTTCTTTGATATACAGAAAAGCAATGCTTCTTGCTCTCCCATTATGGAAGCAAATTTAAAACAAACAAACAAACAAACAAAACAACAACAACAACAAAAAAATCCTAAACAGTAAGATTTAATGCATGTTATCATTTAGTAAAATTGCAGAAAATGGGTAGGTGAGAAGGAAGGAATGGGGTCTCCTGTTTATCACGGTGCCTTGTTCTCTATGAAGATGCTGAATAAATGTTTAATTACAGGAAAAACTATGAATATTGCACAAAACAGTGCAATGGTGGTTTTCATTCCCACAGGGACCTCAATCCATGAAAAGAAGACCCCTTGTAAAACTTCAATAATTCAGGAGGACATATGGGATAGTTAAAACAGGGCTCTTTTGTATGGAGAACTCAGAGGAAAACAATATCCAACAGAAGTATACCATTTACAATCATTCTAGTCAGAAAAGTTTATTTGGTTTCGGTGTTTGTTCTTTTCCCTAAAATCCCCTGTGGTTAATTGTAAGTTCATTGGGAAGTTCCTTCCAAAATCCCCTTATGGCTCTACTTCCAGTTCTTCCTGCAATTCCCTCACAAAGCAGTAATTTTTGGCGTAGTTTGTGCCACCTCTACTGATCAATTCAGCATCTCCCTCTCTCTCCTAAGGCAGAAGTTGCTGTGAGCTCCCTGCACTGCAGCGCAATGCAGCCCAAGTACCAGCAGTACCAATTGTGTTTGAGTAGGTTTCCCTGTGTTGTACTAACCTCTGCAATCCGCCCCCCCGCCCCCTCCGCCCTATCAGAGATACACTCATCAGCCTTCTAACCCTTTACGGGAAGGAGAGCAGGATGCTATCAATCACAGAGGAACCTCTGGATGATCTCAGCATCTTTCGATGAGGTGATCTCCCTCCTCCCCGCCTATCTTTATAAGCTTCTTCCTCATCTTTTCCTTTTCTCCTCGGCCCCCTCTTTCTGTACAGATGTGCTGTGGCCACCCCAGCCAGTATGACTCAGCGCCCACCCTCGCCCCCCATTCTTACTGCATCCACAGTGCTTTGCAGAGTGAGGCTCCCAAGACTCATCATTGACCTCCATGCTCAATTACCTTCATGTCACCCAGCCCTCAGGTCCCTGGGGTGTCCAGCCTCCACTCAAGACTGCTAGACGAACTCCTCTGCCTCTTTGCATCCCTCAGACTCTTCTGCTCTGCAATCCTCTTTAAATTAGATGGGGGTCGCCTCAAAAAACCTTACCATCCCACAGCTCTTCCTAACCCTGGGACTTGCACCACTATAATTTTCCCCCCTCTGACTTCTCCATGCCCCTCTCCCCATATACTGCTAGAGGCATCTTGGGATCTAAATCCCCAAAGCACCAGGAAGACAGTAACTCAGTGTATTTCGGAAAAGTCCTTTCCTGAAGCTGTAGGGAAGGGAGTTCCTCTTTCCCTGTATGGGTCATGAATGCTAAACTATTCCCTCAAGGTACTCAATGTGAGTTACAATCCTTGTAAGGATTCTACAGTGAGAAAAGCAACAGAATTTTCAAAACCACTGAAATTGTTTATTTTGTTTTCTTTCTTTTCTTTCTGTCTGAAACCCTGCCTGTTCTCTTAATCTTTGAAAGTGTCAGTTCCCTAAGGAGCTGGAATCCCAACACCCTTCCTGCATCTTTGATTTCCCTCGCCATCCCTCCCTTTACCATCTGCAGGCTTGTTTTCTTCAAACATCTGGAGCCTGCGAACCTCAACACCCCTGTTTTTTTGCTCCCCTAGCGTGCAAAAGTTCTTCCAGCCTTAATATGCCAGTCAGCTTCAAAAGCAGAGATTAGAGGCTCACACCGCCTCGGATCTGTGCAACCTGCTCTCTCTGTGCAAGAGGGGGTGCGAGCTCTGGATAGAGCTGGAGTGTGCAGCAGCCGAGCAAAGACCGGTCCCGCTCACCGCCGAGATGCGAGGGAACCCCGCGCTCCCTGTAACGCTCGACCTGCCCCGAAGAGACCTCTTCCCCCTTCCCAGCGAGCAAACCCCCAGTAAGTCCCGTGGAAAAGTTGAAGTCCTCCGCCGCCGCAAGCATGCAAAAATAAACAAAACAAACAAACAAAAAAATTTAAAGGGAAAAGTTGCTCGGAAGCGGCAGCGGCCGCCTGGCTACCTGGAGCATCACTTACCGGTGCGGCCGGGCTGCCGGGCGTTCCCGGCTCCCTCCGCTCCCGCTGCCGCCTGCTCCCGGCGTGGGGGCTGCGGGGAGGGAGCGAGGAGCTCCCGGCGGAGCCGCCGAGCGTGACAGACCAGAGGAGGGGCGGACCGGAGTGGCTTGTGTGGGCTTCGCCTTGCGGTGAAGCCTCTGCTGCAGTGCCGGGGAGCGGGCGAGGCGCGGAGGCGCGGAGGCGCGGCGCGGTGCGGCGCGGAGGGA
>JAOXNO010000020.1:28458556-28472034 GCA_028565335.1 Limnodromus scolopaceus
AGGAAGATTCAAATCAGCTATCCTTCAATTCCCTCCTCTCCTCTCCTCTCCTCTCCTCTCCTCTCCTCCCCTCTCCTCTCCTCCCCTCTCCTCTCCATGGTTTTACCAAACACTAACAGTCCTAAATCACCAAGAAATAATATATTGGATTGCAGTGATTTTAAATGTCAGAAACTGTATTTAGAAAGAGAACACATTCTACTTGTTAATAAGCTTAAAAACATTACCACATAAAATATAAAATGCTCTATGAAACAAAGAAGCAAAAGAGCTCATGAAGTTAGTGGGTACCACAAACATGTTGTGTTTTGGCTATCTGGCCACCTTGTGGAACTTATAACTTAATTTGCTCCTAAAAGTAAAGACCAAATTTCCTCTTGCTATTGCTTTTACCTGGAGTATCTCCATTAACACCAGTGGAATAGCTGATTCACACCAGTGCACAAAAGGACAACTAGGATCAGTGTATCTGCTGTAGTATATAAATTTCTTCAATGCTACTTTTATAAGAGGCAATTCAGTTCAAAGGAATAAAACATATGGGCCAAATCTTGCTCTCTTTAAATTGCTCGTCTCCTGGAATTGGAGGCACTTTCTCCAGCATAAAGGCAAGGACTTTATGGCAGTTCACATTGAAGGGAAGTACTCCAACAAACTGTGGTAGTCAAAGGATACAGGAAAGAAAATAATACGTGGTTTAGGATTTCTATACAAGAGTAAAGTGAATCCTTGAAACAACCCTGTGTTGCAACTAGAAACACAGACTTGGAGCAAATGGGTGAAAATCAGCACCAAATTCTGCAGCAAGATACAAAACCACTGTGTTAGAGTTGCTGGGTTTTTTTATATTCTTGTACAACACCCAAACAATGATGTTCTGAGGCGACTGTTTTCCACATGCTGCTGGAAAATATGGTAAATAATGTACACAGTAGTGAAATTTATACATCAATTCTAAGGGTCAAATTAGCACTGAATGTTCACACATATAAGCAAAAGCTGAAATTACAGTGAAACTGTAAATAAGGGTCATCATATCCTATTTCCATCCTTCCTAGTAGGAGATTTTCTGCTATCCTCCTTGCTTTGTAAGTTACGTCCAGTTTGCAAATGTCCTAAATGCAGTCATGAGCCCTGGATCTAACTAGTTAACAGCAGGCCAGGAGACAGTACCTCAGTTTGCAGTGAGTTATGAGCAGGCTAGGAGTGGTGCAATGGAGAGAAACCCTTGAGCTGCTTTATATTTAAGGATCAGGAGCCAAATCTTGATGTCACTTAAAGTAGCAGAGATTTTGGCAGGAGTAGAGTTGAGCTGCAAATCTGAAGAGTACACGTGTCTATGTGCAAATAACATGTTCCAAGAGACTGTCTCATTTCAAATATAATCTTATTAAACATTTCAAAAATAGAATGAAGTTATGAGTGCCTGTAGAGTCCATCCACTAAGCTGCTTCTAATTCAAGGAATGAGAAGGCTTCTAATGGTTTATCTAAAATTCTAGCTGAGTCACCAACATTCAGATATCTTCTGGTATGAAGGCAATGTTGCCACAGCTGGAGAAGGGGTAAGTCTGAACTCTGACTTTTTTCCCCTCCATCCTAGAACTATATGAATCAGCTATATCAAACACCTGCACACAAAGAGACAAAATTTTGCTGATTCATAAACATTCACAAGCCCACAATTATCATGTAATCTTTGAAAGCCAGACTTGAAACATCTTCTTTCTCCCAGTGATCAGTTATTCATATAAGGGGGGTCTAAGTAAATATTCACATGACTAACAACTCACTAAATATTTGACAGTGGGGTCTCTGAAGGATATTTATTTTTCACTCTTCCTGCCCTAATGATATCCTGTCATATCTAAATTATAGAACTACACCCACTCAAATAATTTGTAAAACAAATCTAAAAGTGCTGAGTAAGCCTTTTCCAATATCAGATAATTAACTTTATCATAATTTTCACAATAAATGTGTTGAGATTATTCTATTGCTGGGCAATATCCTTTATTTAACATATGCCTTGAATAATTTTTCCAGTTGTCCTTTTCAGGTCTTCAATTAGTGATCTTTCTGTGATATAATTTTTAATATTAATCATGCTTAGTTTCCAGAATGGAAAAAACTTGTGTAAAAAGCCCATCTGAAATCAAATTTGTTTTACCTGTAGGGTGGCATAGCTATAAACCAAACTGATGAAGTTGCAGTAGAGCATCAGAATTTTACATAGGCCACTACTTTTTAAAAGAACATCAAAATGATAATGCAAAATAATGAAAATGTGGACAAAACCCACCATATAGGAAATATTTTCCTGAAAGGTTTCTGACTTTTGCTGTTTCATGAACAATTCAAGGATTTGATTTCAAATAATCATTGTTTTTACAGAGATATGCAGCTGCATTTGGTCTTGTCTACTACTTATCAACCTATAAATTATTGAGATAATTTCATTTTTGCCTTAGATCACATACATAAAATATAGCAGTACATAAGTAAGGGGATGACAAGAAGAGAAGATTCAGTTTTCTTCATCTAATGATATTTTTCTGAATACACATAATGACCACAATGTCCAAACTGAGAATTTTGTTGCTAGGAGCAACACCATACAAAGTATTCTTCCAGCTTCCTCATTTATTACAGCTCCATCTACTTATCATCGCATGTATTCTCTACATGTAATGTACTCACTACTAATTTTGTTCTCATAACCTCCCAAGTCAACCATTTCTTCCAGAAAGCCCACAGAGAAAAAGATGAAAATGGTTCTTTTGTTCCAGTAACATATCTGAAATGGGATGATGTCAGAGAAGAGAGAGGTAGAAAATACCAGGATTCAGTTAGTGCCAAATGTTGTCTCCCAGGGCACTAAAAATAACACCTCTATATTTCTATGTGAAATCCTCTGACTCTAAGATGGAGGAGATTTTGACCAACATTGAGTATGTTGGTAGGCATGTGATGAATGAGTACACATTCACGAGCTCATTGCCTGAGTATGTAGAGACAACAACTGTAAGAAAATGGGGATCACTGAAGCTTCTGGGGATACAGTGACAGATAGGTAAAATGATGTTTATCTTCATGTTTTGTACTTGCAAATTTGGTGTAAATCTGATAACTTCTGTCTCTAGCTACCTGATTTATGCCCTTCCAGGAATTTATTAGAAAAGTTTAGGTACATAAGGAGCTTCAGATATGGTAAGGGTTAGAGCTTGGTCTAAATGTGATTTCCCATGTTTGGATGCTCAACTTTAAATGCTTCTAGGAATTCAGTCATCAAGTTGGGCACCCACAAATCCAAATGAAGGTAAATTATGTCTGTGATTAGGTCTGGATTTTTAAAAAAATATAGCCTAATGTCAAGGAGTAGCAGAAGCAGGCTGCTCAGCAAGGGAAACTGGGATCTAAACATGACAGTAGGGCAGGCAGGGGCAGTGACAAGGAGCACAGGCTCACAGCACCCTAACAAGGCAAGCAGATCAGGTCCAGTGACAGCAGCAAGGTTCAGCTAAGAATTCCAATCCTCAGACAAATCCACAGCTATGGAGCAGGTCTGAGGTCAAGCCAAGAAGTTGAGTCAGCATGTCAGTGACAGGATCAGGTCTGGAGACCGTAAACAAGACCAGCCACAACCCAGTGACAGCCGGACAAGTCCACAGAGGTAAGAGAGGTCTGGGATGAAGGCAGGTCAGCAGGTCAGGGCTGGCATCAGGAAGGAATAGAGCTAGGCATGGGCAGGGTAGCTACAGTGGAGACCAAGGACAAGGGCCTGGGTTTAAAAGCTGTTCCCAAGCAAAGGAAGACAGGCTTTAACTTCTGATAGGTTTTTCTCACACAGTGGTTTCCCTGGTGCAAGGCTGGGCAGCTACACCACCAAGGCTGGCCCTGAGCCCAAGCAGCCAACTCCCCCCGGCGGGAGTGTGCATTCAGGTTCCTGGTACCAAATTCCCATCCCTGCCAGGAAAGTGGGGTTTCTGCTGACTTACTGCACATTATACATACCCTTGTCTTCTGTAATGTAATGCTTACTTATGATCTTCTTTGTTGGTTTAGGATATGTGTTTGAGTGAAAAAAAAGATTTGCACAATAACAGCATTTGGGGAGACATTTCCAAATCATGCTTCCCTTTAATAACAGATATTATTAATATATTTGCAGCTTTTATGTATGTGATACACATCACCTTCTGTTCATTGTATTACCTATGCATGCGTAAAAATGAATACACACACATATATATGTATTTCACATACAAACACACACACACATGCCAATATATAACCTGACATATAGCCTGTCTATGTTGATGCTTATTCTCAGTATTTCAGTTTATTTGCACAATGTGAGAGACAACCCTTTGTTATACACAGAATTGAAAGCAGTATACTTAAGGCAGAAAAAAGGTCAAAGCGAGGTTAATTGCATTTCTTGACATTTCACAGAAAATATGAGTTCTTTGCATAATAAAAGTTTAAAGGAGCAGCTGGCAGTATTGGCAGAAAACTACAGAGTTGTGAAGAAACAATCAATATGCCAACAAAAAAGGGAAAAGCTATACTTCAAGTGTAATTAGTAAGGCATTGTAAAGTAGTGGGAATGATATAATTGTAAGTACAACATTAGCTCAATAATGACGAAAATAACCCAACTGTTTGTTTTGTGAAAGTGATCTTTTTTTGCTAAACATACCCTATTTAGAAACTGGAGAGGAGAAACAAAAACAGAAAAAAAGGATCACTAATGGCTTTCAAAATACTATAGAATTCAAAAGTATAACAGACAGAAATATGTGTCATTAAAATGAATAAGCATTTTTAAAAGAATCTCTCCTATTTTTGGAGTAAAGTTGAATTCAAAGAAAAGGAGCCAAAGGGGAAGACTTGGAAACAGCCATGAAATAGCTTTTCCATAATAAAAAGTGTCAGGCATGTTTTCTGGACTAAATTTTTTTTTTAAGTGTGTCTTGAAGAATTTAGAAAAAATCACAGCCAATGGGACTTCTGCTCAGAACCCTGATTTCTAACACATCCAGTTTCATAGACAGCTGTTTCTGATGTCATGAGTGTAAACTAGATTAATCTTTGATATATCTAGATGCCTTTTTATATTGTGTTTCACCAGCCTCGGTGGCAGCTGCCTCTCTGCTGCTTATTGCTTGTGAAATGGGCAATGGTTATCATAGCCAAAGGACACTTCGTTCCACTAACTAAGATTTTAATATTAGCAGCCCTTAAACTTGCCATTGCAGCTTAGTGGAAAGGATACACTCAAGCCCCTAAGAATCCCAAACTCCAAGAGTGGTGTAACATCTCTTTAAGCAGCATTTCTGAACAAGGAAAGGAGGAGCTGATGTTACCTGGGCAAGATAGTCTGCAAGAGACAATTACAGAACTGAAGTCTGTCATCCAGTTACAGTAAAACATTACAAATTACCCTGCCCACAAATTTCGCTGTGACACCTGACAAATAAGTCCTCATCTCCTTCATCATCTACTTCATATCTCAAAAATGGAGACGATAGCACTTCCTTACTTGAGCAGGTTAAGGAATTGTAGGTACAGCAATAACTGAGACATCCAGATACATAAAGAACGAGATATATAACAGAAAAGACTTGAGGCCAAATTCTGATTGTTTTGCACAGTTTTAGAAAGCTCTACTAGCCTTGGCCATAACTACTACATTCCTTCCTCACAGATTGCTAATGATATGGCACCATGATAACGCTTGCTGGATTATGAAAGGCCACTGTTCTCACTTCAGAGTATTTAGAGACAACATACTATACACATATGCAGTGAAAATTCAGTCTTACCCTTTATAGTATTGGCAGCTTTGTTATGTGTTGTTATGTAATTCTGAAAAATGCATTTCTCATATGTCTTGCCTTTATCTACAAACAATATTACAAAGAATCTGGGAAAAAAAATAAAGCTACATGTAGATCATAGATCGTCCTTACTTTTCCCCTTTTTTTTTAAGATCGTGTACAGTTCACAATAGAGTAATGAACAGAGCTCCCAGTTTACACTTTTGCTGGCTTGATGTACAGATTTTTTCTAATTCTACTAAGTTTTACTAATTATAGCATATCATCCGCAGGTACTCTTAAGCATTAATGCTACAGTGCAGGTTGAATTGCTGAATGGGGTTACAAAGATGTTTACACAGTTGAATAAAAAAATCCATTGCAATAAAAGCAATTTAGTAAAATCCTTAAAGCAAAGCTGTAGATTGTGAATGTGGAATAAGTGGTCTAAGGAAGAATGGGCAGACAAATGCCTATACAAATGGAAAATATTGTAAGTCAAATATATTTAAGTCTGGGTAACAGAGAATTTGTGATCCTATTCAAAAAAACAGGTAGAAAGTGCATTTAATTCTACCACAAACCAGCAAGTTTATCTATGACCAGGTGCATGATATCTTAAAATACCTGTTGTGAGATTACTCACACAGCATAAGCATCATTAGATATTCAATGTGTATGGTGTCTCCATTTTGTCTAACTGTAGTTAAAGTGTTAATGTGTCACCAGCTAATTAGGTCGAAACAGCTGTGTTCATTAGGAACCAGTCAGGTCTTGGGTAACATGACTCTAATTACAAGCATAATACTTGTTCATAATTTATTAAGCTTATTCTAAAGTCTCTTTTTTTCCCCAAAGACAGAAACAACTTATTAGGCAGGTCAGTCTAAGAAAACAACAGATATCTGTGATGACACTGAGAATAAATTACTAAACAATAATATACTCCTCTTTAACATTATAGTATTCCTTACATGACCAATACCTATCTTTTGCATAGATTTTTCATATCAAAGCACTTTTATACTTCATTAACTTTTAAACTCTATGTCCTATAGAAACTCAACTAGTCTAATGTGCCATGTTGAGATGAAGAACTTGGGTCCCAAAATATTAAAAACATTCACACTCTTGGAAGAGAAGAGTGGGTTAAGATGTAGCACTGTGGTTTGCAGGACACAATCCAAAGGATGTCTGTAGAGTAAGCAGTGAGACTTGATACTCTTGAAAATTGAAAATAACTTCACTAATGCTGCCCAACTTGAACTTCTTCTAAAACGTTTTGAACAGCATAAATTTATAAGCAGCCTAATACTATTAAAAATAATTCACATTTTAAATGTTAATATATTATTTGCAGACTATGTGGATAATAGTAATGCTATGAAAATTAAAAATATAGATCATATTTTCAAATTGGCTTAGCAGTCAGCCGGCATATTTCTGTCTCAACTTTCCCACCTCATGAACATAGTCCTCCTCAGCCTATGAAAATTAGACTTTGTAAGCATGGAGCACATATGTAACAGGCTTGTGTTTCCTCAGTCCTCACTAAATGTAATCTGCTTATGTTTATGTGACTATATATAACCACAGACTTTCTGTCCAGTCATAAAACGTCTTTATCAATCAAAACAGCATACAAAAAAGAATCACCATATATTGACCATAGTTATTGGTTTAATGAAATACCACAAATTTGGCCAGTGCTGAATGCTAAAATATTGACCACACCAAATCATTATATATTTCAAAGACCTTGACCTATATGCTTAGAAACAGAAGTAGCTTTAGTAGGAACTTTAGTAGTGTGTTCATTTCAATGCAAGCACTGAACAGTGGAAAGACACCAACGTAATATCATTACTTAATATGAATCTAAAAATAAAACATGACCTTTTTTTAATTTCACAATGGGCAGAGTCATGGGAAGTATTTTGGGAGCTTAAATACAGACAGGCAAGGTCACACTCTTTGCATTTGGTTAACGGATAGAACTGCGAGAGCAGACTGAGAATGAAGTAAACATCATGTTCTCCCACACCCAAAATTCACTGGTACTTTCTTTGATACAGAGTTACTGTACACTGACGAAGATTACAAGGATAAATTTTCATCACACTTTATTTTTTTTCTCAATAAAAGTTACATAAATTGGATACTGCTCCTGAGAAGTTGGCAGTCAAGGTTGCTCATGATGAACTAATTATAAAAACTTCTTTTTTCCCCTGATTTTTCTGAACCTAAAAGCCCCCATTTTTTTCAGTTTTTTAATGCCATTAACTTACTGAATGCCCCAAAGTTAGTACGTGCAAATAAAGATCTTCCTCAAAGATAACACTGATGAGTTGCTAACTGGAGAAGTAGTTTGGAATCCTAGAAAAACAGGTCTGGAAACAACCTCAAGAGGACATCTGATCTTGCTCACCATACAGCAGGATCAGTTATATCTCATTAGTGAAATATGCATATGAACCTAAAACCAACAGTGACTGAGATTCCATGCCCTCAACACAAGCTACTGGAAGGCTTCACTATCCTACCATTAAACCATAAATCATGCCACAAAGAATAAAAAAGAAGGCATATACAATTTAAAGGAAAACTGAGAGCAAATTAGGTGAGAGGTACAGAATCACATCATTTAATGTAACTACAAGTATGTCAGCAAACTTACTTGCTCTAACACTTGCAGAAGCAAATACAATAAGAGTTTAAACTTAGCAGCACTTACTCCAGCTTTAAAAATATTTCATGAAATCGTGAAAATGTATTCACCTCCAACACCAGACTGCAATACTGGAAGAACAAATAATCCTAAAGTAAAATAAAAATAGTGTATTGTAATATATAAGCAGCTGCTTCATAATTGTGTCAATGGGATAGAATTTAGAAAAGAAAATTTAGCTCGATCTTTTTAAACTTTCATATAGTGAAGTCTGGTATACTGTGAAACACTCCAGGGAGATCACTAGATGCCACTGACACTAGACTTTTCAAATTAGAGTATAAAGAGCATTGCTGGGCCCTATGTTTAAACTGCAATAATATCCCAATCTACTCAAAATCTGCCAGGCCTTCAAAAACAGTGCACAATTCAAGAATGACATGGGTCTTTCTTGTGCCCCTCTAATAACCCTTAAAAAAGTCTTTGAATTAAGCAAGACCCATGATAATATGTAAGTAAAGTCAGCTACAGAAAAATTGAAAATCTGAAAGAGATTGTAGTCTTCCTACCAGTACTGTCAGCAGCAGAAATATTCAAGGCCAAATAATACAGTTGTTCTCCTTCCACCCTTCATTCACACTCTGGGTAGACCTAAACCCATGCATAACACGATGCTATTTATATTCTTTTCAGAAGGTTAAAAAAAAAAAAAAAAGGAAAGAAAAGAAAAGAAAAGAAAACACATCCTAGTATATAAAGCCAGAAGTTGTAACCCAGAATACACAGAAGAGGCAGATTAAATGAGCTAAGAAGCTCCCAACTCTATATAGTCACTCTTCAATTGGATTTCATGCTTTCAAGTGTTAGGCAACAGCAGTACAGTCACAATGCATTAACCCAAAGTACTACAAGAGTACTGATTAAACAGGGCTGCTATCCATCACAGAGCGCTGCATCTGGTTGCTATTAAACCTTAAGCAGTGATTAGAGTCATGAATAACAGAATTTTGATGGGTTTCTACGACGACAAAAGCTTAAAAGTTGTTGTTTGCTAACAATCTTTTACTGTCAGAATGGGGAGGGCTGGTGCAGAACACACAAGAAGGAAAAGTTGGTTTCTGAACTCTAAACTGTAGGTAATATAAGAGATCTGCCAAACTTGCTACGTGCTTACAGTAAAACTATTAATTGTGTCACTGGAAGACTATTAGAACTGTAAATTACTGAAGTATTATACTGAAGTTACAGTCATGCATTTGAGGGGTTTGTTTGCAATGATGATAATTTATGGGGAAAAAAAATTCCAGGAGGCTAGAGGAAATTTTAGTCTCTTTTATCAGTTTTAACTGCTGAAATTGTATTACACAGTTATCAAAGATACAGTAACTCAGTATTCCATATATGTATAACTGTATGTACAATTTATGCATAAAAGCTTCTGTTTATTAGTCTAGACAACTTTTTCTTCAGTATCTGATTATTGCAGTATTAAACACAGTTTGGTATTGTTCCAAAATGCTGCTCTAAAATGTGATTCCTGATAAGCTAATAGTGAGCTTGAAAAAAAACAAAAAGCTAAAGATAAACAGCTCTGTATTTGATCTGCAAATCAGATGCAAGAGAGAAAAGGTTGACATTGTAAATCACAGAGATGTTCAAGGTTACAGGGCACTTTAAAGGATGAAAAATGGAAGATGAATTCTGGAGTTTTGGAGTGCTTCGATTAGAAAACACTGTAGATGAGATCTCTTCTGCTCGTTAACAACTTGCCTTTTCTTTACCCTGCAAAGAAAACCTCTGCAATAAAACATACACATTACATTGCTGTTAGACCAAATGTCCATCTAGCCTTCTAATTTGGGTAGTGCTCAGAAGTGGATGCTTAGGAAATTTAAAAAGTTTTCTGAAGTTTAAGTGTTTTAAATTAAAAATGGTGAGGATAACTAAGCACTGGCACAGGTTGCCCAGAGAGATTGTGGATTGTCCATCCTGGGAGATATTCAAAACCGTCTGGACATGGTCATAGGCTCTATGTGACCCTGCTTGAGCAGGGTTGGACTGGATCCAGTTGGACTGGATGACATCCATCCCTTCCAACCTCAACCATTCTGCAATTGTGTGAGGAAGCATACATCAACAAGCAAATTTATAGTGATATTTCATTTCAATACATTTTTCCTTCTCCAAGCAATCATGGCTTAGGAATCTTAGAAGTTAGAGCTGCCTCTTTGTGGAGGTTTACTTGATGGATGTTTCTTTCCTAAATCTGTGCAAATGTTTTTGGGAAAAAAAAGGTCATACCAAGGACTCAGTCCTGTGGTGGACATGTAAAGAAGCACTGACATGTGTGTAGGTCTATGTAGTAGGACATAGTCACACATATTCTGACACCCAGAAGAGCACTAGAAGACAGCACTAGTTTCTCACTCATATTTTGTATCTTTTCTTCCTCATAATGTCATCATACCTGTCTTTGCACAAAATTTCACTGCAACATAATATTCTCTTTAAGATTTCTTATGCTGCTGAAAAAAAAAGACATACAACCCTTCCTCCATTTTTCACTGTAACCTCTATTTGTATTTGTTCATTTATTTAAAATGTTTACCTGTTTAACTTTGTTCCTGCATCAGATTAATCTGGACTTCCAAACAAAGCAAGTCCACACTTTATCAAGCTCTATAGTCTCCACATCTAAGATACTCAAAATACTTACTAATATATGCTCAATTCTTGACTAAAATTGCTAGGCAATACAAGTATTAAATAACAATGATGGTAGCAAAGGTGTCCACTTACCTACTGCATCAGTTATTGCTAATGAAACACTGGAGCACTAAAGTTGAGTGTTATTTTTAAGGTGACTATGTTTAGCATTGCTGGTTCCCAAGTAGACCATGAAGATACTGTCAGGGCACCTCTTTGTCTAAGTCTTCCTGTGCAAAGCATCACACAGGCACGGAGCACTTCTCACCCAGGTCCCATCCCAGCATTCTGTCAGGAGACAGCTGGGTGCAGACCTGGAAGATCGGAATTGCACCCAAGGCCATCCCAACTACATACTAAAGTACATCGTTATGATTTAGCTCTTCATGACAGCTTGGGATGTGTTATTGGTAATATCAAAACAGCAGAGTTGGAGAAAAGCTATAAAGCCACGCGGGATACCTTATACTTTACTAATGTTGCCCTACTACTGGATTTTTCAGGAAAAAATATAGTAAGATATACAAATTGCATGTTTCAGTGTGCTTTTCCAAAAGGGCATGCACAAAGAAAAGTTGAAATTAACTCCATTATGTCTTTACTGGGTTGGTCCTTTATATAGATGCTCAGAAATGAAAAAAGCGATGATACATGTAAATAGATAGAGTTTACTTGCTGGAAACATTTAATCTTCTCAGAGCTATTTCACAAGCTATTTAAGTGCTGTAAAAATGTAAAAGGAATTAATTCCAAATTCTCTTCCTGCCAACAGTGTAGACTATATACTGCATACAGTCTGTGTCTAACTATGAATGCTGAAATACGTTCAATAATTCCTTGTATTAAAATGTCTTTTTTCACTAACCTTTTTATTGTAGAATACATTTCTAAATGTAACCAAAAATCAACATTTTGCATTCTATTTACTTTTTGAAATTGGCAGTACCTGTTATATAAACAGCTGTTTATATAGCACATATAAACACATATATTTATATAACATATATAAACACAGAGTGTTTATAAACACATCACAACTGAGGCAGTTTCTGAGGTGGAGCTCCAGTGGGAACAGGCTGCCACCTGGGTGCCAGGCTGCAGGCTGTGCTGTGCTCTTGCGCCAGTACCAGACAGCAGCAGCGAGCACATCTGTGGGAGGTGTGCCCAGGTAGAGGAACTCCTCTGCTTCATGACAGAGCTCCGGGAGGAGGTGAGTTGGTTGAGGAGTAACAGGGAGAGTGAGAGATAGACTACTGGAATCACACCCTACCTTCCCTGAGACAGGCCCAACAGGCAGACAGGACGCATGATACAGGGGATTTCCTATCCTTTCTCCACCTGGCTGAACACCGCGACTATAAGGGATAGGAGACAAAGGTGACAAGGTGTTGCCTGATGCATCAGGCACGTCTCCTCTGAGACTATCCCATCTTCTCAGCTGCCCTTGCATAATAGGTATGAGGCTCTGCAAGTGCAACCAAACAATGATGGGGACGATGGATCTTCTCGCTTGGAGGTGTTGCCAAGGTTAAGTCATCCTACACCCTGTGTCAGTACTGCTTCCATAAAGAAAAATGCAGGTCATTGTCAAAGGAAACACCATTCTGAAGGGAACAGAAGGCCCTGTTAACGCACCTAGGACAGTCTGCTACGAAGGTCCTGTGGTCTGCGATCCCAGTGGAGGTAAAGGATGGAGATTCATGCAGTGGCAAATACACAAGGATTACTGATGAGTTAGAAACCATGGAAGTGTCTGAGAATGGTCACAAAGTAATTAGGGCTTCTCCCCCCAAAAAGGGGAAGGGATCAATAGCCCAACTGAAAAGCACCTACATCAATACATGTAGCATGAGCAACAAACAGAAGGAGCTAGAAGCCGTTGTGCAGCATTGTGATATACTTGCCATCATGGAAACATGACGGGATGACACACACAACTGGAGTGCTGCAATGGATGGCTATAGACTCTTCAAAAGAGATAGGCAGGGAAGGAGAGGTGGTGGGGTAGCCCTGTATGTTCAGGAGTATTTTAATTGTCTAGAACGTAATGATGTTGAGGATAGGGTTGAGTGTTTATGCATAAGAACCAGGGGGAATGCCAACAAGGCAGATATCATGGTGGGAGTCCAACCAGAACGAAGAGGCAGATGAAATATTCTGTCACCAGCTGGGAGAAGTCTCATGATCACTAGCCCTTGTTCTCTTTGGGGACTTCAACTTACCCAATGTCTGCTGGAAATACAATACAGCAGAGAGGAAACAGTCTAGGAGGTTCCTGGACTG
>JAOXNO010000020.1:28484141-28501277 GCA_028565335.1 Limnodromus scolopaceus
GCTTAATATTCACACCTATGAAACTTATCCACCCATTGCTAATGGTTAACAGCTGTTAAAGAAATACAGGAGTGGTAGTGCTTCATTTTGCCATTGAGTCATTTATATATATAATTTGAAGAACTGGGAAAAAATGTACAAATTATTTTCTGAATTTTCTTTTCCAGAGCAGCCAGAGCACTATAGAAATGATGCAGTCTATAACAGGGCCACCTGCTACTGTAAGCAGTTGGACATAGTACAAAGCTGCCTTTCCAGAGCAGCATTCCTGTTACAGAACTGAGCAACTTTCTTTTAATGAGATGGTATTTTAAAATCCTCTTGTTTTCAGTTATGATAATAGTCTGTCCAATTATTTTAGAACATTAGACCTTTATAATCCCAAACTTTGCTTCAAAATTCCTAAGAAGTAGATTAATTTATTTGGTACTTTTTATACGTGGGTATGAGTGCATGTGCACACACAAGCACATATATTTATGTCTCTGATTGCCTCCATATAAACTTATTAAACAGTAAAACTAGGTTTGAGACATCATTCGATAGAGTTACTAGTATTTTAACCACAAAAAATCCACCCTCCCAAAATAATAAGAAATAATTGTTATTGTTGTAAAGAATTAGGAAAATTTAGCAGAACAGATTTTATCGGTTTTGGAGTAAGTAGTAGAGAAATCCCTCACTTCTCATACACCCCTTAAAGATGGCCTATTCTCACCTACAAATTATCAAACACTAAAGAATCCAAGCTATGAAACAGAATTTCTGCTTTAGTAAATTGATGCCTAGAAGAGACCAGAAAAGCTGCAGAACAAGACCTGGAGGCTATGCACACATTTACATTTGGTAATAATTCAAGACAATCATAGATCTTTATTATGCCAGATGGTTTGTTTCATCTCATCTCTAAGTCATTTAACATATTTGTGCTTACTACTTGTAAAGAAAGAAAGGCAGAAGGAAAGAATCCCTCAGTTATCTCTTCCTTTTCTAGTTCCAGATGGGTGTATGACATTTCTCATTTCTGGAAAGAATACACGGCACAACAGGGAATATATTCAATTCAGATTAATCTGAATATGTGCTTGTTAGATGGTAATCCAAGCACAAAACTCTACAAAAGTTCATTAAGATAACACTGGTCACTGTTAGCCTTCAAAAAAAAAAATTAATATTTCAAACCAGACAGACCCTAAATTATGTTAATACAATAGAACTGTGGTTGCCTTAGAGCAATTTTGGAGTAGCTTATTTTTCACATTATACCTGGCATGCATAATTTTGTAGACCAAGGCATAAATAATTGTGCATGATAAATTATTAAAAACTTCACAGTAAATATTGTATCTTTAGTTTTTATAATAAAACTTCCACATACACACAGCCCCAAATCAAGTCAAGTAATTGTTTACATTTTTCCCATGCACCTAAAATAAGAATAGTGGGGTTTTAATAAAATATTATCCTTCATAAAGCTATTGTGGAAGGCTACATATTTAAATCACAAAAGTCCTCCATGAAATTGTTTTCTTAAGAATACTTTGATTATCCCAGATTTCATAATGAAGGAAGAAACAAGTTAAGCTTGAGTCATGGGGAAGTGGCAATGCTACGACTAAGCAGTCTCAGGACAATGACACTAGCATCTGCAGTCATTGAGAGGGAAACATACGATATTCTCATCGTTTAGAAAAAATTGCTAGAAAACACTTGATACATGTTATACCTAAGCACGAACCTCTAACTCCAAAGTGGGAAAGCCGGCAAGTTCGCTGGCTGTGTTTTCATGTTTGTGACACACAACATTAGAGTTCACACTGTTCCTATGTAATTTAGTTAAAGAAAAATCACTACAGTTAATTTATTCATAATTTTTTATATAAAGAATCCAAATCCACCTCCAATTATACTTTTTTCCCTATAGCTGTCAGCTGAAACTCATGCTGAAGCATTCTGAGTCCCCTTCTGCAGTAAGAGAAATAAGACAACACGATTCAATCATTGAGCAGGAAGGTGGATCAGATGAGCTCCAGCGGCCCCGTTTGGTCTACATTAGTATATGATTCTATACATTATCACAGTGTATCTTTGCTGTTTCTAGGAGACACCAGGCGGAAAGGAAAGCTAACCAAACTGCAAAATTTCCTTCCACAGTGCTGTATTTTCTTGGATAATTAAATAAAAATTGTACATAAGTTTTAGGAGCAATTTTGGAGACTGGTTTTAGCTTAGAAGAGTAAGTACAAATTTGAACACAGGCTTGGCATCTTTTAGGCTTCAGAAGTGTCTTCAGCTGGTAAGACAATGATTTTGTAATGAAATCCTTGTAACACGGAAAGGCAAGAAGGGTGAAAGAGGCCTTCTTCCTTGTATAGCTAAATGTTCGTTTATTTAATGAAAAGTAGCAAGAGCGATTTGGAGATATTTGTCCTTAAACATCCTATTAATCATACGGGCAGTGGATTCATCTGAGAGGTAGGAGGCATAAACTTCGGTCTCTTCAGAGACTGAAAATAATTCAAATTGAGCCTGACATATCCACAGTAAGTAGCCTGATCATGGGCCTCGCAGAAAAGTATGATCACTTCTCCTGGTACTATGCTGAACCAGAGCAGTGTAGCCTAAGACACAGAATACTTACATCCAAACTTTAGTAAGCTTGGGTAGGAGCCAGAAACCCAGCTGCTTCCCACTGGCAAGCCCAGATGTCCTTTTGTGCATGCTCATTAACAGCTACTCAAGCACTTTGGCAGTTTTCTAAAGAAAACATCAGTGGCTCAGTCCACCAGGTACTCATGAGTTCAGAAGTAGCTGAACTGAATTTTGGGGATCCATGTTTTCCCCTTCAGCACTTAAGTTCAGTTTATACGTCTAAGCATTGGTGTATAAAATAGGGCTAAATATATGGACAAAATTAATGCGAAGAGTTAAGAAGGCACGTGAAAGAGAGGAAATATGCATGTCAGATAGTGGTGAAAGGGTGATTCTAATAGAGGAAAGTGCTCTCTCTATAATGAAGGAGAAATAGCTCCCAGTGGAAGGGAGTCCGAAGGTCAAAGGCACAGCTTTTCAACATGCAAGATGCAAGAAGCACACACTTGGCTTCACTAATTTAACATTCAGTCTAAATTTCGGCAATAATCTCTGCATACCTCCGTCTTTTAAAATCAGTCTTGCTCTTCCCCAGTAGCTTTGATGTACTGAGAGATCTAAATTTTAAACTCTGCTCTAGTTTTAAGCAGAGTTACTTTATCTGAAATTAATTGTTAAGAAGAGCAGTTTGGCTTTCTTTTGAAATATGTTCCATTCCTTTCATCCTGCAAATGGTTCCTAACTGTAGAACTACACTGGGGATTGACAAAAATAGGTATGATTTTCCAGTGCATTGCAGGCTGAACAAGGAAAGGGTGCTTTTCAGCAGCAAGGAAAAGGTTGCTCGCTCTTACTGCTTCTACTACAGTTTGTAAGGCTGGGGATTTGGTCTTGTATGGATAAAGCAGCCTTCCCTGAGGATGGAAAAGAGGTTTCTTGCTCTAAGGCACTTCTCTCAGTTAAAGGGAGAAGAAAAGAAGAAAGAAGCCAACAATCAATTTCTGGGTATCAGCCAAGGAAAGAGAGGCCTGAATCCATTAGGCTGAAAAGGTTTCTTTGTGTAGCTGTTCTAAAAGATTAAGTAGCATGGCTGACTTCAGACTAAAGAACCTGAATTAGAATTACAACATTCATTGATATAAGTGACTGACAACAGACTGCAGATTTTACTTTATAGGCCAGTATCCTATCCATCCTGTCCTGATGTAAAGGTGACTCAACAGGCCAGCAGCCAGAGAACAGTATTTAAATATTAGAATCTGTTCTGCTGTAGTAAAGTCAAAGAAAATTGAAAACTACATTTGAACATCAAAATATGATAAAAGCGATTTCTCTTGCTCAGAGACAGTGTTTAAATTTAAGATGTCAGAGCTTAAAAGTCACAAATGCTACTGAAGTTTTTCAGATAATAGCCCAAAGTGCCTATTAAAAAAAAATATCTATACTCACATCTTGTGAGCCACAAGTTAAGTAAAAGATTTTGAAAATCAGCACTGTTTTGGAATGATTTTCTCTCTGTCCTCTGACTTATACAGAGGTCTAAAAAAATACCCTTGCCTGAAGGTAAGACTTCCATCTATCCTAAAATCTCCACCAGCTTCCATGGGAAGAGTAGGATAGTTTGTTTCAGCATTCTTACATACCTTTCTTCACATCAAAAGATGCTCATAGTATCAAATGTAGTAAGTGTGAGAGTAGCAAGAGAAAACACTTCAATATAGACTGTATCTCCGTCCAAGGAAGAAGTCACATCTTATGATTCACACTCAGAGAGCTAAGGTCAGATAGGAGCCGTGAGTTTATCTGACTCTCTGTATCATAGTACACTAAACTTGAGGTCTTTACATTTGTCATTCAACTCAGAAATAATTTTTGTGAAGTTTCAAATTTTTTAATCTGCGGAAGACAGAACTGCAGTATTCACCAATAATGCCTACAAAAGCAAATAGCCATTGCCCTTCTTGTATTTAAATAACCAAAAATTTGGCTTCCGTTTGCTGCCACAGTATCATCCCAGGAGTTCACATAAAGATACTTGTCCATGAATTTCCCCAGGTTTCCCAAGTAGACATGTATTATGCATACATCAGTCCTAACCCCTGTCTGGCTTCATGACATTGTGACTGGGTGTATGAAACCACACTCTATTTGAAAGGACCTACTTTACGAAGTGATGCAGGTGACTAGTTTCATTGTTTTCTCTTCCACTCACTTTAAATTATCCCATAACATCAGATATTTATAACTAATTTCAACTCACTGTTAGAAATGTTAAAAAGAAATACAACCCTTTCAATGATGAATCCCCCAAAATTTTTGAGATCCACCAGGCAGTTTTTAATGTTCATTGATGTTTGATCTATCAGTATTAAAGAATAGCAACATTTTTAAACAGGATTCTATGCCTTAATGAATTAACCCTTTATAAAAGCATAGTTATTACTACTATGCCGATATTTTTTAAATTTAAACTACAGCTTTCTCCAAAAAAAAAAGAAATCATGCTTGACAAGATTTATTTTCATTAAATTAAAATTATGGAGATAATTGTATTCTAATCCTTTGACATCTGAACACTGTAGCAGCTTTTCTGCTATTTTGCCTCAGACTACTAGGACTTCATTTGGATTATACAAATATTTACATTATCAATGAATCTTCCTTGAACACTGATCTAATGCCTTTTAATTTTCAGGACTGACTCCAATATTCAAAAGTCAGACAGGTTTTTGGAATTGGAGGTACAAGTTTGCAGACCTGGTAGTATTTAGTTATAAATCAGCTTAAGCAGAAACCCTGTACAGTCATTGAGATTTCACTCACTGAGTATATGGAGAACAGTGACTTATTTAAAGAATGAGCGTTTAATATATGTGTGACTTGTATATATGCTAATCTAAAATATAAAAATGATCAGCTTGCCTACCTATTGTATAGCTCTACAGTGATATCTACAGCACAGGTACATGCAAATGTTTCCACTTTAGTGTGTAGCCGTGCTCTTACTTTCACTGCAACACAAATGAACATGCATCTTTCCCTTAGGGCAGGTGGTCGTGTTACCATGTTCCTGTGTTCCAAACCAGAACTTATTCCCACCACATAATACAGCCACTTCTGAACAGCAGTTTTGGTGCTAATGCGTGGTGCTGTTGGAGATCTGTAATTACATACATTTCCAGAGAAAAAATTATGGGGAAAGGGAGGAACACTGAGCAAAAATGGACTTGCTATGCCTCTGTCCCATGTCCAGGTTTGAAAATTGAACAGTTGGCTTCAGCCTAAGAAGCCATTTGTACAATGTAATGACTACCATAAAAATAGATTTTTGAGCTAATGGAAGAGACTCTTCAGAAATCAGGACATCAGAGATTGTCTCATAGGCTTTATGAATTATTCTCTGCAGCATTTTGTGGCAGGTACATTTTAGATACCATATGTTATGCACAAATAAGTAGGAAACAAAAGCCCAGCATTTTTAGATCAGTAGGCAAAAAATGCCAAAAATATCTCTCTTTGCTCTGAGACAGTAAAAAACACAAAAGACAAAAATTATTATGAGTCATTTGCTGAAATATTCCTGCCTATGTGAGAAGCCAGATAGAAACAGAATGTAAGAAAATCACTAGTCAGCATGTGTGAGGGAAGCCCACACCAAGACAAAACTGTTCCAAAACATGAATTTTGTGAAATGCGGAAGGATAAGTATGGGTCTTTTGCAATACTTGACAGATATAATGCTACTTAGGTTACAAAATCTACAGTACTGAATTGCAAAAATTCCTTTGGTTCTACAAAAAAAAGAGTAACTTAAACTCTAATAAACAGAATAAATAGATAAACAGAAATTCACTTCTGTTCCCTTGCAAAACTGGTGACATTTGTATCACTCCCACTTACATGAAAGTCCAGATAAATTTTGCATTTCTGCTGACATTTTTGCTTTTGTTTAAAAAATAAAATTCGTTGTTCTGTTAGGAGCCAGAATAGTATTGGTCCTAACTTCTAGTAGAGTGGCTGGAGTGATAGCATTGCACTGTGATTTGTGCTGATATTTGTTTTTTTCTTTATTTTGAAACAATATTTCATGGTAAGTGGTGAAAAAAAATTGTCTTGCTAAAATGCAGCACAATATCTAGATATTTATCTCTTTCTGCAGTGTCCCTTGAAATATGGTGTGACTTCCAGGAACTCGAACAACAACTAGGAGTTTCTTATTTGATGGTACTTAAGGTTGAAGGGAGGTCTCAGGTTTTGGCCTTCATTTACTTCCTTATTGAGAAAGTATATCTTTCTCATTATTCTGCATTGTGAAAAAAGATCAAAACACATTTTGAAGTGAATTATGCATAACAGACACTGAAGATATGATTCCTCCTCCATTTGAAAATGTTTATTACTGCAGATGCCAAACCAACTCAGGCCTGGGTGCCAGAAGATTCACCAGTGGCCATCCATGATTTGTTACAGAGATACAGTTTCAAAACTAGAACCAAACGCAGGAATTCTTGAAGAGCTTTTAAATAAGCAAGTCCTGTAGATTACGAGGAAAAGGCTACCAAAATAAGTCACTGAGAGAATTTGTACACATAGTAAGAAATTCACTGTGTGAAAATGGTGCCAAAAAGGCTTTTACTGATACCAAAAAAATCATAAATTGTTTCATTCTTATTAAAGAGCAAATTATAATGTTCATGATGGAATGGATGAGCAGCCTGAACTCTTCTCTTCCATTGCCAGCCTCTGAAATCAGAACTCTCTAGTTAGCTGGCAATTGACTTATATTTGCTGACTAAGTATTTTAGTGCTGGGTAGAATAAGGGCCCTGTATATTTTGAAAACTCAGCTGAAGAGGTAACAAAACTGAAAATCCACTCCATGGCTCTGGCTGATGCTCCTCTTGAAAGGAAATCTTGATGGCCTTAAAAATCTGTGTCCCCTTGAGGGAGGTTAGAGAGGAAAAGCTATACAGAGAACAAGCAGGAGAATCTGCCATTGATTTATTGCCTTACAGAGAGGATTTATTTATTCTGATTTCCAGTTGCATCTCTTAGATTCTGTAATACAGTGCAGTAATTCAAAACGAAAACTTTTAAGGATACTACTTGGGGAATCCTTAATAGCTTGCCCTGAAAACACTCCTAAAGCACATGCTAAAAATGGGATTTCAGGAGATCATCCTTCCCACCATCCTGAACCAAAGTATTTCTGTATCATAGCTGGCAGCATGCATGTCATGCCTGTTTTTCTAGAGTAGTCATAATTTCCTTGTATATTTCACTCTGAAGAATTTGAAGGTTCTTTCCAATGTCTAACCAAAGTGTCCTTCTTTAGAGTTTGATTTCATTACTTCTTATCCTGTTCCTAATTACAAGTTCAAATTGCAGAATGGGAGAGTTGATAGCATTAATTTATATTAGATCAATGATTTGTATTAGGCACCAACTGAGAAATTACAGCTGGGTCATTGTCACAACTCTACTTTCTGATATCCTCTGTTAAAGAAACGAACTTTGTCATATTTCCCACACGTGGGCTAATATAGATAAAAGAGGTAATGACAAAGCTGAACTGTCCCAGCTAGTCAGTGCACTGATTTGACTCTAGACAGTTGCAATATGAAAATTCTGTCACTTTCCTTATACTCTAACCCAACCTCTATTTTACAGTGTCTGTTACACATACATCCCCAGGCACTCCACATAAAAACATAATTAAAACAAATATTACACTTAGTAAGGTTTTAGGAAAAAAAGTATCCTTTTGCTGTCAGTTCCTTCTAGCAAAGAGAAATGCGATGATATATATATTCAAATAGTTTACTGGGAAGATGAACCCATGGAACATTTAGAAGGCATGAATTAAGTGAGCACGATGTACTAACTAGTATGCTGACACTCAACACTCATCATGAGACAATGACAATGATCTGATACATCAACAATATTTGCATATTAATTCCTGAAAAAATTGAGAGGCAATGCAGCTGAAACCAAACAAGAGCTGCAGCATGTGGAATAAGATTAGCTTACATTAACATGAATGCCACAGTATTCTTTATAATTTGGGAGAAAGAGCTAGGGTGAAAGCAAAACAAGACTAAAGGAGATGGTGATCATTTTGGTCTTTTTAAACCAGTTTATTTACCAATTTTGTTGGCAATATGTCTTCTCCAAAATTGCATTAACTGGTGAGAAGTAAAGTAGATTTGAAACAAATAGGCAGTTAACAAGCAGAACTCTGTGTACTTAACCAAAATTCTGTTTATTTACAGAACCATTTCATGTAACCCAAGATTTTTAATTTTAGCAGCCCAGTGAACACACTCCAAAGAGGCTGAGAAAACTGGGCCGTCTTATATTCTGAATGTTCTGGTTTTAAACCTGTACAACTTGAAATTCTGTTAAGACAGGCATTCTTTAGAACAAGTGCAGTTGTAAGTTCATCATCCTTTTATTTTTGAGGGGTGTTTTTTCTGTATTCGTTCTCAAAGAGGCTCCCACTTCAATGAAGAGCTCTCTGACAGCACAGTGACGTTTTTTAAAACTAGGTTATTTCATTTCCAAACCTCTTAAATGTCAGCTCAACTTTAACTAGTTGCATAGCCACTAGAAAACTAGCATATAATGGAAGTTTTAACCCTCAGACTTGGCAGGCTTCCTGGACAATAATGAATCATGAAAGCTCTAAGATTTATTTAAAAGAAGGCTTCAGAGTTGACCTCTAACTTGAACCCTTCTATGCACACAATACTGGAATTAAAAGCCATGCAAGGTCTAATTATTTAAGCTCTGTTTGCCAGAGAAACTCTACCTTCCTTGCTCTTAACAGGGAAATTCTTTCCCTTCTCTCTCACATACAACTAAATTATCAACTAAATAAATACAAATGAGGAACAGCAAAGGCAACATTTCATTCAGAACAGCGATGGGTTTGTGAAGTTCAAGGTCTTTCAATTAATTTTGTAAACAAGGCCAATAGTATGATCATCTATTTAGGAGCAGCAGAGATTTAAAATCAGCATATACAGGAAGAAAACATGGCTATCCCAATTGTGAGGCAGTGATTTCTTCCTCTACGGTTAAATTAATGAGAAGCATTTTTGGTACTGAAATCATCTAAGGACATTTCTCTCCATTCTGCATATTCCTTTTGGGGTTTTTGTCCCATGATTTCTCATCTGTATTCTCTTGGATTTAGCTTGCCTGCCTACTGCTTAATATATATATTCTCTTGGTTAAATTAAATTAAATGCCACAGGCACCAGACATCTGATGGTATGAGCCAGAGCAGAGGCCACAAACAATATTTCAAATCCAAATGGCAAAATGAGTAACTTAATGTGAGCAATGACAAAGCCTCCCTGGAGATCTACATCTGAGAGAACAGAATGTACAGAATGATGATTGTTTATTCCTTTACTAACATGATCAGATATTGCTATTAATTTGTTCTCACTGTGAGAATGTCTATCAGTTTTTTTGTTTGCTTCTGGTCTCCTTTCCAGGCATAGGAACAATCTGAAGGAAATGGAAGTCACTTACACTCCTTGTTTATGCCAACTTAGACACTGGAGATGCTCAGTTGGCAGCATGCTCATGGATTTTGTAAATGGTGTTGTACAGTCATTATCTTTTCTTCTTCCCTCACTGTTGAATTATGTGGTGAACAGACTGGCCATTTAGAAAACAAAAAAAAATTAGGAAATTGTTAATGGGGTGTTTGTGAAGTGAAACCCTTGCCTCCTCAAATTAGTGAGGCTTTTACATCTAACTTTGATCGCAGCAATATTTTACGCACAGAAAAGACCTCTTGAAGTTCTCTATCTGAAGACTCAGAATTGCAAGTGCGCCTTGCTATGAGATTGTAAAACTGCAAACCTGTACCCCAGTGAAGTACATGTTTTAATTCAGTCACTTCTTAATGTACTCGCCCAATTCTTAATTCTTGTACTGGACAGAACCAGAACAGGTTGACTGGACTTACAGGAAACTTTAGGATGTTAAGTCTGCAGCTTTTTGAACACAACAATGGTAAAATCTGGTTCTTGAGGGTGGAAAAGATTTTTTGTAATATTCATTGTAATTATTAATGATAATGTAGTCATAATTTCACACTTGAGGCAATTTTGCATCTTTTCTGGCTTCCTGTCTAGAAGTTTATTCCACACAAAGGATTTAATATAAAAATGTCAAAACTGTATCATTCTTTTTTAGTGAATAGTTGGACAGGCACCTGAAACTGTGTACCAAAATTGATTATTCTTGTTTTTCCTTTATAATGATAATCTTCCAGCACAGCAGTGGCTGCAGCATTCTGCTTTTTCTTGTATCCTTAGCAACACAACCTGTTCCCTTACTCAGACAGTTCAGTGTAATATAAACGTGTCACATACTTTCTGAAAGGGTATGTATCAACAATTCTTATCACTCAGTATGCAAATACAGTGAGCAGTTAAAGAGTTCATCAGCTCAATAGAAACACATGTCATTTAGGAGGCCAACTGGTGTCACAACTCCAGCACATCTTCTTTAGAGCTATGGTTCAACATGAAATCCATAGTAAAACTGATCTCCAGGTCTTGTCTCTGATATAAACAGCTTCATTATAAACTACAGTTTATGCCCATATTTAAAATGTCACATAGATTAAAACAAGATCATTTTTTCTGTTTTGTATCCTGATATTTTGAAAATTACAGGGGAAAATAACTTACTAAACTCAGAGTCAGCCACATAACATGAACAACACAAAGCTACCATTAACATCCAGCAAAATATGGGAGGTTATAATCTCACTCATATTAATTTTATATGAATATGCAGAATGCAAAAGGGGAATAACGTTGATTTAAAAGATACTAAAAATATTTGAATTTTTCAGTGCTTCATAACCCACAGAGATGTTGTTTACAATGACGAAATCACATAATTAACTCAAGTGAAGAAAAAATCATTTATTGTTAATTTTATCTCAGATATAATATAGCTGATATTCTCTGAAAAGTTATAAAAAAATATGGAAGCTTTCAGGGTACTGTTATGGGTGATATTGCTAGCATGTGAAATCAAAATGAAACCCCATACATTACTTCAAGAGGTACAAGGTGAAAAGACAAAGCTTTACCTTTTTGATATTGTCATTTTAGGTAAGTTTTATAATCTTTTATATAAATAATAGTGAGAACAAAAGCAAAGTAATTGCACACCGTTCTTCAGCTTGGAACACTAAGACTACTGTGAAACTTACCTTCCTTCAATACCAATATGTTTCTTGGTGTGTTCATGCTATTCCACTTTTGCCCTATCTGACAGCTATTCATCTGATAGCTATTGTTTGCCCTATTCATCAGGGCAATCAATGGTACACCTCCTCAGAGCAAAATAATCTCTGAATACCAGATAGGACTGCCATTTGGAGACATGTTTTTTGGAGGGACAGGATAGAAAACCTTGGTGATTTTTGCATTTTTCTTCCCACCCAATTAGAGTTCTATCTGTCAGACCTATCTTTCTCTACAGGAGCAGAATAAAACCCTACAACAGGAACCTCCCCATTGCAGAGCTTGTAGTATGTTCACATTTATTCCATTTCTGATACCAAACACAACATAGAACTCTCGTATTTCAGGTTATCAAACCATCTCACAAGCCTTCTCTTTTAGAGAAGCTCTGAACGCCCCCATTAGCAACCTTTGCCAACTGACCTTACATCCCTTTCCAGTCAAGGTTAATCTGCTTATGGGTCTCCAAAGATGCTGTCAGGGCAAAAGGACAAACCACACCTGAGTCTGATAACAGTTGCTGTTAGGTATACCCTGTAGATAATCAGCTCTGTGCTGCCATGTACTTCAAGAATTCGTTGACTCCTTTCAGCATTCATCACCCTAATTCTCCAAAGAAGCTAACACAGTAACCCATATTTGACTTGACATCTGTGTTCCTTCATTTCTGGGAATCTGAATGACCTATTTCCCCTGTAGTTCCAAAAAATATCCACAATGTCTACACAAAAAAAAAAAAAGAAAACGCGTAGAAAAAGAGTAGGAAAAGCCATACATCTCCATTTTGGATCTTACTTGCATCTTCAAAACTTTTCCTGGCTGCTTCTGCAATCTCTTTCTTTCCCTTCAGCTAAACCCATCTATGACTAGGTGAAGCAGAAGCAGACAGATGTAACATAGTATGCCTCCTGTCTGTGGGTGAAAGGCAATCTGTCAGATGGACTGACATCCACAGCAGTTTTCTGACCTGTTTTTTCAAACAGCTCTGTATTAAGGTCCAATATCCTCTTTGCTGACAACTATTGGCTTGACAATAGTGTCCCAGGCTGCTTGTGAAGAATCAAATGGGCAGTTTTTTCTAATTGTTAACAGTCCATTGTTATCTGAAATTCTCCAGAGTATATGTGATACTTGTAAAGTTAATACTGATATTTCCTTATCAGTATGAATTAAGAGATCCCTCATAAAACACAATTGCCCTTGAAAGAGGGATTCTGATTACCTGGTACTTCAAAACATACTCAAATTTAGTAGGTCATAAAAATTTTCCTGTACTGCTTGCTGAAAGCATAATTCTTAAATATGCAAATAAATGAAAATTCGTGTCATATACAAAAGTGAGAATAAAGCAAAAAGCCGAGAGAGCAAATAACATAAAGATGATGGGACTTTTCTGCAAAATTACGTTAAAAACTTAGTGCTTCCTTGAATAAGACTATCAAATTGCAATCCATTTCCTCATGGAAAATTATTCAAAGAAACAACATACAGGAAAATACTTGATGGACAAAATATCTTTGCATGTTCTTCAGTAAGCAGAAGAATAAGCACATTAATTATCCCAATGGAGTTATATCATTAAACAATTCAATGTAAATGCTTATTTGATGAAGCAGCAGTGGAAAATACACGGAAAATGCAGAACCTGAAAATTAATACATTAGTGAAAGAGTCAGGTTTACAAGAAACCTTCAAAACCCTATTTAAGAAGTTTATTATATTCAAATGAAGTTGACTGAGCAGTCAATCTGTCTCTCTTTTCCAGATAAAGTTGGAAAATGTGCATGATTGATTCAGCATAGCTGAGAAAAATGGTAAAAAGATACAGGCATTAAACTTGAGAGCAATGAAAGGACACAGGTAGTTCTTGTCAAAGCTCTTTTTTCATGGCAAATTAAATGCATCTCACCTTCTGAGAAAGAAGCCAGACCACAATGTAACAAAATATAAATACTTCATGATTTTAGAAAGTTTCTTTCTTTCTTCCTCCACTAAAATGCTTTTTGACAAAATGAATAGGCATACACTCACAGTGGTTTTTCCATGTAAGTACATTCAGGATAGTATATTGACAATTATCCACCAGACACTACATTTAAGGAAGAAGAATCTTTGGCACATGATAGGTTATGGCTGTGGGGACAGAAGAGAAAAGCAGACTCCAGAGCTTTGTTTCATCCCATGATGCACCACAACAGATCTTGCTACCTTAGGATTCTGTGCTACATGGGACAATGACAGATTACAACAAAAAGCTAACTACAAGGAGGGGTGCATAAGAGTAGACTACTAAACATAATTAAAATTCTTACACATGTTTTATATATTGTAGTTGTCAAACACTATTCAATCATATGATGTTTAGCTGCACATATAGAAATATCTTGTCAGAATGCTTGATTTTATCTGCTGAATTAGAATTCAATAGACTTCTCAGCCCTCCAAAAATAATCAGGTAAGAACTAAAAGAATATCTCACAGTCAAACACATGAATGTGTCTCCCTCACAATAAATTCAGAGAACTCTGTACACGAACAGACCTGCGTATGCCGGTGTATGACATTACTGTATGTTCATTCAAGTCAAATGTCAAAGGATGATCTAACAAGTAATGCAGACTTTTTTGTGCTAAATACCTATGTCTGTTACAATGAGGGATCTGGGGAAAATGCCTCGTATTGTTTATTACTTCACCTTTCACAAGCTACAGAGATACCTAAAACTTTGCATTGCAGCTTCTTGTTTTTATTGCTTTTCATATATGAACATGTTGCTACTGGAACATTAGAGAGGATCAGCCAACCCCTAAAGAGTTAGGTGTCTTACTGCAACTGACTTTAGAGAATTAACAGTCAGTCAACTCTTGAAGATGTGTGTTAGGCTTCCTGGCGATAAGGAAAAAAACCCTCATGGCTGTAAAGGTAAAAAAAAATAGCTAGCATATTTGTGTGATTAGTGTTTGTCTTTGCTGAATGGCTAACGGCCCCTCACGTATCCATGAATGGCCAGATTTGGTCCTTCTTGCTTATATCCACAAACCCCTCCTTCCTTCAATCTACAAGACTGTAAAGGTCTTGCGATCCCAAACCTCCTTACTTTTGGCAAATGGAGAAAAGAATACTTGGAAGCAACCTTCTACACACATGGCTGTTGCACTTTATCAAGACCACCTATCAAATCAATTAGGACCCTTGACCACGTTACACCTCCCTATCCAAGATATTTTAAGCCCTCTGCTACACAGAGGTGTAAGACACCATTATATCACATCTGGTAGTCCACATCTGACAAGTAAACACTATTTATCTTTAAAAAGCATTCACTACTGTAATGTTTATGGAGTGTCTTCACTATTACAAAAGACTGTATTTTAATAAAGGTTTGTCTGACCATAGGTATGCTTCTGCAGACATGTCAGAAGATTTAACTTAAAGCTAGAGAATTTTTCCCTTTAACACTGATGATTAAAGAAAAGGCATTACTTATGCAGACATAACATATTGAGAGATAGATGATCATTTGTCATGGTTTAATCCCAGCCAGCACCTAAATCCTGCTCGCTTACTCCCCCCACTGGTGGGATGGGAGAGAGACTCAGAAGAGGAAAAGAGAAAACCCGTAGGTTGAAATAAAGACTTTAATAGGTAAAGCAAAAGCTATGCACACAATTAAAGCAAAACAAGGAGTTCACGACTTCCCATGGGCAGGCAGGTGTTCACCCATCTCCAGGAAAGCAAAGCTCCATCATGAACAATGGTTACCTGGGGAGATAAAATCCCTTCCTCCTTCTTCCCCCGGCTTTTTATTGCCAAGCATGATGTCTGTTGTCAAACCAGGACAACATCACATGGTATGGAATATCTCTGGTCAGTTGGGGTCAGCTGTACCAGCTGTGTCTCCTCCCAACTTCTTGTGCGCCTCCAGACTCCTCACTGGCAGGGTGCTGTGAGGAGCTGAAAAGGGCTTAATGCTGTGTAAGCACTGCCCAGCAATAATAAAAACATCCCTGTGTTATCAGCACGGTTTTCAGCACAAATGCAAAACATAGCCCCATGCTAACTACTATGAAGAAAATTAACTTTATCCCAGTCAAAACCAGCACATCATGAAATCACGGTTCAGACACAAGGATTCCCCTGCCAAAGGTGATAAACTGTATATATGACAGAAAGCCCTTGTTTAAAACAGACCATTGGCAACTCTGAAAAAAGGTTTAGAAATACACAATAATTAGATCCGTGATGCATTTGTGGATCACATAGGAAGGTATTGTCATCAGGGATGAGTTCATTCTTCTATAGAGTTTAGTGAAGAACATTCTAAAGGAGAGAGTTGTTTTGAAATTTCCTCAAGGAATCAAATCTATTGTGAATTATTTCAAAGAATGAATTAATATTAAAGGAACAAATTAGGTGACTCATGGAGCCAACAGCAAAATAAGATACGATATTTACTTAATAAAGACAGCAGAAAGAATTTTTTAACAGTAACGAATTACTGTTCATTATTTATTTTCTGCTATGGTGGCAGTGTATCAAAAGCAAGACTGCTGATATGTATGATGTGACTTCCTGAAAGTGTTTTTTTATAAAATTCTAATACAAATAATGCTATTTGTGAAATAGCATGAATGACAGCACATTCATCTTTCATGCATGCAGCATGGAAGATGGTATATAAATACCTGAAAAGACGTGAGGACTGGGATTCTGGGATAGACCATTACACATCCAACAAATGTGTGGCATGAGTATGATTTTGTTGTGACGAATGATGGTTTTCTTATGAGTTACTTTGATCTTTCCTTTTGGACAAAGGTAAAGAGCAGGGGGGATATGCATGTGCAAGTGTCTAACAGCATATAGAAGGAGCATGCCCAGCTACATGAACTGTAACATACAGGAGCCAAGCTGTTTTCCCAAGCCCAACGTGGAGATGGTCACATTTCCCAAAGGTCAGTTGTACCACTTAGTCAAAGTGACAACCAGGGCAGTTTGAAGTTGATGGTATGTGCATACATCTGAATATGAATAAGAAGGCCTCCCTGACTCTAGCTTTCACTCACTTGGTCTGCCTAATAAAACAAACTTAACAGCATCGTGTTTGGTGTTTATCACTTCTTTTTGTGCCATCTTTTCACATCACCACTAAATAAGAATTGCCACTACTAGAACCAGGCTGCTTTGGAGTCTTCTATTAAACCCATCCATCTGTCTTCATAGGAAAACTATTTAACGTCTGATTAAGAGTTATAAAACCT
>JAOXNO010000020.1:28522611-28535213 GCA_028565335.1 Limnodromus scolopaceus
CACGTGCGCCTGCGCGCTGAAATACCTGTACTTCGGCTCACGCGTGCCCGGCACGCGCTCTGAGCCTGTTGCAGCTAGCCGCTTTTCCTCCACTTTGGAAGGAGGAACCCTTTTTAACCACAGAGTAGAGACAGGGGTCTGACTGACTAGGGAGTAGCTCTGCAGAAAAGGCAGCAAAAATGGTCACCAGCATCCTGGGCTATATCGACAGGAGCACAGCCAGTAAATCAAGGGAACTGATTATCCCTCTACTCAGGATTTGTTGGACTGCATGTAGAAAACTGGGCCCGCTGTTGGGCCCCAAATACATGAAAGACGAGTTAGCTGGAGGGAGTTCAGTGGAAAGCCAACAAGATCGTCGGGGGGCTGAAACACTGGGCCTACAATGAGAGATTGGGGAAAACGGGCTTGTTCAGCTCAGACAGAGCTAATAGCACTATTGCAACACCTAAAAAAGGCCAGTGGTGTATGCTGGGAGGAAGAGACACAGCAGATGCTAAAACAAAAGAGACTGGATAGAAGGGAAAAAATTCACTACAAGGACAGTGAAATGGAAAAGGTTGCCCAGAGAGGCTGTGCAGTCTCCATTTTTGATTGCATTTTCTTATACTGGGGTGCTTCCGCCAGCACAAGACAGATATGGATTTACTGGAGCTAGTCTACTGAAAAGCCACAAAGATGATTAAGGAACTGGAGTGTCTTAGAATCATAGAATACCAGGTTTGAAGAGACATCAAGGATCACCTGGACCAATCTTTCTTGGCAAAAGCGTGGCCTAGACAAGATGGCTAATAGCTGGGATGGGGCTGTGGTTTGGATTTGTGCTGGAAACAATATTGATAACACACTGATGTTTTAGCTATTGCTGGGCAGTATTTACACAGTCAAGGCCTTTTCTGTTCCTCACACCACTCTGCCAGCGAGTATGCTGGGGGTGCACAAGGAGCTGGGAGGGCACACAGCAGGGACAGCCGACCCCAACTGACCACAAGGGTGTTCCATACCATGTGGTGTCATGCTCAGCATAAGCTAGGGGGAAAGTTGGCTGAGTGGCTGCTGCTCAGGGACTGGCTGGGCATCAGCTGATTGATGGTGAGCAATTGTTTTTAATTTGCATCACTTGTCTTTCTTGGGGTTTATTTCTCTCTCTTTTTGTTATTTTCTTTTCATTACTACTGCTACCATCATCATTATACTTTATTTCCAATATTGAACTGCTCTTATCTCAACTCATGAGTTTTCTCGCTTTAACCCTTCCAATTCTCTTTCCCTCAAGACCGCTGGGCAGGTAGGGAGTGAGCGGCTCTGTGGTGTTTAGTTGCCTGATGGGGTTAAACTGTGGCAAAGAGCCATCATGATTGCCTATTCAGAAACAGAGACAGACAGGCATGTGCTAATCTGCTCTAGTTAAAAGTTTTGAGTTAAGGAAAGCAACTGAAAAATGACACACAAGTTATAAAGTTCTCATAATGAGGTGACATTGACTAATAGCTTGGCACCCAAAGAGAAACCACATTAAAAGCTGCCCTTCCAGCAAAGTGGTAGTTAATTAAACATAAGCTTACAGGAAAACAAAGTCTGGATACCCATCTGAATGTACTCCAATTTAAACGGGCTTTGGAGAATAGCTTCTAAATCCTTGGTTCATCCTTGGTAACCAGAAAAAAGGTATGCACAAGCTATAGGGAAGAATTAGACCAAACACTTCCAAAAAAAGCCACAAAAATGGATTTATTTAAAATGTTTCATACTGAATCCATGGCAAACCCAAAACTGATTTTAGTTAGTTTAATGTGTCTATGTTAGGACAGCATTATCTGTGAAGGAACAATAGAAGAGAAAGTCACTGCAAGAGAAGCAATTAACTGAAAGTTAGAGGTTCTCTGCCTTAGCAAAGAGAAGGAAATGCTGTGAAAGATTGAAGATGAAAAGGAAAATATTCTAAGTATTCTTCTAAAGGTCAAGGAAAATATCAAAGAAAATACTCAATGAAAATGTCGTTCATTTTAAAATCCTGAGAGCAGCAGCAAATAGAAGGGCCTGTAAAATATACCCTGAGTGGCCCTTACTACTAATACGCTTAATGATGTATTGTATTGCCAATATGACTTGTTTAAAAATTTAAAAAAAAAAAAAAAATTGTCTGCCAGAAACACCAACAGCATTGTTTCACATGCCAATGAAAAAGACTGAATACCTTTCAACAGCCAAATAATCTATACATAATAATATTTGCTATAGTCTCTTTTAGAACATTTCAGTTTTTCCAGAAATACTTTTGGTTTCTACAAATTCATCTTACTTTTTAAATCCTCATGGTAATCCTCAGCAGCTGTTTAGCCAGATGACTCTTCAGTTTCTGAACAGAGGAAAAATAAAGGCTAAAAATTTCCCACACTTTTATTTCCTATTGGAATATGGACTACATCTCATTCAATGCAAATGAACAAAACATGATTGGAAAAAAAGAGAATAGTGAAAGAACATATTTGCCCCCCAGTACATTTTAAAGCACATTAGTACTACTACTCTCTAGGAATATTTCAGATAGCACAAACAACAGCTTCTGCATGGTTTGGGAAATCCACGTCCGAAAAAAAAACCCACCAAGCTATTTTTATTGAATGTACTGGTGCTGTAAAGCCCAAGATTTATTTCAAAAGAAGGAATTAATAAAACAAAATCAATTGGTTGCAATATTGTTTTAATTATTTACAAACTATTTGTGATACATAATAACAATTCTAATACTGTAATTATAGCAACTTGTGATTGTGTGGTTTTTAAAAAATTAAGGTTAAAAAATTATCAGAAGAGCAGGAAAATCATATTATTAAGTATCTAGGCATCTTATGGTCTATCTGAATCTGAAAAGCACCAAGTGTTAAAACAGAGAACGAAATTCTGTGTTTGCTGAAAAGAGCAAAACTCATTTAACTTCAAATGGATCAACATTTCACCTACCTATCGCTCAAATGTCTTCAGTGGAAACAACTCACTGAAATGGAGGCTACAAACTATAACTTGAGCCTATTTTTTAAAAGATTAAAAACCCAAAGTATATGTACAATTTACATTTGTGTAGCCCTTGCAAACAACTCTTTTATCTTCTACAGAATTTCAGTACCCTTTCATTTTTCTTTAAACTCCCTCAGTCTTTCACACAGAAGAATGGGTTTTCCAGAAGAGCTGTCTAACTAGTCACAAAACACTGCTGCTATAAAGGTTGTTTTGGCTGACACTGTTTGAATCAGTATGGGCCACTAACTTGAACACAGGGCTTGGAAATTTGGGGCACTATATAGAAAAAAGAAAATCTTGATCTGCCTTAAAAAAATTGTTTAGAAGATTTTAAATTTTACAGTCTGAAGGAAGGTTGTAAAACACTGGAACAGGTTGCCCAGAGAGGCTGTAGATGCTTCATCCCGGGAAATATTCAACGTCAGGGTGGGGCTTAGAGCAACCTGATCTAGTGGAAGATGGTCTTGCTTATTGCAGGGGAGCTGGACTAGGTGACCTTTAAAGGTCCCTTTCATCCCAAATCATTCCATGATTCTGTGAGAGAAGAAAAATTAGCATAACCATTTTTCTTCTGTGCTCCCTGGCATATGCCTCTGCCTCTTATGATCTCTTTATATTTAGAAAACCAGAGCCATATTCTGCACAGTCTTCCATCAGAAAACAATCTGTGTCCTGTTTTTAAACTGGATTACTTTGCCCCAATAAAAATTGCTTCTCCACTCTGCTACTGGCCCCTTCTTTATAACTTTGACTGCTTTGACAAGAGTATATAAGTATACTAAAGAAGGTACAGTCTTTGCATTATTCCATGCTTTATGGCCATTGTGGGTCAAGCACCCAGGGGGCCTAAGCTTCTCCACAGAGAGGCAAAAAGTTGGCAATTCCCATAGCAAAAGGTCAACAAAGGAAGTTTTTTGATGTTCCATGCAAATATTCATTCTACAGGAGTCTTAAAACAATGTCCTGTCCTTACTTAAAAAGACTGTAAAGTTATGATCTATCCTAAAATATGGATCAGGGTTTTTAACACACAGTGGAAAAAACTTCATAAGGGGTGAAAAACTATCAAGTGGTTGAGGGTATTTGGGCTATATTTCATTATTAAGGCCACAATAAGAAATTGCATACATACTTGTGGGTTTTCTTACACACAGCTTGCAAGCATACAAAGCTTGACTTGTTAATCATGCATGAATACTCTGAAATATTCCAGAATTTCCCTGCTTTAATTTGTATCACAGACTTACCTTTTTCTCTTTTCTATTCCCATTACTTACTCTCTCTGTAACTTTTCCAAAAAAATGATCCTGCTCCACAGCAAAAGTTGTAGAATAATTTCCTTCTATCTTCCTCCTACTTCATGGCTCAAGAATATCTGCTGGCGTTTTTCCTCCAAGGTGTTTAGTAGATACAACAGACATTAGTGAACGAGCATCATGCTAAGACATCTGCTGGAAAGGGAGAACAAGATGGAAAATAAAGTTGTAATGATATTTGATTTGCTCCTCCTCATCTCTTCTGCATCATAAAGTGACAAGAAATGGAAGACAAGAAGGGTATTACAAACTAGGATCTACATTTTGTCTTTTATGCACTCTTCTATTGATCCCCATGAAACTAAGGGAATTGTGTAACCTAAGAGTCAAAGCTCTGCTTTCCAACAGAAGTTTTACTTGGTACAGCACTGCATTGGGCCCCAGGTTCTATATAACTACTGAATCCTGAGATAAAGGAGGCAATGTGTAAATTGTTGAAGCTGCATCAAACTTACAGACAAACTTACAAACATTACAGACCTGTCACTGAGAGAATAAAATGGGACACCCACCCTTCAGCCAGATCAGAATAGAGTCAGGTCTTTCAATGGAACAGCTGTTCAGGACCAATTCTGCCATGTAGGTGAATCTTTGAGAAAATTTTTGTTTATATCTGAAAGAGTCAACGGAGGAAAAGGTTTCCAGAATTCTCTACTGTCTACCTGACAGCCAGGTCACTAAATAAGACAGAGCATTGGTAATACACAGTCTGTCAATAGCTTGATCAAAATTGTCTGTAAGTGGTTTAATATACATGTGTTGTTCATGTTTTTCAATAAATCACTTTTTTTCTCTTGTGACAAATTACTTGTTAATGGCCATTACTAGAATTACATGTGGGGTTTATTTTAATTGCCAGACTCCTTGAAGAGAGGGAAATATGCCTGAGATTTTAGGTCAAGCCAAAACTTACAGAAACTGAGGTCAGAATATGGTCTTTTTTGAAGCTTATCAGAGACTATAGGTTCCTTACATAAGGGAATGAATAACAGTATGTCTGGGAAAGAGCACTTATTCTACAATGTTATTTCCACAGTTCATGAGTCATTTTTGTAATAATAATAGTGTATGACTATAGTGCTGAGTTAACGACAGACATGTTCATATTGCTACAGAATTATGATATTTAATAGTAATAACAATAACATTTGCCCTTATGAACTAACAAGAAAAGTACACCTCTGTATTAAGAATAAAGCTCTCTGGGGTTCTACGTATTTTCTGAAAAAGTATATATCCACATTCCTCACTGAGAAGTAGTGTAATGATAGCACAGCTAACAACGAATCAGCTGGTCATGGTAGTGTTGAGTACGCTACTAGCACTGTACTATTTTACTCAAAGCTCTTTCAAAGCTTCAGTACACTGTATTATGATGTGTACCAGAAATTTATCCATAGTCAGACCCTCTTATACTGCCTTATTTGTATTTTAACTAGTTCTTCCTTGGGCTCATGTAGAACTAAAGATTGAATACACCTTATTCAGTGTTACCTTATAGATCAGTAGAGGCAAGTCAATTTACACTAAGGTGCGTTTTCACCTTTTAACTTCAAACACACCATTTATCCTGAAATGTTCTATCACCTAGCATGGAATCATATTGTAGGAAATAACAAACTTCAGACAACAGTGCTCCAGATATCTGGCCAAATTTTCCCATATGGAAGGCTAAGTGACTCAGAGCAGGGCTAGTGAATGAGTTTCCAACATAAAAATTCTTCACTGGAAAGTGATGGTTTGAAGCAATATCAGCACTCAAAATACTGTCTATTTCAATTTCAGTTACTAACATGAATTTAGCAAAACATGTCTTTTCACAGAAATTAGACCCTTTTCTTTTGATATGTTCATTTTGAATGCTGTACAATAAGCACTTGCAAACTGCTGTAACTGTTGTAAAGCAGCAAAAAAACTTTCTACCCTAAAACTAGTAATATGATCAACCAGAAGTAAGAAGGAATCATTACCTGCAAAAGAAAAATCTGATGTATGGTCTGGATATCTGAACAGCTACTAATAGCTAATATTCATGATGATTCCATTCCATGCTGGTAATTCACAAGTGAAACTGCGACCAAAAAAAAGATAACAACTAAGCCCTATATCTCCACTCTTCAAGAACACATAGCAACATATGCAAAAAGTTGAAAATATAACTATGCAGGCAATCAGTTTATTAACTACACTAACTAGAAATATTCCTTTTGCCTCTGAAGATATCTGTATTAGTTATAGCAATATGCAGATCTCTGAGACAACAGAATTTTATTCTGCAGCACTAAATCTATTAGCTGTGGCTGAAGGGTGTCACAAATGTCAAGTTTTCAATTTAAACTGAAAACAATTAGAAATGAAATTATATTGTCCATAATTTTGACAAGGGTATACCCCTAATGTGTAGAGGTCTTAACCAAACTCTCAGGAATCTAGTAGGAAAATAAGAGCTAAGGTGTTTCCTTCCCAGCGTAAAATGTAGTGAGGAAGCATTAAAGCCAAACAAGTAAGCATTGGCTAATGAGGAAAAAGGTCATGCAGACTTAAATCACACCTTCTATCAACAAGTCCTGAAAATGCAGACGAATGAAAATGGGTGTTTATTTTTATAAGACCCAAAGAGAGTCTACTCCACAAATGTAGCTACCAAATTATTCTCACACTTTACAACAAACTTAAAATCTGTAGAAAAACTATTATGATCCAGGTGAAGAGTGAAGAAGTTATTTCCACTGTCCTAGATCCCATAATTGAGAATGTTTGGAAGAAAAGCTTGTCTAAACACTCCTAAAAAGTGGTTTGTGTTCCGTATGACAGTGGGGAACAAAAATAGGCTAATGGCTGCTGCTTAAGAGATGAGAGTGGAAGGAATTTCTGGCTGATCCAATCTGGCTGATTAACCGTGAATGTACAAGGACCATACATCAACCATTATCCATAGGTTATTCAACTAACAATATACATATAAGTATATACACACTAGAAGAAAAAGAAAATGTTTCTTGTTATGAGTGTTGAAGCATGAGATTAATATAAAACAAATATTATGTAAACAAAGAAAGAGTAGTCTTATTATAAACCTTCTTAGAGATATCATCAGAGTCAATGTACTAAAACTTTAAATGTTATTTTTCTCCCTCAAAGAATTCTGATATTCTGTCATGCAATCCTTCAGTAATTTACCAAGTATAAAATGAAAAAGGGTAAAATGTGATCCAAAAAAAATCATTCAAAAAGTAAGGCGGAGAATATGTCTCATTCATGGCCAGAACAGAATGGTATCTATCAGTGAGAAAACAGTGGTGATGTGCCAAGTCAGAGGTGATTTCTCCTATCATCCACCTGGAGTGTTCATGGGTTATTGCCACTTCTGGCAAAGGAGAATACTGATTGAGTTAAGAGAAAGTCACAGGAAAATAAAAGGAGAGGACCATGGGTTGCACAAAGGGTCATGACTACTCTAAGTAAATTTTTCTCAAAATTAGTTTTCCAATTTCAGGCCAAGATGATATGTCTTTCCATTACATGGAATGGTACTGAATTCAACTGATGTGTCTGAGGTTCCTTGCAAAGCTGTGATAAACTTGAGCACAACTATCTAACTGCTTTATTCTAGCTGATTAGTTAAGTAGTAGATTTCTGGTAAATCTATGTCTTCTATGTTTGACACAATCATAAATTCTACGAAAACATATTTCTTAAAACATCCCTAAACTCAATAGTATGCCAATACTATGCCACCTCTCTGGCATTCGTTCTGATTTTGTTGACATTTAGTTTTTGCTAGTGCCTGCCTGTTATAGCTTTGACCACATCATGATAGGACCTCATCAATACTCTTTTAGGTGAGCTTGTAGTGACAGCCAGTGATAGTCATAGCTTCAAGGTAGCTGTAGTGATAGCCTGTGCAAGGCAGGCTAGAGAATCCTGCCAACTCTCACCAGCTATCATCTTCTTTACACTTTTATAGGGTAAATACACAAGACAAAGCACATATTTTAAATGTTAATGTCTTAAATTCAAAACACGTGGCATAAAAACTATAATGCCTGTTTTTGTTGAATCAAAGTTCAGTCAAAAATCTTTCAATGTTCCATTTATTTTGAGTAGGTGCAGAATCCAGCTATTCCATTAGAAATATATTTACAAAACTGGAAGCTCCAGTATAACTACTGTTGTTGAGACAGAAGTTAGTTCAGGGGATTGCAATATATAAAATGTAATTAAATAACACAAAAGTAATATCAGTCTGGATCCTCAGAAATTAGCTTCTGATGACATTATTTGATTTAAAAGGCATGTCAAGAAACCAGGCAATATAATTATCATAGTCTCTTTCTTAAGACTTACAGATGCACTAAAGGGAAGAAAGCAATACAGCATGCTATTAGTCTAATGATAACAGTAATAAATACTTGACTTTTGGAATGCAGTGACTTAGGAAACTGTAAATGGAAACTGTGTTTCCACTATAAGTTGAAACAATTTTATTTTGCATGGTTACACTATATTTGCTTTTATGTCATTGATATCAAGCTGTGCATGATTATAGGCTATTTTAATTCTAATAAAAAATAATGCGTCTTTGTACTGTTAAAACAAAACTGTACAAAATTCCTGTACAACAGTACTGTTGTAGTGACTAACTAAAGTTAGAAGCAAGCTACCGTGAATTAAGTAGTTAACACCAATCAGTTTACATTTGCAAACTGTTCATCTATGGACTTCTAGCCAACTGATAGCAGAAAATTACCAGGAGATGTCTAGTTTAGCTGCCAGTGGAAGACATGAAAGCTCGTTCAAATTACTTTGTGTTTCTTAGAAGCTAGAAGCATCTCTCAGGCAACTTCTGTGAATAACCTGATGTATTCTGATGTATTGCCCTATGTATCAGCTTGAGACTCTGTCTCCTGGTAACTTGTTCATTTTTCTGAGCCCGTAAGTATAGCTGAATTGTATTTCTGCATCTAAAATACACTTTATTTTTTTAATAACCAATTTTAGCCTGTTGCAAAGAAAATCAATCCCCCTAAATTTCTCCTCACAACAGTTTTTCCCCAAAATAAGATTTTTCCTTAAATTTTTATGGAAGTCATAAAAGTTATGGTAATTCCAAAATGCTCCTCTCACTAGCACTTTTGTTTATGCTAGCAGTACATGTAGAATGACTTGGTCTACAACACTTATAATTAGTTTTGTTTCTTAAATTACCTGCTGGCTTTTATGACAGGAATAAAGGGATTATTTTATTCCTGCAAAGGAATAACAGGAAGATTAAAAACAGCTAATATGAAAGAAAGGAAGAGCTGTTCTCAAAAGCACCAGTAAAGACATTTAAAGGACGGGAACAATAGCATAAAGGGAATTCTATTTGAACATGAACTAAAAATACCAATAATTTCTCATTTTCTCCAATTGTTTTTTTAACACACAAATAGATACTGTTTATGACCTGATACTTTTTCCTGTTCTTTAATACTTGACAGCTTCCGTCACTGTTGTTCTACAGGTAAAAGTCCTCACAAAAGTAATAATCTCTGCCAACATATTTTGCATTTGGAGAACCCTCCTCAGGTTAGTCCCAGTTTTAATCTTCCCTTAAACTGCTTCTCTTCTGTCACAGATCTGTCTGCAAACCGTGGAGCCTAAGATGATAGAAATCTTGGAATCAGAATAATAACGCCTGAGTGACTTTGACTAATTACACATATGTAAATAAAAAGACAAAAAAATTAAAGCATAATTCAATGGATCATTGATAAAAAAATTCATAAAGAAATAAATAGAGAGGTTTCACAATAAAACCATATGTCCATATGCATCCTCCTGGGCACAAAGACCTATCGAGCCATCATGATACAGATTCAATCACACAGTATTTAGATGGGTGTAATGTCTAAACCATTTAGCCATTAACTGCACAGAATTAGCCTCCACCTGGTTTGCTGCAGGTCTAAACTATACTTGCTCTTCCTTACACAACAGTAAGGTCAAAGAGTTTGATCATTCCATTAAGGTGCAACACCAGATAATCCCTACCCTCCCCAGTCCTGGGACTCACTTAGTAATCACATCACCATGGGCACCACAGCTGGCTGTTGTGTTTGATTTTACTTCGGGGAAAACTGAGTGAAAGAAGAAATTAAGACATATTCTATCAATTTTTTTCTCTCTAGTTTCTGATCTGCTTCCTTTATGCCTCTTATTTGCTAGTGAATTAAAGAAGGGGTTCCATTATGCAGGGACAATATACACCCAAGACAAATTCTACAAAGTTCTAATATATTATTATTTCCTTCCAATCAAGTCTATATTGAACTATAGAACAGCACAAAAATCATAGAGCATCATCACAGAGAATTTTTTGAAGAAATAATATTTGCTTTTACTGTTTTAAACATTTCAGTAATATTCAGTGATGAACTTTGCACATTTTAAATAACACCAGATGAATGTTAAATTAAATAATGGGCTAATAAAATCAGGGGTGCTTGAGACAGAAGAGTAACATGTGTTTGCAGAGAAGTAATGAAGATGAATAAATAGCCCTCAAGAATAAGCCATCCAACACACCAGCTGGAAAAACAAACAAACAAACAAACAAAAAAACCCCACAAAAAAGTAATGCCTAGTATTTATGTATTTTGTTACTGTATGAGAACAGAAAACAGGTGTGCTTGTATGTTTAGTTTTTCAATGCAAGCCAACTACAAATTAAAAAAAAAATTAAAAGCTTTCACTAAAAACATTTTAGCAAATAAACCTTAGAAAATGTAATTGTATCTATTATAACACCTAAATGCTAAAAAAAATGCATTCTGTGATGAGATGATAGGCTGAAAATCAAAAAGAGTTAAGGTGGGCTGATCTGAAAGTCTTACAATAATTCCATGGTGCAGAGCATTTATCTGATCTTTCACTGTTTTATTATCCTTTCCCTTGCCATTTCTTTTTTCCTTCCATTTCTTTCCTTATCTCACTGATATTTTACAGCGTCAAAGCTAAACCAGCAGCGCCAATGCAAAATTGATCTGCCAAGAGTAGTATATCCCTGCCAACCACAAATTAAGGTCAAGTGTGTGCATAAATTAAGGTCAGTCAATAGTCACAACTTCCTGACATTTTGACTAGTCCTGACCCTGGAAGCAGCTCTAAGTCAGCCAGCTACCTACAATGATAAAAAATCATACCCAGCTAGCAAGCAGGAGCTCCTTACTCTGTCTCTAAACACGTAAGAAACACGTGAGCTAGGAAAATCACTCAATACCTATGCATAGATTTCATCCACAGTCTATAGCTGAAGTGAATGATTTCATTTGCACATGTTCTCATTTTATACATTCTGTCCTAATTTTAAGGTCTGCTCATAAATTGTCTGTACATGGATGGCGATACACTCTTTTCCTTGTGAGTAAGATAATAGTATTTGACACATGGTGGATATATTTGTGGTCAGAAATACTGTGTGAAAGTGCAGCACAGTACCACTAACCCAGTTGAAGTTAGGTAGCCAGTCTTCTGCCCTCAAAAGCAGGGGCAGATTATCTCCGATCGCAGGAGTACCTTCCATCTTCTCATAGTCACCATCATCTGCTCATTATGTGGCTGGTTTTAGGAACAGAGTTACAACTGAAAATCATTATTGGTATATTTAAAGTGAAAATATCTGCTATTTCTGATGGGTATTTCTGACTTTCCTTCAAGCATTCTCTGCAATTTGACAGAAAAAGTCTAATGAAACTGTTGGTTTTGCACAGATGCAGGCACAACATATTATTTCACTTCTGTTTCCCCACACATAGGTAAAAGAGAGAGCAAATACTGAACAGTGGGAAAGAAAGAACAGTAAAGATTTTCTATATTTAGTGCTCTTCCATTTGAAGTCCTTAGCTTCTTCCTGATATGGTCTATTTAGAATTTAGAATTTCTTATCCTCTACAAAGGTATTTTTTGGACTACAGATTTTGGTGCAGAAGTGCTGCTGAGATTCTGTAGGGGTTGGGAGGACATTGCAGAAATAAAGCCCTGTTGGAAGCTGATTATATTTGTGATTATAAGAAAAATTCCCCAAGAGATCTTTGTAGGCGGAATTAGCAACGATAAAGACAGGAAGGTTTAATTATGTGTACTATTCTTCTGCTCTGTACAATGTAATCTTGACAGACAGTGCAGATTATCTGTAACATTTCTATACTTTTTTTTTTTAAATATATTTTCAGTGTATGCATATCATCTGCCCGTAACAAAAAAAAAAACTCCAAAGCTACA
>JAOXNO010000020.1:28545534-28564482 GCA_028565335.1 Limnodromus scolopaceus
GGACTTGGGTCTTTTTAGTCTGGAGAAGAGAAGACTGAGGAGGCATCTGATCAACGCCTATAAATACTTGAAGGGTGGGTGTCAAGAGGAAGGGGCCAGTCTTTTTTCAGTGGTGCCCAGCGACAGGACAGGTGGTAACAGGCACGAACTTGAACACAGAAAGTTCCATCTAAATATGAGGAGGAACTTCTTTACTTTGAGCGTGGCAGAGCACTGGAACAGGCTGCCCAGAGAGGTGGTGGAGTCTCCATCTCTGGAGACATTCCAAACCCACCTGGACATGTCCCTGTGCAACCTGCTCCAGGTGGACCTGCTTTGGCAAGGGGGTTGGATTAGGTGATCTCCAGAGGTCCCTTCCAGCCCCATATCATTCTGTGATTCTGTAATGTTGGGAATACTGTAACAAACAATTCTTCTGGAGCAAACAGACCAAACTATGAGGATCTGAGGTATTTACCTGTACGATTGTATACACTCCATGATTCATTTATCATACTGAAAAACTAAAAATAGTCTACAGAAGGTTAATCACTAAAAGTAGATCTCAGAAATACCTGAGAGTACTACTAGCTTACACACACGTTTTTAATCAAGTTAGTCATCATCTATCACAAAGAGAAATTACTATAGTCATTTTAATAATTGTCCTTCTCATCAAAACCATAGATACTTCAAAATTTTGCTTGATCCCTTGACAAGTCAAGGAAAGTGGATGGTACTAAGTGAATGATAGTGTGTTTTTTCTTACAAAGAATAGGGACAGATCCCAGAGAGGGAAGAACATAAAGGAAAGTCAGTGGAATCAACAGTGACTGCACGTTCAAAGGAAAAGACGCTAATAAGTGACAAAGTATGAGAGAGTAACCATTGACCACAGGGTGCAGAAGAGGCTAACTAATGAGCTAACAGAAACCACTAGTTCATCATGCACAAAAAATCCTTTCACAGCTACCTAAGTTTTTCTACAATTTTTGTGATTTGTTTCTACTTCAAAAATTAAAATAGTAAATAAACCATTAACATCTTCCATGTACTGCAAAAATATTTTCCCTCCTTCTCACTAGTGCAGTGCTTCATGGTCACCTCCTTGTTAGAGTCATTAAGTATATACAATATGCATACAATGCAGTCACAAAGTGGGACACAGTCCATGCCCTGGACTACCTCTTCAGCACAACTCATGGTGAACTACTCGACCCTTTGCAATAATAAGTGGTTGTACAGATAATTCTGGCTACCCTGAAGAAGCCAAAATTATGCTTTTCAGCAGAAATACATACAACAGGGAGAGGATGCCAAATGTTGTCTTAAACCTAGGTATTTGCATTTTTTGCTAGTTAGGTTATGATTAGGAGCATCTAAGGAAACTCTTCTGAGGGTTAGTTCAGCCAAGACATGTAACAGTTCCATTATGATAAAAAAAAATGGCTAGTCTGCTTGCTTTTCTGTCACCAGTAAGTTGGCAATTCAAACGTAGAAACAGAATTACTTCCTCTTAAGTACCAAAATAGCTTTAAAATAAAAAACATTATACCTGAATTTTTATTACAGATGAATTGTATAAAAGTAAATTTCCTAGATTTGCAGAAATGTAGTGTTAACTCAGAGTGAGGCAGAGATGCAACCCCAATAGAGAACATCTGGGTAACAGCTGTTGCTGTGAAAGGACCAGTAGAATTTTTTTTTCAAACATTTATTTAAACAGTAGAAGAATTCAGAAGGTGGACAAAGAACCTTAGAAAAAAGAAAAAAAAGACAAGAAAGAGCAAACAGCAGGAATTTTTTTCCTTCTGTGCTCTCATTATTATTTTTTAAGTTATTACAGATTTACTGCTGCTGAGAAAGTCTTTTATTCTAATTAGAGATGAACTAGTGGTGTGCATCAGTAGCAGCTGTTGCAGAGTCACTCTCCTGTTCTCAGTTATTAGCCCAGGTGTTGAACTGGAGAAAAAATAAAACAAAAGATGACAAAAAGTGTTTTCCCTGGTCTTCTAACTTTCTGAACACCATTTTTGCAGAGAAAAAAAAATTACTGGTGTTCAACATTAAGCTCTTCTCACCACACTGGACCTAGGACTCAAGAAAAACTGAGCATAAAATCTTTTCAGAGCATCAAGTCTCCAGCTTAGAGTTGCTTTCACTTGACTTGCAGGGAATCCATTTTATGGATAGGCTCCTGAGTGCTAATAGTCCCAAATGGAGCTTGGGATTTCTCCAACATATAAAGCAGACTAGAATTTCACAGGTCTGGAAGACAGATCTAACCACCTCCTTATGACAGGCCGTTCACCCCCAGGCAGCTAAGCTTCAGAAACAACATAGATAGCAGGTGGCAGCTAAAGTTATCCTGTCTTTCTTCTTCTATCTTCTCCTATTTATCTCTCCACATTCTTTTCTTTTCTTCCTAATTTGGGGGAATTTTGAACAATGATAGAGAATTCTAGGCTGAAAAATGAAGAAAAAATAAACTTTTGAACTTTTTAAAATATCAGTGTATTAGATTAGAACTGTGTTAACTATTACAAAAGAAAGCCCCACAGATCTGTCTTCTCAGTATTAAACTAAATTAAATCTCTGCAAACTGCAACATGCATTTTTATCTCTAATGGGCATAGATTAAGATGCAGCTTCCAAATATCTCATGCTTAGTTCATTAATGGATCTGTAAATTTAAACAAGGATATTGAATTCAGCCCAACAGCAGATGGAGAATATAAATCTTTCAAATATTCTGTATGAATGGACCCACTTTCTCATCATGTGCTACATGGAAATTATTGGGTCTACCATTGTGCAGCATTCCTTGGGTCAAGAAAAGCAGAAGTTTTTTTTGAAATGAAAGCCTTGGGAAAAGGCGCAATGTATAATGCTCGGTCTTCTTGTTTGGGCTTTTCTTCTGAAGTTAATCAGTAAATGTATCATAACCAATCCTTTCCAGTAAAAGCTTTCAGTCCTATGTTTTTGACCTAGTCACAAAACTGTATTGAAAAGTTCTTGTGCAGCTTCAATTCTGAATGAGATAATAATTCTGAATAGTTTTCAAAAATATCCACTGCTGTAAGATATTTAGTCCAACATAAGCCAAACACCAAGCAGGGATGGCTCTTGTAAGGTTTGGCATGGGAATATAAGACTTGAAGTTGCTCAGTTACAGGCAAAATAATCTGAGTTAACTCTGGGGTCTCTGACACTTTAAAAGCAAAGACAAAGCCATCCATGTTTCAGGTGTGAATAGAATAAGCAGGTATGTATACAAGTTAATTAAACAGTACTAGGCAATTTTCCTGGGAGCTGGAATTTGGCCATCTGTTCCTTTTGGTTGATAGAATGGTGCCTGGACCTGTGACAAGCAGTACTTTTGCAAACAACAACAGGTTTGTGATCTAGCACAGAATAGAGATTTTTTCCTAGTAGGTAGTTTGGATGTGACTATCCTGGTTTGGCCAGTAAGAGAAATCAATAGCACGGACACAAGCCACTCCATACCAGTTGACATCAACACTAAAGGTTAGGGACAAGCATGTTTATCTTGCTATCACAGCATATGTGAGTTGTACTTTTTGTGAATATTCAGATAGTAGTACTCAATGATCAATAGTACTGAAGGTTGCTGATAAGTCTAATATTTAGTATGAACATATTCACCACTCTGTTGTCCTAAGTGGCTCCACAGTATTCAGGTTATTACCCATGTGTTAATTTTCAGTGCGCTTCTTTGAAAACCACTTGATGCTGAATTTGGCTTCCTACTGGTTTTTACCACTTTCTACCACCTTTAATTAAATGCCAGACTAGCATAGCAGCTTTAGCTTTAGTGGATGTTTTGAAATGTGTTAATATCAACATAGTGTCTTTTTGAAGAAGCAATAAACTGTTGTTGATGAAAGGGTTTGAGAACTAGTTCCCCCACTTTAGAGAGTGATCAACCCCAGTTTGCATCATGTCTTCTAGGTTCTTGCAGCTATTCAGGAGTAAACATTGGTGAGCAAAAAAAGCTATGGTGTACTGCCACAGAACTTAAATATGGCAAGAATTCTGTTCAGTACATCCAAAAATATGCACCACAACCATTTGACTTTTAAGTGTCAAATACACACACCTTAGCCTGGCCAAGACTTCATTCTCACTCAGTCTCAAAAATTATGTGCTTCAGATTAAAACAATTTGTTCATAAAGAACAAGATACATTTTTTATATAAACAAAACACAATCATCAGAAGGTAGAAGAAGACAATATCACTGGCCCAGTGACTGCCGCCTAGTGTTCCAGGATCAGGTGCTGTTAGTTTTTTTTTCTGAAATTAGTCTTTTACAGCTCTTACTTCAATTCTTATAATGGTCTCAAGTAGTAGGGGTAGGCCTCTGAAATCCTCCTGTTGAAGGAATTTTATAGCAGATGTCCTTGCTCAGTCTGCTGCTGGACAAGAGGTAGTAGCCCAGACAGGTCTTTAAATGATCCACTAAAGCAAAAACCCTGTTTCCACAAGAGAAAATAAGATAATTCTATGACAATTTCTAGTTTACTCCATATGCTGCTTTCCTCTGATGTCATAAATAGATAAAGCCTGGAAGAGCACTGCTGATTTTTTTCCTTCTGAGTTCTGTTCTCATACTTTTGTTTGTATGATGCTCCAACACTCAACTCATTTCCCAAGCTTGTGACATTACTACATGATACGAGGTTTGAAAGCCCACAATATCATAGGCTGCAACTGACTTCCGATCATCACCTGGATATTAAATTTAAAATTTCCATGCCACTGCCATTGCAGTAACCCATACTGTGAAAATGCTGTCTATCTCTTCTGTTGGGTTCCTAAATTATGAGAGAGGTGCTCTTCCTTTGTAAAACCAATATCTGGAAAATCCTTCTCTATAGGATTCTAGATCACTTATTGTCTTCTCATGGTTGTAAGTTAAAAGCCTACTGATTAATAAGGGCTACTTTGTGGGATGTTATTCATCCATTACACAGAGTGGTTTCACTCTTTGTCCTCCTCAGAACACTTCATCTTGTAAACTTTCCTCTGGATTAACAGGCAATAAAAATACTTTGGTACATTTACAAGAATTTTTAAAAAATCCTTTGATGATTCATATCCTCATCTAACAAAATGTCACCCACTGTATTCATAGCAAAGAAAACAAATGAGTTTGTCAGTTCTTGAGAAAGCTGCTGTCCACAAATAGCCAATTCATTAGACAAAAAAAGAAAGAACTAGAAAGATAATTATCATCAGACAGTAACACAGAAACCTGGTCATAACATTTTTGGGTTTTAGTATCATGACAGCAATGTTTTAAAGAGTGAAAGGCACTCTAACAGTTTGATGGGCTACAAAAATCTACATCCTTCTTTCAGTACTAAGTAAATACTATCTTAGTACAAATCCCACTGGAATATTAAACTCCCCAAAACCGGAAAGATTTTGCCTATATCATCTTGAGTACCTGAAAAAAACCTTCATAGAAAACCCAGTAAAAAACTAGGGGAGTGATAAGATTTATTTTTTTTTAAGACTGCTACAAATATTAACTCTAATAAACATTTCCCTAGTTTGAGTTCTTTCATATGCACTGGTTTTAGTCCACTTCATACAGAAGTGAATGCATAATCAGGTCTGTGGCCCATTTCCTCTCTAAAGATTCACCTGCCTTGATTCAGGTAGCCTTCATTTCCCCCTGCATCCAAGCCAGACTCCAGCCAGGTTTACCACACCATCAGATCTGGAAGCTTGAAGCAGGCCTGCACAAGATCTTCTGGGATTAAATTTTGCTTTTACAACAGTTTTTCAAATAACTTGCAGGGCTGGAATGTAAATGATAAGAATGGAATCAATGGGGGGAAAAAAACCCCAACATTCCGTACAACCAGTTAATAATACAGTTTCTCTACTAGCTGCACATTTAATGCTTTTATGAGTACTCCTGCATTACCTGACATACCTTTTCCCTTCTCCAGCTTTATTAACATCACACTTTTTAAAGATAAGCCAGTCATCTAAAATCCAGCATTATACACAGGCACAAGGCTGTAAAGTGTCTATTTGCAAAGCATATGCTCCTTTGTTTATAGAAATTAAATGCAAGGAGTGGCACTTTTTAAAGCACAAAACATTCCTCCAGCCAACCTAATAATAGGATATTATGCATTTGCTCAGCAGCATGCAAAAGGATGGTACTTTCAAAATAATGAATAATAAAATATGGAACTATGGTAACAAAAACAGAAATCGCAAGCATATACTGGATGGGACTAGGAATAATGCAAAAGCATTCTTTTTATTGCATAGTAGACTATGCAAAGGTGCAGTACATGTGACTGTTCCTAAGTGCTGCTGGCCTACTTGTAGAGCTTTGCCACCCCAAACCACAGTGGGGCAAGATTCAGGCATGCATCACCTGTCAGATCCTTCATGTCCCATTCCCTTCCTTCCCAGGGATAGGAAGGGTGCATGAAAGCACCGGCTGGAAGAAAACTGGACCCTATACTGTCTTGTGAGCAGGGAATCAGGACCTCTGCCATTACATGATAACAGGAGATTCAGGCACCAGTCAGAATGCTGGAATGCCAGTTAGGGAACACAGTGCATCATCTTCAAATGCACAGTATGAAAATACTTCTCTCCAAAGAATACTCCAAAAACATAAACATTGAAGTAATCCATCTTTCTTATCAGAGTCAACTTTCCTCCAGACCGTTCATGGACACATAATCACTTGAAACACATGATGGAAGGGGTAGTGTACTGTTATTGCTTTGCCTTAAATCTACAATATTTACATGGGCTAACTGAAAAGCTTGTTTTCTTTGGTGTTTCATCATTCCTGTTACGTATGCACATTTCTGAATTTAGCGGGCAGGGGGAAGTCTTGTGACCTTTGTGACAAGTTGATCCAAATTCTTTTGTGGCAGAACTGCATTTATTTCAGTTAAGTCATGGGAAGGAGGAATCTGGTTTGCTGCGTTCTTTCCTCCAAGAGAACTGGCAGCCTCAGAATTTCAAAATCTGGTTTCCTGGTTTCTCAGTTTCTCTCTCCCTGAAGGCATCAGCCTCAGATTGACTCATGTTAACTTGGTTTTACTCTACAATCGACACAAGTAACATGAAAAAGTCAAGCAAACAATACATCTGCTTGGGAGAAAGGAAAAAAAATACAATCTGTGATACTGTTTATAAACTGGAATAAAAATTATATCTAGGCATCATGAAGAGGGACATACCACAGACAGGAGAGATACATACTACTAAGAGAAACTTTATATGATTTTATATGGCACATGGGGTTTTTTCCTCATAGACTTGCCAACAGGTTTGTGGGGTTTTTCAGCAGATTTGCTACTACTTAGCAGCTCCCCCTAATTGGTAAGCACCTATGTTTTCATAGGGATCCAGAAATATATTATTATCATTGAGGTTAGAAAGGAAGAGCTAGCACAACAAATGCAGCCCAACTTTCACTCTGGACTAAATATATACTGAACAAAATATATCAGGAGAAGCCATCTAGAGCAAACAAAAAAAAATGTGGACCTGTTAAAACCAGAATATGTCAGGCAAATCAAGTGCAATTGGCATGTAACACAAAGCTTGGTATCAACAGATAAGCTAGTCACCAGTATGAGTTATATGAAGGGAAGGCCAAGTAGTACCCACCAATATAGAATAAAGTAGGTTTCTCATCTTCTAGAGGAATCTTCTCTCATGAGTCAGTACAAGGATCAGTAAAAAAATATGACAGGTACAATACATTTCCTTATCTTCAAGGAAGTAATATAATTCAGGGTGACATTCTTTTCCCTGTTACCCTGCAAGACAGCAAGAACTTCCCAAAGGAAAAAAAAAAAAAAGAGAGAGAAATATAATTATGCAGGAAGTAAATACTTTGGTCCTTGTAAGTAAGATATTGCAATAATCAAATTTCCATGGGAAGCCATATTTGTTCTGGATATTTCAAATTTTGAGACTCTGTAAATGACATAATGTAATGCATCTGACCAGTCTCTTGCGCCTTAACAGGAGGCACAAAGAATCCTGGGAATTGGACAACTGATGTCCACAACATCAAAGAGAGACATGTTTGAGCAGATCAGAAGCAGGACCAGATAGCAGCAGAGGACCAGATGACAATAAAACTACTTTCACAAATACAAATTCTTTTTGCTATTAGGCACATCATTACATGGATATTTTTTGGCCCTGCACAAGTTACTTTTTCTTCAAAGGGGGCCTCAGGGCAAAATGAGTCCTCTGAGTTTCAAAAGACTAGCTGAACAGGTAACAGCACTTTGCAAATAAGATGTATTTTGTATGTGTCTGCATATATACTGCACAACTTGCAACAAATGGTCTAGTAAAAGCCATCAAAAACCCACATACACTATCAAAACTAAAATGACCAAATAAGATGCTAGACTTAAACACAGGGCGTGTGCTAGTCATAAACAAAGTTTGGAGTTGACAAGTTCAGAAGAGGCAGTAAAATTGTCATAGTCTACTACTTTAGCTCTATCAGAGCCCTAAAAAAATATTTACTACTGCTACGGCCACTGAGAGATGAATCAGCAAATACTACTAGGGGAAAGTAGAGAAGAAACATGATCCCTCTTAGTAGCCATAAATATCTTCCTTTCCTTTGAGGAATAGCAAGCTTGACTTTCCAGGACTTCCTCTTTGATCTGCAGCCCAGTTATGACCCTTCTCTTTCATCAAATGCACCAGAAACAGCTGAATTCAAATTTCATTTCAGTCTTCCACCATCTGGATGGCAAAACTTCTTTCTACGTATGCCACTAAAAAGTTTTGAGCCAGGCAATTCTAAATCCAAACTACAGCAGAAAAACATAAGCCTAGAAAAGATCTTCAGCAGAGAGTCAAGCATACTTATTGAAATATCACTTTTAGAGCTCCATTACTGAACGCCAATGTAATATTTAAGTTAAATTACTGCATGTTTCCAATAATCTCAATTATCTTCACTATTTGAACTAGAAATTATTTACTAAGTAAGAGTGTCCAATGACTTTCTGCTTACAGAGATGAGTTCCCACTATTTCACTGGCCTGAGTATTTCTGGCCCAAACACTGCACACTCATGAAAAAGATCATTACAAAAAGAAATTGCTCCATCCCTCTTGAGGAAGTATTTCCCTCACAGAGATGCACATGCTCCCAAACACAGAGAAAAAGATTCTTACACATTATTTTTTCTGCTACAGTTATAATCACAGGGGACCACCAACATTTTTACTATTGTGTCTTAAAATACTAAGGAAAAGTAATTCTCTTTAAGAAAATTTGGAAGCTGCAAAATTTAACATTGATTTCAACTCTAGCAATTCCAGTCATAACTTCATCTCATTCCCAATCTGGTAACTCTCCAGTTATGTCCATACTCCCATATTCCTAGTATCGGATGGTATTATGTTTTATTTTCTCTTCATTCCAAAAGTTTCATAATGCCTTTCATAAGTAATTTCAAAATTTCCCAGTTACCACCCAACATATTAATTAGAGAAGCACACTGTCAAGGACTTTTACCCTGGACTGCTTTGATTTAAAAACAAGTCAAAAGTAAATAAACAAGCTGTCATAAAAGGCAAATGTGGCAAAAATCTAACAAAGATTCCAATCAAGGAACATCTTTAAGTACACAAATAGGTCTGATCCCTATACAGCAAAGTCCTGGGTCCTTTAAGCACATATTTAAGTTAAACTGTCCCCAGCATGATATAAGAATTTGTTCAAATTCTGTTCAAAGTTAGTGATACAAATAATTTGCATTATTATCATTTTTGCAAATTTCCATTTAAGGCAGGTGATAAAAGGGGGGGGCAGAAATTAATACACAGAGCATGAGATGTGTTTTTGCAAGTGCAGAACCTCAGCATGTTCTTTAAATTTTTCTCATTCATGCATTCAAATTCTTATCAATTGGAAGACTGGTCACATATGTAAGTGTGCTAGAAAACAAACAAAAACCTTCCCAAACATTCGTTTTACAATTCATTTAAAAGCTTCAGCTAAGAAATCATCATTTAGTTGGCTTCATACACTGCCCAAGCTGACAAAGCCAATGTTGAGAAGACATTTGAGTCTCAAGAAGAAATGCTGTTTCCAACCACTGTTTACAAGAAGGATATTACACACTGGGTTGCAGCATTGATTTGACTGAAATGTATCTGACAGCTTCATCTAAGAATCAACTGGAAACTAACATTAATTCCTGCATAAACGTATTGCAAAACTTAATTTCTCAGCACTATTAGGGTTTTCTTTAGTTAACGTTCTGCTACCATTTCCCTTCCATTACAAAAAGAAAAAAAGCTGCATGACAGGACTGTACATGCATTTCATATAGTAAAAAATCAGGTTTTGGATGGATTTCAAAAAACAGTAATATCCTGTGAAAGCCTGAAAGTGGCAGCACCTTGGATACTGTAATTTCACCACACCTTTTCTTCTTTCATTTAAAGCAAGAAGAATCTTCTGGTGTGTTTGCTGCTTCTTTTTCCTTCTTAGCTCTTCCACCACAACAGGAACGTCAGAGTTTCAGTCATGAAAGAAACCGATAAGAAGTACACGTTATTATAGTTCAGTGATTTAAGAAATATCACTTGGATGTCTTTGTGGAAGTAGAAATGCTGAATAAGATTTCCTTAAAACGTTTGCATCTGTTAGTATTGAGAAGCAAAAATGAAACCAATATAGAAATATCCTGCCCAAAATTTGGATCACAATGTCTTTACTTACTACTGATTGTTTTTCTCAGATCCTGTCCATGACTTTTGTGTTTTAACCAATTCTCTACCTATAAAGGAAGAAGCTTCTAAGTTCATTGGTATTCTCTCCTTTACTGGTTGAAAGTTTAGCCTTCCACCCCAAGTGCGGAAAAAGACTTCAAACGAAAAAGAATGCTGAATTTGCACACCTATGAAATGGGCATTCAGTTCTTCATCTTAATGTCCATAAATGTTGAAGTCTTCTACTAACATAACATTTTCCACCATTACATTATTTTAAGAAGCACAGGTTTAAAGAGGTTAAAAATATCAGCATGGCTGTAGGTTCGTGGCATAATTGGCATGCCTGCAATTTTTTACACACAAGCTTTTAAGATGGAATTTTTTGACATTTTCATTTGATTTGGACACTACCACAAGTGATATAATTCACATCTCTAAAGTCTCATTTTGATGTTCTTCTCCAGTTTTCCCCTGATAACTGATGAGCTGACTGCTGGCACTTCTATCTCAACTTTCTCATTCTGGGCTGTCAAACAGAAAGCCCCATCTAGATCACCCTTTATTAAAAAAGATATAGCATATACAGCTTCTTCTCTCTGGAAAGGACCAATGATTTACTGTATTAGAATAAATTATGTTCAATGTAAAAATCTTTTTTTATGTTTACTGAAACACAAAATCAACAAAGTATTAAAAATAAAAGTTGTAAGTGCAAAAAAGATTATGTATTACAATTGAGATTAGCTCACACAGAGCTATGGGGAAAACATTGATGAGTGAATGCCAGCCCCCACTATGTTGCAAGGTGTGTGCATGGGTGTGTGTGTATGCATGCACACATGAGCATGCAAGATTAATTTCTGAACAGGAAATGGCAGGGAGAGAAAACAGCTTTTGTTCCCTGAAGCTGACTCCTGCTGCTGCAATCAGTGCAGGCTTTCATAACACACACAAGTATATACACACACTGCTGGGAGAAAGCTTTTAGCATTCTGGTCCCTTCTTTTGATTTCCAACCAAAAATAAGTAAGAAATGAGGCTGGAGTGAAACAGAGGGAGAAAGAAAAGAAAGATTGGAGGCTCAACATTTTATTTGCAATTTATACCCAATGATGATTATCTTTACAATTCCAAAATAACTGTGGCATATTGCCAATAAAAAAAAAAACCCTGCTACATCTGACACATTTTATGGATCAGACTTTGGGTATTACACCACTAGAGAACCAAAGATCATCCTGAATGCTTAAGCAGCAATCCTTACTTTTTGTGAAGTTGGCATGATTTTTGCTACAGATTTTCCTTCAACGTAGGGGAACATAAGGGGGCATTTGACAGTCTGGTTGTCAAAAGCATATGGCTGGAAAGTTCATGTCCCTCAGTACCACAGTATTTTTTAGCTGTCAATAGCAGATCCACAGTGACTGTTGCAGCTGGATGCAAGTTGGCACGGCCCATTACATCCTTAGATGTACCACAAGGTAAAGGGGGACAGTCTGAAAGTTGATACAGAGAGAGTAAATGTCACACGAAGTTACCTTTGATAGGTGGTCAGAACACAAACAGGAAGGCTGACTACCTGGGTCAGTATTTGTAATATGAAAGTTTAACCTTTGTATCCATGTATGATGGTATTTGTGCTTCTTGACAATGCAGCATAGATCAACTATTATACACCTGCAGTATTTCCTAATCTTAAATGTCTCTATGGTGTTATTTGTATGGTTTACTCTTATCAGAGGGTTTGCAATACAGATTGAGACATTTAGATATGAACTCTTTTGAACGCTATGTTTAGGGGTTTTCTTCATTGCACAGACTTCAGCCAGCAGCATCACTTTCTGTTACACCAGAAGTGAGGTACATAACTCTGATGTTAATTTAATTGTGGATAGAAAAAAAATCAACATTTTCTCACTAATTTCCATTACATGCTTCCACATGAACACTGTTGAAAGACTAAAAGCCTCAAAAGCAAAAGACCAAGAATGGAGGTGTGTGGTGCTTACGCAAACTTGATCTGAGCATTTGTATGAAAATAATCAATTACATTCCTATTCTCCTGATTCTCATATGGAGTACCTATGCCATTCCACACCAAATGGCTCAAAATTATTTAGCAATCGTCTATTTGGTTTTATGTTTGTTGTTCAGTGCAGGACCCTAAATCTAATTTACGCCATTTCACTCCAACATTTCTCTGACATCCAGATCAGTATTATCTATTTACCCTTTGGTTAAGCAATGGAAAAAGGCACTTTTTTCTCTATATTTGTTCCTAAGAATGGCTGAAAACAATTATAATATTGAAGTAAACCACCTATGAAAAGCCTTCAGACCAAAAAATCGAAATCTGGGACAATTATAAGCAACATAGGAAACAGAGAACAATTTTTTAAAAGATAACAGTACCACTCCCAAATACTATATTGAAAACTATACTAAACGAATTGGAACATTATCTTAGGAGCTAGACTCTGTTCTCCATACATTGGAACATTATGTTATGTGCCTATTAGAGCCAGTTTACTCGGTGCATATACACTGGCACACAATATTACAAGCTGACACATCTATGTAACACAGTTGATAGAATAAAATGCTATGCTGCTATGTTGCAGTGTTTTAAGAAACAAGACTTACATTTCAAGATTTTATTGTACTACAGCTATGTTATTAGTATGTACATACTACATAAATAGTAAATCCCAATTGAGGTGCTTTTCAGAGCTTTACCTTTCAAAATTAATAATCTTTTCATAACATTTTTGTCTCAAATTATGCAGTTTTGTTATGCATTCTGTGTATTAAAGCATAAAATGAAACTGTTTTTTAAAAAGGAGCTTTGAACTCTGAGACGTCAGTATTATGGCTTAATGTTCAAGTGTTATGTCAGCGTTAACGACTTGATGTCCAAGTGGGGAGCAGTGACAAGTAGCACTCCTCAAGGTTCAGTACTGGGACTGGTAGTATTAAACAACTTTGTTGGCAACACAGACAGTGGGATTGAGTGCACCCTCAGCAAGTTTGCTGATGACAGCAAGCCGTGTGGTGCAGTTGACATGCCGGAAGGAAGGGATGCCATCCAGAAGGACATGGAACAGGCTTGAGAGGTGGGCCCATGCAAAGCTCATGAAGTTCAGCAAAGCCAAATGCAAGGTCCTGCACATGATTTGAGTCAATCCCAAGCACAAATATAGGTTGGGTGGAGAATGGATTGAGTGCAGCCCTGAGGAGAAGGATTGGGAGTGCTCGTGGATGTGAAGCTCAACATGAGCTGGCAATGTGCGCTCACAGCCCAGAAAGCTAACCATATCCTGGGCTGCATCAAAAGAAGTGTGGCCAGCAGGACACGGGAGGTGATTCTACCCCACTACTCTGCTCTGATGTAGCCCCATGTGTAGTACCACTTCCAGCTCTGGAGTCCTCAGTACAGGAAAGACATGGACCTGTTGCAGCGGGTGCAGCAGAGGACGACAAAAAGGGAGGAGGCTGGAGCACCTCTCCTATGAAGACAGGCTGAGAGAGCTGAGGTTGTTCAGTCTGGAGAAGAGAAGGCTCCAGGGAGACGTTATAGCAGGGGGCCTTCAGGAAAGATGGGGAGGAACTCTTTATCAGGGAGTGTAGTGAGAGGATGGGGATTAACAGTTAAAAGTGAAAGAGGGGAGATTTAGATTAAATATTAGGAAGAAATTCTTCACAGTGAGGGTGGTGAGGCACTGGTACAGTTTGCTCAGGGAAGCTGTGGATGCCCCATCCCTGGAAGTGTTCAAGGCCAGGCTGGATGAGGCTCTGAGCAACCTCGTCTAGTGGGAGATGTCCCTGCCCATGGCAAGGGGGTTGGAACTAGATAATCTTTAAGGTGTATTCCAACCTGAACCATTCTGTGATTTACCTCTAGGATAGAAACGAATAGGAGTGTAAACTTTGTATTTGTCCTGGTGTTTAGAATAATAGGACATGTGCCTGGAACTACATGTGTCATTAAGGTTCTCGTGCATTTTGACAAAGGAATACTTCTTATGTTAAATTTCATACATCAGTGTCCTGCATATGCAATGCATACATATGCTTCCTCAATTTTTCTCTGATATGATAGGACTAAAACCCTGAAAATTTAATTCCTATATAGTTATTGAAGGCTCATATCCAAACTAAAGCAAAATCAGAAGTTCATCTCAATGGAAATTACATGAAAGTCGATTTTAACCTTCAGTTGCCAGTGTTTTATTGCATGCAGTATATATAAGGATGCTACTTTACAAATATATGAAGTATATCATACATTTTCACAGATAAAATGGTTAATTCACGGAACATGTACATTTCATAGAGTTTCCTCTTTGTCTAGGACCAAAGCTCATTAATTGTAAAAGAAAATAATATTAAATATTTCACATCTTTAGTAGGCTAAGATGGCTCACAATAGCCCTTTAGGCTGACCTTTTTGGTCACTGACCATGTTCAAGCCCCTATTCATTACTTTAATATACAGGTTCAGATCATCTATCTGATTCCTATTTTCTAACAGTATATAAACCCACATCTCCATTGGCTTCCTTAAACTACTACCCCAGCACCAAAACTGAAGCCCCCAGAATATAGTACACTTGTCTACTGTGCAAGACAGTTTTTTTTTCACTCTAGGTCCTTTCCGTTTTACCCAAACACACACCAAGTATAGTTGGTTTCAAGTAACTATCCAATTTCTAATTAAATAAATTTGTTTTACAAAAAAGGGAAGAATAGGACAGATAATTACTATGTCTGTTTCACAGTCAAACCATGCTGCAAATTAAATGCCTTGAAATCAAAGCTTGCTTTTAAAAGGACATTGTCAAAATATTTTCATAAAATAAACTTTTCTCCTTTGTTATAGAATAAAGATTTGAATACTGAAAAATGAAATCTATTTCTTCACCAAATTTCTGTCTTTTCTCCATGCATATACACTGTATGTTTCTGTATGGTTCCTCAGAAATAATAGCTCACTGGCAGGTATTCATTCTTTTTAGAAAACATCAGTAAAGCATTTATTTTGGGAAGAAAAGAATAGGTAGATACTGCAGTTTGATTGTGCTTGTGTTTATAAAAAGAGAAATACTTATGGCAACTCCCCATATATTATATTTAGAAGCTCCTTTCCATTCTGTAATAGCCAATACTCCTCAAGAGGTAATGCAACATTAATTCCAGGGACTCCCTGGTGCCTTGAAAAGAACAGGCTACACTTCCATGAGTCCCAGCAAGAATAATGCAGGAAAAGGATGCCCACTGTGCTCTCTTGATCAGCATCTTACCATTCAGCATCAGAGTTCTCGCTCTCTTGAAACTTCCTGAAATTATTTTTCCACAAAGGCATAGCTAAAATGGTTCTGAGACTATTAGGTTTAAGCCCCTTAACTATAGAACAAATTGGTATTATTTCAGCAAAACAACTAAAGATTTGGACTGTGTGTGACTAGCCCATTGAAATGAAACCAACTCACCCATTTCAAGTCAAACATATGAATGAACTGGGGCTAAAATGATAAACAGATCAATATTTCTGATTAAACTAATTTTTTCAGTATTCTTCATTTGAACGGATTTATCTTGTACAGCTCTAAAAATAAATTAATTGATTTTTAAAAAAAAAAGCAAAACACCTTCGTTTCTCTGAAGGTCTCCACAGTATACTCCACTGTGCTAAGAATAGTGTAGCTAAGAGTAGAAGGGGCATGGAAAACCTGTAAAAATCTACTTCTTCTGCAGCTCTCTCAACTACTATGATCAGACAGGCTGCTCAGCTGTCATCCATTTTTAAGATGCTTCACCCCTCTGCACTGAAAACACACTGAAAACCACATAGGGCTGCAGCTTTAATTTCACATCCTTTATTACTGTATTTATCATTTAACTTAAATCTGTCAATAAGCTTGTGATCTTACATCAGATTTGTGATCTGCCCTGCTGAAATCAATGGAGTTAAAGCTGTTCAAAACAGATTTGATGTAGCAGAAAAATATCAAGCCTTCAATCTATAGACACAACCTTTTAGATCATGAACTCCGTTATCTCTGAAGTGAACATGAAATGCTGTATTTTTCTGGCTTCTCTTCAAGGCATGCAGATTAACTTGGTGATCAAGAACACTAATGAGTTAATATAGGAATACTTCTTTGAAATACAGTTTTGCAAAAATCTACTCCTCCAGGATGGGGTTGGTTTGGGGGGAGTAGCTGGGAGACTGCTTTTCTGGTTCTTTAATTGGAAAAGTGAAACATTTTCAATTTTTCCAGGGAAATTATCATCACTCTAAAGGGCAGGCAAGCATCTGTTTTGCCTGGACTGGTAAATCTTCATGACAATTTTGCAAGGCTGCTTAAAGATTTTTTTCCCTCTCACACACACGCAATTACAGCATCACATGTAACTGGGAACAAAGACTACAGGGAATAGAGTTTAATGGACTGTGATTAGTGTTCTGGAACAGACTGAATCCCTTTATAGCCTGTGAGAAGACAATGTGAACTGACAATAGATTTTACTGAAAGCTACACAGTTAAAAAAGATACTCTTGTAATTCACAGTCATGGAAGGTATCTCAAAGCAAAAAGGGATTTAAAATAAATAAGAGATGTATGACATGTAAAACAACAGACTTAGACATTTTATCTTTATGTAGTACTCTACTTCCAAGAAAGGAATATAAAAAAATATGCTTTACTTTCATTTTAAATATTGTCATTAATAGTGTTGTGTTCCAGCTTTTTTGTACTAATATAGTAACTGTCCCTTTGTGCTGTTCATGCAGTTCTGTTCATGTTTCTAACATGTTCCTACTGCTAACATATCAAATCAACTGTACTTCAACCAACACTAAAATAAAGCATATTTCATGTCAGCGATTCTGTTTTGCTCTACTTCTTACTCCAACTATCCAGACATTTTCTTGTTCTCCCATCAACGAGATGAAGGGAGAGGTGATTTTTCAGCTACACATAATGATCCTTCTTGACTTGCTCACAGCATTGGGGAGGGAAGTGCCTCATACCTGCATAAATACCTACCTTTGTGACTATAGACGTTTCTGATGTGCTATCCTTAGTGTCTGTTTTCTTTAATCTGGTATCTCTCCAAGTAGCGGAGGAGTAGGCTGCCTGTTTCTGAGTAAACAGCTTTTGAATTTTAGTCAATAGATGAGAAAATCAATTTAAAATCTATTTACTGTAGTGCTTTCTGCTTCAATTTCTACCTGTCACACAAGGAGGGTAACCCTATTTATAAACCAGAATATGCCCTATTAAATTTCTTACCAAGTGAGACTGGAGGATTAAACCAATGAATTACAGTTGCCGTGCTGTTATCAATAGGACTGATGAGTTAACCCATCAAAATCACCAACATTACTAACAACCCACTTTCTGATTTCTGAGACACATTTTCAAATACTATTTCACTAATGTCTGTCATAAGAACTGGTCCAATATCACAACTGGGCCCCAAATCTACCCCAAAATAAATGAATCTTCATGGTCCTTTTTCACTGTATTAAAGAGGATTAGTTTTGCATATGAACAATCATTTCCATACCTTGAATTACATTATACAAATATTTTAAAATAGAAATATTGGCGAGTTTGTAATAAGCAAGATCAAGCTGAAGTTTTTTTAATAGGTATTTTTCCTCTAACTTTGAATCCTCCCACCGGATGCCCACATTCTCCTAGTCTTTTTGTACTGGCTGCGTAACAGACATCGCCACTAGAAAAGAATCAAGCAATTACCTAATGGTGCAGAACTAGCATGACAGCCCTTGTTGCTGTGCACCCCATTACAATGAGGACATGTTTTGTATGACTCAGAACGAATCAGACTGAGGAAAGAGAACTGCAGTCCCAGAAATAATAAACAGCAGCATATAATTTGGAAGAAAGATACTATGCTGCTTAATCATCACTGTCCCATAGCTAATTGCATTGTACATTATATTGCGTGCCTAAATAGGATAAGTGTGGATATATGATCATGCTTCTAAAGATCTCTACAAAAATTAATCAATGCCCTCTGTTGAAAATATCAAGCCCTAATCAATCAAAACTGGATATTGATATTGTCCTGGGTCTGGCGGGGATAGGGTTCATTCTTCCCAGGACCTAGCAGGGACACAGGTATTCCATCCCATGTGAGCCATGCCCAGGGGGGTGGCCGGAGCTAGC